>CM060307.1:100628212-100633212 GCA_030674185.1 Monoplex corrugatus | reverse complement strand
CTCACAAATCTCCTCCTGTCTTCCCCTCCAGTTTACGGTGCTATGTGCCCTGGAGATATGGTCGTTGTTGGTGATTGCTTTGGTGAACGATGAGATGTGCCTGCTTTGGTTTGATTCTTGAATCAAGATTTGGTGCCATATAAATATCATTATTATGATTATAATTGTTATTATTGGGAAGGCCGGGACCACACAGTCAAGTCTCATCCACTTTAAGGTTGTGTCATGGGAGTGTTGCTCAAATTTCCTCAAATGACCAACATTGCAAATCTCTCACATGGTGTGACTTCACGACAGAGCGATTACCATCGTGAATAGCGGGCTTAGCCAGCAATGTCCTTGTAGAGGTTGGGTCAGAGATGGCATATAATAATATTACAATATACAATATTATACGGCATTCTTGAACTCCACCTGAGTGACCCGGCAGAAGTGCAGGGTCTTCTTTGGTGAGCGGCCCCATGGTGGCTTGACATCGAGACAGTTCAAAATAATAATAATGATAACAACAACAACAACAACAACAACAAATGATAATGATAATAATAATGATAACAATGATAAAATAATAGTAATATAATGGAGTTCATATGACAATAATGAATTAGAACATCTGGTCACAGCAAGAAAGCGGGAGGGAAAGAAAACACCAGGTAGACCCAGGGAGAAAATATTGGATGGACTTGCAGGGTAGTTGAAGACAGAGAGGATGGGAAATGTACTTGTAGCGACAGGGGATAGATTCGGTGGAGGACCATGATCGCCAACGCCATGCAGCAGGGCACATGATGATGATGATGTCAATAATATCTTTTCATATGTATGTATGTTTTGTTTGTATGTTTGATGTCCGTTTGTTGTACCCCCAAAAATGAACTAAACAAACGTTTATTAAACAAATATACAAATAAAGTAAAAGTAAAAGGTTCTAACAGTATGAGTCACAAACAACATTCACAGTCTCCATTGTCACACCATGCCTGTGCAGATGTACGGTTTGGAAGGTACAGAGGATGGGGACAGGCTGTCCATCAAGGTGGCCTGGTTCATGGTGGAAATCGGGGAGTATGACTCAGCGCGCGAGCTGCTGGACGACATCATCACCAAGGTGTCGGCTCGCCATGGACCCGAGGCAGTGGAACTGGCCGACCCCCTGCATGCCACCATGGAGCTGCTCATGCGCAAAGGTATCAGCGCCTTTTGCTTCAGTTTCAGTTTTCCAAGATGACGTCTCCGCGCTCGGTACGAATTCCGTATGCACTAACGTCACAGGTGCCAGGTGTATGGTGATCGTGGCACAAGCCTTAAGCCTGCACATAGACCCATGAACTGGCCAGGTCCTGAGGCCCTACCTAACCTTTTGCTGTTCGTGCACAAAGGTATGGCTTGTTGTTGCTTATGTACAAAGGTATGGCTTGTTTCTGCTTATGTACAAAGGTATGGCTTGTTGTTGGTTATGTACAAAGGTATGGCTTGTTACTGCATATGTACAAAGGTATGGCTTGTTACTGCTTATGTACAAAGGATAGCTTGTTACTGCTTATGTACAAAGGATAGCTTGTTACTGCTTATGTACAGAGGTATGGCTTGTTACTGCTTATGTACAAAGGATAGCTTCTTACTGCTTATGCACAAAGGTATGGCTTGTTACTGCTTATGTAAGGTATGGCTTGTTACTGCTTATGTAATGTATGGCTTGTTGTTGCTTATGTACAAAGGTATGGCTTGTTGTTGCTTATGTACAAAGGTATGGCTTGTTGTTGCTTATGTACAAAGGTATAGCTTGTTGCTTATGTGCAAAGGTATAGCTTGTTGTTGCTTATGTACAAAGGTATGGCTTGTTACTGCTTATGTAAGATATGGCTTGTTGCTTATGTACAAAGGTATGGCTGGTTGTTGCTTATGTACAAAGGTGTGGCTTGTTGCTGCTTATGTACAAAGGTATGGCTTGTTGTTGCTTTTGTACAAAGGTATGTCTTGTTGTTGCTTATGTACAAAGGTAGGGCTTGTTTTTGCTTATGCGCAAAGGTATGTCTTGTTACTGCTTACGTTCAAATGTATAGCTTATTACTGCTTATGTACAAAGGTATGGCTTGTTGCTGCTTATGTACAAAGGTATGGCGTGTTACCGCTCATGTACAAAGGTATGGCGTATTACTGCTTATGTATAAAGGCATGACGTGTTACTGCTTATGTACAAAGGTATGACATGTTACTACTCATGTACAAAGGTATGGCGTGCTACCGCATATGTACAAAGGTATGGTGTGTTACTGCTTATGTACAAAGGTATGACGTGTTACTGCTCATGTACAAAGGTATGGAGTATTACTGCTTATGTACAAAGGTATGGCCTGCTACTGCTCATGTACAAATGTATGACGTGTTACTGCTCATGTACAAAGGTATGGCCTGTTGCTACTCATGTACAAAGGTATGGCGTGTTACTGCTTATGTACAAAGGTATGGAGTATTAGTGTTTATGTACAAAAGTATGACGTGTTACTGCTCATGTACAAAGGTATGGCGTGTTACTGCTCATGTACAAAAGTATGACGTGTTACTGCTCATGGGCAAAGGTATGGCGTGTTTCTGCTCATGGGCAAAGGTATGGGCTCATTGGGAAAACTGGGACCACACAGTCGAGTCTCATCCACTTCATGAATGCATCACTGAGAGTGTTGCTCAAATCTTCTGACCAGCACCGCAGGTGTCTGTACCTCTCAAGCCTGGTTAACGCCAGGATATATTATGATAGTAAGCGTAGAGTACAGCCCTGTCAGAGTCTCAATCCCAGATGGAACTCCACAGCATCATCATTATTATCCTCATCGACATCATCGTCATCGCATTGTAAAAAAAACTGTGCCAGCCTCTGTAGCCATTAAGGTGGCATAGAAAATGAGACGAAAAAAGGAGAAAAAAAAGGGGAAAAAGGTGAACACAAAGGTAGCCTCCCTGACTGTGATGATCCTAAAAACAGAAGAAAAAAACGAAAAAAGGGATTTCCCATGGCGGGGGTGGGGGAAAAGTCTCCAGGACACTGGTTCCAGACAACAATAGAGGTCTGGCCTTCTAGGGTTATAAAATATGTCAACATCATCATCAAGTGCCCTGCCACATGGCGCTGGCGATCATGGCCCTCCATATGCATCTACCCCTTGTTGCTAAATGCATGGCCAGACAAAAAAAATATGTAAGATGTGAAAAACCAGGGTTCGATCTGGTTTTCTCCCCCCCCCCTCCACTCTCCCCATTTCCCCTTTGTCTTAAGCAGTGGTCTAGGTTCTTGGTGCTATTCTTTCAAACAAGACGATAAACCCAAGTCTTGTATGCTGCTTACTTACACTCAGCGAATGTCATCCCAAGGCTACAGAGAAGTTGTTCCTGCCTGCTTTATGCCTGCCTGTCTTTCTGTCTGTCTGTGTGTGCCTTTGAGTGTGTGTTTGGAAATTGGTCACATAACCAACAATATTTTGTTCACACGTAACTTGCATCTTAATTATACACACACATGCACGCACGCGCACACACATACACACACACACATATACACACATATACATACATACATACATACACACATACACATACACACACACGCACACACACATACACACACACACATACATACATACATACACATACACATACACACACACACACACGTACACTACACGCACACAATCAGATCAATAAACACACAGATACACACATACATACATACACACATACACATACACATACACAACACACACACACACACATACATACATACACACACACACACACACACACACACACACACACACACAATCAGATCAATAAACACACAGATACACAAAAGCAGAAACCGCTTACACACACACACACACACACACACACATACAGACACACACTCACTCTCTCTCTCTCTTTCTCTCACACACACACACACAAACTCACACACACATACATACACACACCAACTTACACACACACATACATACACACACACAAACACACACAGACATACACACACAAAAACACACACACATGCACTGTATACACACACACAAACACACACACACACTCACACACACAAACACACGCACACACACATACACACACACATACACACACACTCACACACACACACACACACATACATACATACACACACACTCACTCACACACACACACACACACACACACACACACACACACACACACACACACACACACACACACACACAAAACATATAAACTGACAGATAGACAGAGAGACAGAGAGAATCAAACACACACACAAAAACTGACATTAGGATTGTTGTCCCAATAGGCTCCAGTCATGATTTCCAGCGTGGTGACAGACATCCCTGGCAACCACTTGTACCTGCGTCAAGGTAAATGAACAGGTAAAAACACATATAAACTTTCAGTTCCAGGTTCTCCACACTCGCACTAAATTCCATAAACAATGAGGACACTTATGCCGTGTACCCCCGTGGAGATGCCGAGGGCTCTTACCAGTATAAATAGTATCCCCACCTTCTGGAAATTCTGTGCTAGAAACTTCCTGTTTTCAGTCACTCTATTTGTTTCTTTCTTCCTCCTTTGCTTTTTGTCGTTTTCCTATCATTTTCAGCTTTACTGGTCCATTCACTTGTGTGTGTTTGATAAAACTTTGTTTCTCAAACTGCCAGATCTTGCTACTATCACCTCCATCGTATAAGCCTGATCAGGAAGTATCTCTCTGTGGAAACAACTGCAAAACTCGTTCTCTCCTTCATAATGTCTCGCATTGACTATTGCAATTCACTCCTGTCTGGTCTTCCTGCCTCCACCATTCACATCCTACAGCGCATTCAAAACAATGCTGCACGCCTTGTGCTCAAAAAGAAAAAAGCTGACCACATATCTCCTCTCTTGGCACAACTTCACTGGATCCCTGTATCAAAGCGCATACAGTACAAACTAGACATCATGTGCTACAAAAGCCTCAATAACGCAGCCCCCGA
>CM060307.1:100615712-100625712 GCA_030674185.1 Monoplex corrugatus | reverse complement strand
TTTGTCCTGTCATAAAACTAGGTTTCTTTGTCCTGTCATAAAACTAGGTTTCTTTGTCGTGTCATAAAACTAGATTTCTTTGTCGTGTCATAAAACTAGATTTCTTTGTCCTGTCATAAAACTAGATTTCTTTGTCCTGTCATAAAACTAGATTTCTTTGTCCTGTCATAAAACTAGGTAAAGATTGTGTCAAAATGTGTAGGTTGTAGGAGAATGAGGTGACAGAAAGTAGGAGAATTTTTCATCCTGCAATAAAATTAGGTAAAGCTTTTCCCATAACCTGTAAGCCTTACACGAGAAAGGTGACAAAAAATATTCTTTATCCTGTAATAAAACTAGATAAACACTGTCCCGTTATCTTTAGGTTGTACGGTAATGGAGTGACAGAAAGTAGATTTTTGTCCTGTAATAAAACTATATAAAGATTTACCCATAACGTGTAGGTTGTAGGAGAGTGATGTGACATAAAGTCGAATTCTTTATCCTGTAATAAAACTAGGTAAACATTGTCCCGTTATCTTTAGGTTGTAGGGGAATGAAGTGACACACAGTATCTTTATCCTGTAATAAAACTAGGTAAAGATTGTCCCATAACCTTTAGGTTGTAGGGGAATGAAGTGACACACAGTATCTTTGTTCTGTAATAAAACTAGGTAAAGATTGTCCCATAACCTTTAGGTTGTATGGGAATGAAGTGACACACAGTATCTTTGTTCTGTAATAAAACTAGGTAAAGATTGTCCCGTAACCTTTAGGTTGTATGGGAATGAAGTGACACACAGTATCTTTGTTCTGTAATAAAACTAGGTAAAGATTGTCCCATAACCTTTAGGTTGTAGGGGAATGAAGTGACACACAGTTATCTTTTGTTTGTAATAAAACTAGGTCAAGATTGTCCCATAATCGTAGTTTGTAAGAGAGTAATGTGATAGAAAGAACAATTCTTTGTCTTGTGATAAAACTAAGTAAAGATTGTCTCATGAACTGTAGGTTGTAGGGGAGTAAGGTGACAAAATGTGGGATTCTTTATCCTGTAACAAAGCTAAGTAAAGATTGTCCTGTAACTTTAAGGTTGTAGGGCAATGGAGTGACAGACAGTAGATTTCTTTGTCCTGTAACAAAATTATAAAGATTTACCCATAACGTGTAGGTTGTAAGAGAGTGATGTGACATAAAGTACAATTCTTTATCCTGTAATAAAACTATGTAAAGATTGTCCCATAACCTTAAGTTGTAAGACAGTGAGGTTACAGAGAGTAGGACAATTCTTTATCCTGTAATACAACTAGGTAAATGTTTTCGCATAACCTGTAAATCATAGGGAAGTAATGTGACAGAAAGGAAAAGAATTCTTTATCCTGTAATACAACTAGGTAAAGATTGTGTCATAACCTTTAGGTTGTAAGAGAGTGAGGCTACAGAAAGAAGGATAATTCTTTATCCTGTAGTAAAACTAGGTAAATATTTTCCCATAACCTGTAAGAAGTAGGGGAGTGAGGTGACATAAAATCAAATTCTATATCCTGTAACAAAAACAGATAAAGCTAAGCAGTCGTCGTGTCGAAGTGATAAGCACAACGGACTACCGATTAGAAGGTTGTGGGTTCAAATCCCCATCAGCCCCTTCAAAAATCACTGTCGATTTTTCGGCTCCAACCAGTTCCTACCCAGAGTTGAGCATGCTATGGATTCATTAGCAAGAACGGGACCACACAGTCAAGTCTCATCCATTTCACAGATGGCAGGTGGCCCCATCATCGCTCGACTTCTCTGGCATCTCTAGTTCCTACAGGATTACTGCCAAAAATACTGATAATATACAGCCGTTTATGCTAACCCTTTGACTCCCGCACCCTACCCACCAACTGCAAAAACTTAATTCTTTGACTCCATCACCCTATCCACCAGCTTCCCGCAAGGAACTGGTGGATAAAGTGAGGGAGTCAAGAGGTTAAGTTTTTGCTTTGCTGGCATGGTTGATAATGCAGGATGCTGGTGGACAGGTTGCGGGAGTCAAAGGGTTAAATCAATATTTATAAAGCTGAAGGCGAAATTATTACAGCATGTACATCCTGTGTGTCCATGACACACAGATTTTACCTTTTGATTCCCGCACCTTATCCACCAACTGCAAAAACGTAACCCTTTTGATTCTAGGCAGGAAGCTGACGGAAAGGGCAAAGAAGCCAAAAGAGTTAAAAGCTTTTTGCAGTTTCAGTTTCTGTTTCAATTTCTCAAGATGACGTCTCCGCGCTCGGAACAAATTCCATATGCACTGACGTCACAGGTGCCATGCAGTTGGTAGCTAGGGTGCAGGAGTCAAAGAGTTAATTAAAACAAAGATTTCCATATACACTGACGTCACAGGTGCCATGCAGTTGGTAGCTAGGGTGCAGGAGTCAAAGAGTTAATTAAAACAAAGATTTCCATATACACTGACGTCACAGGTGCCATGCAGTTGGTAGTTAGGGTGCAGAAGTCAAAGAGTTAATTAATTAAAACAAAGTAGGCCTACAACAATAACGTAAATAGGTACTTCTATGGAGCAGCTTCGTCCGGTAGGGACCGTCATGTGGCACAGGTGACACCAGACCGTCAGCAAGTTACTGCGAACCCTAAACTCAGATTTAAAAACATCAAAGTTGCAACATTGAATATAAGAACATTATTGCAAAAGGGTAAATTAAAAAATATCAAGACAGAGATGGAAGGACTTAACATTGGTATTTTAGGACTAGGGGAAGTGAGATGGAAGGGGGCAGGCATGATAACATCAGGAGAATACACAATGATATACTCTGATGGTATCTCACATGAAAGAGGAGTAGGCATCATGATGGACAAAGACAAATCAAAAGCAGTTAAGGGATACTGGGCTGTGTCCGACAGAGTTTTGCTGGTCAAGTTGAGAAGCAAACCATTTGATATCAACATCATTCAGGTGTATGCACCAACATCCGCAAGTACTCAGGAAGATATCGACAACTTCTACGAAGTATTAGAGATGACCAAAGTCCAATGTAAATCACAAGAAGTTACTGTAATAATGGGAGATTTTAATGCTAAAGTGGGACAGGATAGGGTGGAGGATATAGTTGGACCTCATGGCCTTGGTACGCAAAATAAAAGGGGTGAGAAACTTGTAGAATGGGCACAGATGAATGAGTTTATAGTAGGAAACACCTGGTTTGAGCAGCCTAATAGAAAAAAATGGACTTGGATGAGTCCAGGAGATAATACCAAAAATCAGATTGACTACATCCTGATCAACAAAAGATTTAGAAATTCTGTACTGTCAGCAAAAACACTACTAGGCGCAGACTGCAACAGTGACCACAATCCTGTAGTGGGAAGATTTAGACTGAAATTGAAGAAAAGGAAACAGACCAAAAACAACATCAAATTAAACCTTGGACTCTTAAAGGCAGATGAATGATACGTAAAAAATTTAATGTACATGTACATGTTCAAAACAAATTCAGTGCTCTGGAAGACGCTGGTGACAGTGAGGAACAATGGACAAAGTTGAGGAATTCGATAAATGAAGCTTGTGAGGAAATCCCTAAGGCAGATAGAAAAGCAAAAAAGAACTGGATGACTAATGAAATTTTGGGCTTGATGGAGGAAATGAGGAAGGCAAAGAGAAATGAGGAGATCTACAGGAAGATAAACAAGGAGATCAGGAATAGGTGCAATGAAGCTAAGGAAGCTTGGCTGAAATCAAAGTGCAAAGAAATGGAAGACCGACACAAAACGGATCCTCAGGGTATGTACAGATGAATTGGAGAAATTGTCCACAGAAAAAACACATGCACATCAACTGGTTGCTTGAAATCGAAAGATGGCACGCTTATCATGGAAAAAGACAAAATATTAGACAGATAGGGAGAGTACATTAAAGACCTTTTTGAGGATGACAGAAACGAAGAACACATTATAAAAAAGAACTTTGAAGGACCACCCATAATGAAAGATGAAGTTAGAGCAGCACTGAAAAAGATAAAACCAGGAAAAGCCCCAGGACCAGACAACATTACTGCAGAGATGATTGAAGCCCTGGAGGAATTTGGCATAGAAAAAATAACAGTCCTCCTAAATGAAATTTATGACACTGGAAAAATCCCCAAAGATATGTCAAAATCAATTTTCATTACACTTCCAAACAAGACAGGGGCTATAAAATGCGAAATCCATCGCACAATCAGTTTGATGGGTCATGTAACAAAAATCCTGTTAAGAATAATCATGATGAGGACAAGGACTAGAATCAAAAGAAAAATAGCAGAAGAACAGTGTGGATTTGTGGAAGGGAAAGGAACTATTAATGCCATATACATCCTAAGAACTATCATAGAGAAGTCAAATGAGATGAATAAGGATTTGTATTTATGCTTTGTTGACTACACCAAGGCTTTCGATCGGGTAAGACATGATGAATTGATCAACCAACTGGAGAGACTCAATGTTGATGGAAAAGATCTACGAATAATCAGGAATATGTACTGGGAACAAACAGCTGCAATGAGAATAGAAAACAATGTAAGCTCTTTCCAAAATATCCATAAGAGGAGTCAGACAGGGTTGTCTTTTGTCACCAGATCTGTTTTCACTTTACAGCGAAAACATCATGAGAAACCTAGAAGAAGACCCTGGATTAAAGGTTGGAGGGAAAATGATAAACAGCATTCGATATGCAGATGACACCGTGCTAATTGCAGAAAGTGAAAGAGACCTACAAAACCTTGTGAATATACTAGAAATAGAAAGCAAAGGTAAGGGGTTGGAACTAAACAGCAGGAAGACTGAAGTCATGGTGATCAGTAAAAAACATGAAATCCCCTCATGCAAAATAACAGCAAATGGCACAACCTTGACACAGGTTGATAAATTCAAATACCCAGGAACGATCATTTCATCAGACAGCAGATGCTCTCAGAAATAGCCGGCAGAATCGGCCAAGCCAAAACAGCATTCAACAAGATGACAAGCATTCTTACCAACAAATGCCCATCAATTAACATCAGGAAGAGAGTTCTTGAATGTTACATAGAACCAATACTGTTGTACGGATGCGAGGCGTGGACAGTCAACAAACAAAGCCAGAACAAGATTGAGGCAGCCGAGATGTGGTTTCTAAGAAGAATGTTGAGGGTTCCATGGACAGCAAAGAAAACAAACGAGACAGTCTTGATGGAGGCAGACACAAGTAGATCACTCATAAGGAAGATTAGGAAAAGACAGGCAACATTTATAGGCCATTTTATGAGGAAGGGGGATTTGGAGCACCGGGTCACAATGGGAAAGCTGGAGGGAAAGAGAGCACCGGTAAACCCAGGGAGAAAATGCTGGACGGACTTGCAGAGTGGCTGGGGACAAGGAGGGTGGGGGAGATGCTAGAGGCAACGAGAGATAGAGGCAGATGGAAGTCCATGATCGCCAACGCCATGCGGCAGGGCACCTGATGATGATGATGAGGCCTACAAACACCACAGATTTGACAATATACAAACAGCTCCACACAGAAAAAAGACGACCGACCCCCCCCCCCCCTCATCACCTCGTGGTGATGCCGGGGGCTCTTTCAGTATAAATAGTATCCCCACCTTCTGGAAATTCTGTGCTAGAAATTTCCTCTTTTCTGTCACTCTCTTCGTTTCTATCTTGTTCCTTTGCTTTCTGGTCATTTCTTCCTACCATTTTCTGCCTTGCTGGTCCATTTACCTGTATGTGTTCGATAAAGTCTTACGAACTTTTTCTTTGCATTGATAATTGGGTAATGTATTAAGTCACTGGCATCGCACCTATTTTTAGACTCGCGACTACAGGAATCACATGAAAATTGGCCATATTTAAAAGATTGTAACACAAAAAGTATTAGGCCTAAAGGTATCTTCAAAAAGTAAACTGTGCTATTAAATATCACTCTTTATCTAGCACCATGCAAAATGTCACATGCACATGACTTCATTTTCTGTCTTTAAATCATTATTCAAAATGGTAAGTGAAGAAGAAAAAATTATTTCTATAAATAGCATGGTGACTATATATACCCTAAATCACATTATCAATTTAGCAAAATTGTTCAATTTACCTGTTTCAAATTGTAGTTCTGATGAAAGTTCACATCAAAAATACAAATTATGCACAATGCTAAGTCACAAAGTGTATAGAAAATCCAGCTTAGCAGTGAAAACATTTTGCCGCGAATGAGAGAGTCTTTCGACCGGTCACTTCTAGAACTCTTTCACGGCTAATTTTACATGACATACGATCAAAGGGAGCAAAATCTTCACACTGAATGGTTGAAGCTTACTCTGACATTTGTTTCCCTTGGATTATGCCAGTCATTCATTTTTCACTGGAATTTTTTTAAAGCGGTTATAGCGTGCGAATGCTCACTCTGTGTTACCATGTTATGTCTGCTTTTAATTGCTTTGTTACTATTGTGGCATTTTTGGTTTGGGAGTGTGTGTGTTGTGATGTTTTTGTAGGTAATTTGCTGTGTTTGTCTGGTGCGTTGTTTTGGTGTCTTTGGGTGATACGGGTCAGTTAGTATTTATGTATATGTCAGTGTGTAGTGTTTTTTATCGTTACGTTAGATATGGATGTATGTATGATCATACGCCAGCAGTTTTGTTATGTGTACGTAAATGTTGTACATAACGTTCTTTTGTTTTTCATGTTTATCACTGTTGAATGTTTTGTCCTGATTTTGACGCTTTAATAATATGATTATGTCTATTACTCAGTCAACTGGGCTTTAAACAACAGTAACAACAACAAGCGACCGACCTGTCAATTTCAGACAGACAGGTCAGCAACGTTTCCCTGGTGTCAGCATGTTTGGGGACCCCCCAGCGCAAGTCGCACTCGATGAGGTTCAGCTTGCGCTCCTCACACCAATGACGTAAGACAGGTATGATCATCTTGATCAGGTGTTCCCGCTCGCTGTGCATGTCCTTGAAGGTGCTGCTGATGAACAGGCGTACCGTTCGCCAACCTTTACGCTGAAATGATAGATAGAGCAGAAAAGAGAAGATAGATAGTGACGATAGATATACAGACAAAAACAGCAGACAGACAGACGAGAAGATGAGATAGATAGACAGACAGACAGACAGATAGATAGATAGATAGACAGACAGACAACAGACAGACAGACAGACAGAAGATAGATAGACAGGCAGACAGACAGACAGATAGATAGACAGATAGATATACCAGACAGATAGATAGATAGATAGATAGATAGATAGATGCACAAACACGCACACACACACACGTACACACATACACACGCACGCACACACGCACAGCACAGACACACATAAGATGAGAGGGTGGGTGGGTGAAAAGGGACATCACTGCTGGATACACTACACTCTCTTTCTCTCTGTCTCTGTCTCTGTTTCTGTCTCTGTCTCTGTCTCTGTCTCTGTCTTCTTGTCTCTCTCTCACGCGTACACACACTACACTATACTACACACACATACACACACACTACACACACACACATACACACACAATTCTCTCTCTCTCTCTCTCTTTCTCTCTTTCACTCACACACACACACACACACACTAACACCACTACAACACATACTACACACACATACACACACACAGTACACACACACACACACACACACACACACACACACACACACACACACCACACTCCACACACACTACACACACAAACACACCACAAACTACACACAAAACACACACACACTACAAACAACACTACACACTAACACACACACAAACACACACACACACACACCACACACACACACATACCTACACACATACTACACACATCTAACACACACACACTACACACACACACAAGAAAACACCAAAGAAAAACGCAAAAGATTAAGTAATCACTGCAATTCGCTCCCTAAACATTTACAGTGAGAGCAATAGACAGGTACCTTGGTGACAGGGGTGACCTTAGGCTTGCCGTCACTGATCAGAGAGTCGACAATGTTGTACCATTCTGGATTTTGTCCAGTGCCTCCAGCTTCTTCATCAAGTCGTCCACATTGGCACTTTCCCACTTGCTCTTGTTCTTCCCTCCTCCTGTCCCTCTCACTAGTGCAAGCTTTCTCATCATCGTCTGCATTCTCTGCACCTGTAAGTCTGTGGACATTGCTCAACTATGTCATAGGGTAACCCTTCTGTCAAAGGCAATGAAAAAAAAATATTTGAAAAGCTGCCAGTCAAAATGTACACCCATCTTCGAATCAAAACAAAAATCAACAAATATAAAATTTGTGTCTAATAGTAATAATGATCATAATGATAATGATGATAAGAAGAAGAAGAAGAAGAAGATGAAATAATAATAACAATTGTTACATAGACATAAACACACACACACACACCACACACACTGAACACACACACACACACACAAAAACACACACACACACACACACACACACAACACACACACACACACACACACACACACACACACAAAACACACACACACACACACACACAACACACACACACACACACACACACACACACACACACACACACACACACACACACCACACACAAACACACACAAACACACACACACACACATATACTGGTCAGTTGCAATATGACCGGATCTATTAAAATCATAGTTATATAAACCTCTGCAGTTTTGTAGACGTTTCTGAAACAGATAGGCGTATGTTTTGAGGTGTGTGTTTTTTGTAATAAGCAACATTTGCTTTTGTCTCAAAGACACTGGAAAAGAGTTCCACATTGTTGGGCCAAAAACAAAGGAATTTTCCCCAAAAAAGTAATAGAAAGAACCGAGTTATGTCAAGAGAGAAGCTCCTTGAGATCTTTATGTTCTAAAAGGTTTGCTGAGCAGAGAAATTCTGACATTAAATGTCTCGTCATGGTGTTCAAATCAGACAATGAAAGCAACGTGCAGCAGCTTCATAATGAATTTCATGCTTTGATGCATAAGATTGTTCCAATGATAGACTGATACAATACTTGTATGGGATACAAAGTCCATAGACTAGGTAGGACCTCAGGACCTGGCCAGCTCATGGGTTCGTGGCAGGCTTAAGGCTTGTGCTATGATCATTTTGGGTCTTCTCCATCACATGACACCTGCCACATTAGTGCATATGGAATTCATTCCTGAGTGCGAGTTGTCATTTTGAGAAACTGAAACTGAACTGACACAATGAGTGCTTTTGCACTTAGCATTTGTTCTTCTATAATATAAGTCAAGCTGAACTGTTGTGGGTTCGATGTATATGACTGAATGACTGTGTAGCTGTAGTGGATATCAATGCATGGGGTTTGGAATTTGTTCAAGAGAGATTCATCGCACCCAGACAATTCCATACGCGCTCCATCCAAATCAACCAACAGCTAGATAACAGACTTCATATGCATGCACAAAACCTTACGCAGCCAACAAGTGAACCCTTTTCTTGTGGGTTGTGATGCATGATTGTAAACAATTGCTTGACAATATATGACCCCATGCACTACTGTATCCACCTGTTATTGTTACTGTTATTTTTGTTTAAAGCCCAGCCGATTGCATAGAGCCATATCAAGGCTATAACCATTTCATAATATACACAATACTTTAACTGGAAAAAAAAAGAAGAAAATTAAGTAAACGAATCAACGCATTCACCCACGCAATCTACGAAGATGCCTCTGGCGCTGACCACTCTGTCTTATTTATCACACAGAGGATTTAAAAAACATACCTGTACACAAATTCAAACATAACTAGGGACACTAAAACATGTATATGAACGGGCCTAAATTACCTAAAATTGCATACGCATATCTCATTTCCCTCGAGCCAAAACTGCCCTTAACCCTTTGATTCCTGCGTTGTGTCCACCAGCATCCTGCATTGTTGACCATGTTAGCAAAGGAAAAACTTAACCCTTTAACTCACTCGCCTTGTCTACCAGCATTCTGCGGGAAGTGGTGGATAGGTTGAAGGAGTCAAA
>CM060307.1:100583212-100610712 GCA_030674185.1 Monoplex corrugatus | reverse complement strand
CATGTTTCTTTGAAAGTTAACTAGAGGGATTAGTACTAGTACTAGTACAGTAGTAGTAGCTAAACAACGATGAAAAATGGCTGCCTTCTCACCTGAACATGTCTGAGACCAATACTGGTCAAAGAATGCGCCGCTTATCTGTGGTGGACGAATGCGCCCAAGCACTACTCCCTAACTATTGGTTCCAGCCGTGTAAATCGATCAGCCGTGACCATCCAGCCTGATCGTGCATTGCCCTGTAGGCCTAATGGTCGGTACCAAACCATGTTACCTAACTCGTATTAGTATTTGTCCAAAGGTAAACAGTGCCTGATTGCCAGGGCTGCTTACTCTGTCTGGTAATTTGACCAGGACTTTAATGCCTCGGTGGTCTCCCGTGAATAATTTCTCGCTCAATGACGGTGTGCGCTGTGTGGGTTGTGCGTGTGTGTGTGTGTATGTATGTTTGTGTGTGTGTGTGTGTGTTTGTGTGCGTGTGTGTGTGCGTGTGCGTGCGTGTGTGTGTGTGTGTGTGTGTGTGTGTGTGTGTGTGTGTGTGTGTGTGTGTGTGTGTGTGTGTGTGTGTGTGTGTGTGTGTGATAAAAGAATTTATGAATTTTTGATTTGTTGCAGTGTTTTGCGTTGGAAAAAAAATATTTCATGAATTATCATCCCATAAAGATTCTAACATATATTTTGTGCAGTTATTGCTCATAAAGCACGCACACACACGCGCGCGCACACACACACACACACACACACACACACATACATACACACACACACACACACACACACACACACACACACACACACACACACCACACGCACACACACACACACACACACACACACAGAATAAGTTTTATTTTTAAAAGTGTCTGGTTGGCTATGCTTGGTTGGTGCTTTTTCATGTTCTGCTGGCTTTATAATAATAATTAATAATTACAATATTTATATAGCGCAAAATCTTGATAAAATCAAATCTAAGCGCTTTCATAAATCAATATGTTTTATTATTTTTGTTGTATTAGAATATTTTGTCCTATTGATTTTTCTTAATGTAGGACATTTTGTCCTGCTGAAATTCTTAATTCAGGTCCTGCTGATTTCCTTGATCCAGGATATATTGTCTGATTGATTGTTTAATACAGGATATTGTGTCCTATTGATTTCATCATTACGGGACATCTTGTCTTTATTTTTCTTCCGCTAACTCAGGACATTGTGTCCTATTTTGATATGGGACATTTTGTCCAAGTGATTTTTTTTTTAATCCAGGACATTTTCCTCTGCTAAATTTCTTAATCCAGGACATTTGTGTCCTATTCATTTTCTTTACCCCGGACATTTTGTTCTATTGATTTAACTCAGGACATATTACATAAGTATCTTGTTGATTTTTTTTTAATCCAGGACATTTTCCCCTGCTAACTTTCTTAATCCAGGACATTGTGTCCTATCAATTTTATTCAAAATTAGCTAAGGGTATTTTGTCCTATTACTCTTGCATCCTGAATGCAATTCTGTACCGATGGACAGGTAGCAAGAAAGATGGATATAAAATATTCACCTTCACCAATCAAAAGGTTTGAGCGGTTAGTGCAACGGACCACTCATTGGGAGGTCAGATGTTTGAATCCCCCATCAGTCCAAAACAGTATTGTCGGATTTTTCAGCTCTTACCCCAGAGCCGATTATACTGTAGGCTTACTAGAAAAATAGGACCATACACAAGCAGTGGACTGGTAACTGTATCACCACACACAACAGTGGACTGGTAACTGTATCACCATACACAAACAGTGGACTGGTAACTGTATCACCACACACAAACAGTGGATTTGTAACTGTATATCCACACACAAACAGTGGACTGGTAACTGTATCACCACACACAAGCAGTGGACTGGTAACTGTATATCCACACACAAGCTGTGGACTGGTAACTGTATATCCACACACAAGCTGTGGACTGGTAACTGTATATCCACACACAAACAGTGGACTGGTAACTGTATCTCCACACACAAACAGTGGACTCGTAACTGTATATCCATACACAAACAGTGGACTGGTAACTGTATATCCACACACAAACAGTGGACTGGTAACTGTATATCCACACACAAACAGTGGACTGGTAACTGTATATCCACACACAAGCAGTGGACTGGTAACTGTATATCCACACACAAACAGAGGACTGGTAACTGTATATCCACACACAAACAGTGGACTGGTAACTGTATATCCACACACAAACAGTGGACTGGTAACTGTATATCCACACACAAGCAGTGGACTGGTAACTGTATCCCCACACACAAGCTGTGGACTGGTAACTGTATATCCACACACAAACAGTGGACTGGTAACTGTATATCCACACACAAACAGTGGACTGGTAACTGTATATCCACACACAAGCTGTGGACTGGTAACTGTATATCCACACACAAACAGTGGACTGGTAACTGTATCTCCACACACAAACAGTGGACTGGTAACTGTATATCCATACACAAACAGTGGACTGGTAACTGTATATCCACACACAAGCAGTGGACTGGTAACTGTATATCCACACACAAACAGTGGACTGGTAACTGTATCTCCACACACAAACAGTGGACTGGTAACTGTATCACCACACACAAGCAGTGGACAGGTAACTGTATATCCACACACAAACAGTGGACTGGTAACTGTATATCCATACACAAACAGTGGACTGGTAACTGTATCACCACACACAAGCTGTGGACTGGTAACTGTATCACCACACACAGTGGACTGGTAACTGTATCACCACACACAAACAGTGGACTAGTAACTGTATATCCACACACAAACAGTGGACTGGTAACTGTATATCCACACACAAACAGTGGACTGGTAACTGTATATCCACACACAAACAGTGGACTGGTAACTGTATATCCACACACAAACAGTGGACTGGTAACTGTATATCCACACACAAACAGTGGACTGGTAACTGTATATCCACACACAAACAGTGGACAGGTAACTGTATATCCACACACAAGCTGTGGACTGGTAACTGTATATCCACACACAAACAGTGGACTGGTAACTGTATCACCATACACAAACAGTGGACTGGTAACTGTATATCCACACACAAACAGTGGACTGGTAACTGTATCACCATACAAACAGTGGACTGGTAACTGTATATCCATATACAAACAGTGGACTGGTAACTGTATCACCACACACAAACAGTGGACTGGTAACTGTATATCCACACACAAACAGTGGACTGGTAACTGTATCACCATACACAAACAGTGGACTGGTAACTGTATCACCACACACAAACAATGGACTGGTAACTGTATATCCACACACAAACAGTGGACTGGTAACTGTATATCCACACACAAATAGTGGACTGGTAACTGTATATCCATACACAAACAGTGGACTGGTAACTGTATCATCCACACACAAACAGTGGACTGGTAACTGTATATCCACACACAAACAGTGGACTGGTAACTGATATCACCATACACAAACAGTGGACTGGTAACTGTATATCCACACACAAACAGTGGACTGGTAACTGTATATCCACACACAAACAGTGGACTGGTAACTGTATATCCACACACAAACAGTGGACAGGTAACTGTATATCCAACACAAACAGTGGACTGGTAACTGTATATCCACACACAAACAGTGGACTGGTAACTGTATATCCACACAAACAGTGGACTGGTAACTGTATCACCATACACAAACAGTGGACTGGTAACTGTATCACCACACACAAACAGTGGACTGGTAACTGTATATCCACACACAAACAGTGGACTGGTAACTGTATATCCATATACAAACAGTGGACTGGTAACTGTATATCACCATACACAAACAGTGGACTGGTAACTGTATATCCACACACAAACAGTGGACTGGTAACTGTATCACCACACACAAACAGTGGACTGGTAACTGTATCACCACACACAAACAGTGGACTGGTAACTGTATCACCACACACAAACAGTGGACTGGTAACTGTATCACCACACACAAACAGTGGACTGGTAACTGTATCACCACACACAAACAGTGGACTGGTAACTGTATCACCACACACAAACAGTGGACTGGTAACTGTCTATCCACACACATGCAGTGGACTGGTAACTGTATATCCACACACAAACAGCAGTAAATACTACTGGCAGCTGGATGGTGAAGGGTGGGGCAGGAAGACAACTGTTGCCAAACTGTTTTTTTCAGGCAACTCTCTTCATTCTTGAAATGTACAAAGAAACGAAAAAAATACTTTCAGATACAATTGTACTACCTAATAACACAAATGTCCACACAATTTTTTATTTCTTTCTTTTCTGGTAAACACTGATAAAAGACAGCAAAACCTTTTCTCCCAATCATTACACTGATAAAAGACAACAAACCTTTTCTCCCAATCATTACACTGATAAAAGACAACAAAACCTTTTCTCCCAATCATTACACTGATAAAAGACAACAAAACCTTTTCTCCCAATCATTACACTGATAAAAGACAGCAAAACCTTTTCTCCCAATCATTACACTGATAAAAGACAGCAAAACCTTTTCTCCAATCATTACACTGATAAAGACAGCAAACCTTTTCTCCAATCATACACTGATAAAGACAACAAACTTTCTCCCATCATTACACTGATAAAACAGCAAACCTTTTCTCCCAATATTAATGTTAAAGACAGCAAACTTTTCTCCAATCATTACACTGATAAAAGACAACAAAACCTTTTCTCCCAATCATTACACTGATAAAAGACAACAAAACCTTTTCTCCCAATCATTACACTGATAAAAGACAGCAAAACCTTTTCTCCCAATCATTACACTGATAAAAGACAGCAAAACCTTTTCTCCCAATCATTACACTGATAAAAGACAACAAAACCTTTTCTCCCAATCATTACACTGATAAAAGACAACAAAACCTTTTCTCCCAATCATCTCCCCAGCATAACCAGACTTCTGAATAACAATTTCCAGATGACAAACATATTTCACCAGTGTAGTTTTCTTTCTTTTATTGTTGTTTAAAGCCCAGCCGACTGCGTAGTGCCATATCAGGGCTATAACCGCTTCAAAACACACAAAACTTCAACAGGAAAAAACAAAACAAAAAAGGAAAGAAAATTAAGTACACATATCAATGCATTCGCCACATAATCTAAGGACATGCCCCCAGCCTAGGACCATTCCGTCCGAGTTAAAAGCACAGGGGAGATTTGAAATACACACCTGAATACAAATATAAGCATACATAAGGACACCAAAACATATATAAAAACAGGCATATATTACCTAAAATTGCTTCTGCATATCTCACATTCTTTAGAGCCAAAAATGCACATAATACATGTACCCAATTATCAATCCAAAGAAAAGTACGAAAGACTTTATTAAAAAAGTACAGGTGAATGGACCATTAAGGCAGAAAATATGTAGAAATGACAGAAAGCAAGGCAACAAGGCAGAAACAAAGAGAGTGACAGAAAAGAGGACATTTCTAGCACAGAATTTCCAGAAGGTGGGGATACTATTTATACTGAAAGAGCCCCCAGCAACCCAACGGGGGAACCAGTGTAGTTAAAAACAAAATTAAAGTGCGTGATACTACAATAATGTTCAATATCACAATACATTAGCTGATCCAGGTAAGGTCAAGGTTGTGCTACAGCTATATGGTCGAAAGGGAGCGAGGTGGCAGAGACCACAACTTTTCTTACGGTGAGTGAATACGAAGCTGGTGCCCATCTCGTCTCCTTTGCTGTTTTACCTTTTCCAACCCCGTTGAGGGGCAGGTACCCATCCACAGCTGGAAAGACAGGAGGCTGCAAATGCATTTTTCTTTCTAAGGCCAGTAACAAACCTTTCGCAAAATCTGTGCTGACAGATGGGAAGGCTGAAGATCTGTTTCTATACCAACAAGGCTTGGGACAACCTTTATCTTATCATTTCACTATAGCACCACACAAAAGTAAGTTTTAGAATATACCAGCTATTGAGGTGTAGCGGTTAGCGCAATGGGCTACCAACTGAAAGGTTATGGTTTCAAATCCCCATCTGTCCCCTCAAAAAAGTCACTGTAGGATTTTTCGGCTCCAACCAACTCCTATCCAGAGTTGAGCATGCTATGTGATATGGGAGGACCGAGATCGCACAGTCAAGTCTCATCCACTTCACAGATGCATCATTGAGGGTGTCGCTGAAATCTTCTGACCAACACAACCACAAGTGTCTGTATCAGAGGGTCCTGATGGATGCCAGAATATATCATGATTGTAAGCCCAAAAAAAGAAGAAGAAAAAGAAAGTTGAGCACAAAGGAAATCTCTCTTTGCGCAATGATCCTTAAAAAAAATTGAAAATATTTAAGCCAGTCAATGCACAGCAACAGATTTACGTTAGCAAAGTGCTTTATACACAAAAGCAGGTACAGTGTACACTCAGAGAAAGGAATGGCAAATTGTCCAAAAAACTGAAAAGTAGTTGGGGTCAGAACTGAAAGACATTTCTTTTACACCACCACTTTTTAGTACCACGAGCAAGCACCTTTTTGTCACTGACAATCTTCTGCAGCATGAGTACCTCTGACTTTACCGCATTGTTGCTCAGTTCAAGACAGAAAGTTAGAATGGTTAAAGTGTACTGAAAAATGAGATCAAGTTCAATTTTTATGCAGAAACATGGCAAGTGCACATATTCACATACACTTAACATACATTATATACGTTCATGTACACAAACACACACACACACAACACACACACACACACACACACACACACGCACGCACGCACGCACGCACGTAGATAGATAGATAGACAGATAGATAGATATAGATAATACATACATACATAGAGAGAGAGAGATAGATAGATAGATAGATGGATAGATAGATAGATAGAAAATAGATTAGAATAGATAGATAGACTGATCTAATAATTATATATACATATGAATACATACTATATATGTACATATGTTATGTGTATGTACATACACACACAAACACACAAACACAAACACACATACACACACAAACACACACACACAATCAAACACACACATACACAATAACACACACACACACACACACACACACACACACACACACACACACACACACACACACACACACACACACACACACACACACACACACACACACCTGGAGAGGAGGCGAACATGGACAGTACGCCCACCATGGACAGCCCCGCAGAGCCAGATGAATTTTTGTCCAGCAGCAGGTGTCGCAAGTCGTCCACTGCGCCGTGCTTGCTCTGACACATCAACACTTTTACACATATACATCAGACATATGGATTCACTTATACACAGAAACACAGCTGCTTGATCTAGTTAACAAGAAAAAACAAGACCCAGAGCACCAATGCCCCACCATCCTCTGGACAACTACCACCCCCAAGCTCCCAATGCCACCCAACAGCCTTTCCACCAAGCAAAGTGGGGTTGTCCGTGCGCTGCATGACCCATTCGGGCCCAGTCATCAGCTACCCTGTCCACAAACCGAATGGCAAGGTGGGGGAGATGACAAACCCCGGGATACAGCCACACAACGCGCACCAACCAGGTCCAGCCCAGTTCTCAGACCAAGAGAGAATGGAAGAGCTCTCTCTCACCCCACTCTGGTCTTTATCTCCCTTTTGGGCAGCCCGCCCTGCCACCAGCTTGCACAGATGCCAGTTCCTTTCCCTTTACTACAGTCACTATGTACACTTTATACATACACATCATCATCAGGTGCCCTGCCGCATGGCGTTGGCGATCATGGACTTCCAACCATCTCTATCTCTCATTGCCCCTAGCATCTCCCTCCACCCTCCTCATCCCCAGCCACTCTGCAAGTCCGTCCAGCATTCTCTCCCTGGGTCTACCTGGTGTTCTCCTTCCCTCCAGCTTTCCCGTTGTGACCAGGTGCTCCAAATCCCCTTCCTCATAATGCTATAAATTGCTGCTTTTCTATCTTCCTTATGAGTGATTACTGTGTCTGCTCCATAGACTGTCTCTTTGTTCTTTGCTGTCTATGAACTCTCAACATTCTTCTGGAACACATTCGCTGCTAATCTTTGCTCTGCTTTGCTTGCTGATGTCCACGCCTCGCACGTCAACAATTGGTCTATATAATTCAGGTCCTTCTATGTATTGTAACTTTGTTAGTAATGCTTGATTTGTTGAATGCTTTTGCTTGCCGATTCTGTCAGCTATTTTGGATATGCATCTGCCGTCTGATGAAATGACCGTTCCCAGGTATTTGAACTTATTAATCTGTGTCAAGGTTGTGCCATTTGTTGTTATTTTGCATGAGGGAATTTCATGTTTTTACTGATCACCATGACTTCAGTCTTCCTGCTGCTTTTATACATATACATCAGAAATAAGGATTCAGTTATAAACACACAGATAAATAGCTGGTTCTAGATGTACAGCAGCTAGGAAGCATATGCAAACGGATAGTTTCACTACTACTTTTTTTTATTTCACTATTAGTTCTTTTTCAAGTTTCACTAATAAGTTTCTTTTATAATATATTCACTGTTTTCTTTTACATTTTCATGATTAATTTCCAAAACATTACCAAATTTCTTTTCCACTATTTTCACTATGAATTTTCTTTTATAAAATTTTCACTATCAATTTTCTTTCGTAATATTTTTACGATATTTTTCTTTCATAGCTTTTCAATACTGATTTTCTTCTACAAACTTTTCACTATCAATTTTCGTTTTTCACTATCAGTTTTCTTTTAAAATATTTTCATCGCAATTTTCTTTCATATAACTATCAATTTTCTTTTAAAATATTTTCACTGTCAATTTCCTTATAATTTCAAATATGAATTTTCTTTTACATTTTCACTGTCAATTTTTTTGTTTTCACTGTCAATTTTCTTTTGTACTGTTTTTGTAGTCAATTTTTTTCATAATATTCTCACTATAAAATTTCTCTTGTAATATTTTCACTAACACTTTTTTTTCCATATCTTCAATATTGATTTTCTTTTACGACAAACAATAAGTTATAACACCTGCTATCAGACTGATCTAGAGATAAAGCACTCAACTAAGATGTGAGAAAACCTGGTTTTTGATTTCTAGTTAGACTTCCCCTTCCAACTGACATAGAGTGGTGGTCTTTTGAATGAGACCAAGATCCCAGACATATGCAATGTGCATGATGTGCAGAACACGTAAAAGATCCCATGGCAACAAAGAGCTGTGTCTGGAAAAGCTCTGCATAGGTAAACAAAAACAGGCACACACACACACACACACACACATTCACATACACACACGCACACACATACGCACGCACCACCACACACACACACACGCACACGCACATACACACACGCATACACACACATACTCACTCACACACACGCATACACACACACACAGACACACATACACGCAGACATATTCACATACACACATACGCACGCACGCGTGCACATACGAACATGCACACGCATACACATGCACACTCCCATGTACACACATATGCACACACTCGGTACATGCATGCACACACATATGTAGACACACACACACACACACACACACACACACACACACACAACAGTACACACACACCACACACACACCATGACACACACACCAACACCACACCACACTACAGACACCAATGTACAAATGCACTTACACCACACACACACATGAGCACGCACGCACACACACACACATACACACACACACACACACACACACACACACACACACACACACACACACACACAACACACACAACACACACACAACACACACACACACACACACACACACCACACAGCACATGTGAGCACGCGCACCACACACACATACAAACACACACACACACACACACAAACACACACACACACACACACACAAACACACACACACACACACACACACAAACTGGTATTCAAAATGAGTCATTTTATTACAGAAACAACAAAATGTAAGTTAACAAAAAAACACCCCACGGTGCTGGATGGGACCCAGAACAACAATGCCTCACCACAGACAGGACAACCACCTCCCAGTAGTGGTTCCTGACATAATCATGGATCATTACAAACACACTGACTAAATCTCATGTCAGTATGACATTTCATACTGGGCCTTTTATGTTAACTCCCATTTCATTTGTGAAAATAAAACATGAAAAATAAAGAATTTTCGTGCTTAAAAGACTGTAAAAGTTATGTCCCTATAGACAGTGTAAACGTTATGTCCCAATAGACAGTGTAAAAGTTATGTCCCAATAGTGTAAAAATTATGTCCCTATAGACAGTGTAAAAGTTATGTCCCAATAGACAGTGTAAAAGTTATGTCCCAATAGACAGTGTAAAAGTTATGTCCCAATAGACAGTGTAAAAGTTATGTCCCAATAGACAGTGTAAAAGTTATGTCCCTATAGACAGTGTAAAAATTATGTCCCAATCACAGATTCTTATGCTTAAAAAGAGAGTGCAAAAGTTATGTCCCAACCACCACATTTGTCGGAATATAATTATACCTGTAACCATCAAAGAACTTACCCTCACAGCTTCAAATTAACGTCCAACTCTCTTTATGTTCTCATTACGGATATCATATCTAAGCGTTATTATATTTTGTGTGTAGTGTTCACCTCAATCCAAATGAGATTTCTCATCCAAAATTAACCCCTTAATTAACCCCAATACCTTAAAATCATATTCACTCGATACTCTTATGTAATAATCACCCTTCAAAAATCAAAACCATTGTTCCTGAAAGACAACTTCAATGTCTTGGCTTCAAAGTTAACCCTTTGACTCCCGCATCTTATCCACCAACAGTCAAAAACTTAACCCTTTGACGTCCTCACCCTATCCACCAACTTCCTGCAAGAAGCTAGTGGATAGGCAAACGGAGTCAAAGGGTTAAGTTTTTGCTTTGCTACGATGGTTGACAATGAAGAATACTGGTGGACCGGGTGCGAGAGTCAGAGGGTTAAAATGTTTATCATAACCTTGTTAATGTTGACCTTCAAATGAGTTCACTGCCCTTCTGAGTTTGAGTATGTATGTTCAAGAGGGATTTATCACGTTCAGACAATTCCGTATGCGCTCCATTTAGAACTGTCAGCAATTATCCAACAGACCTCTTCAGCCTACTCAAAACCCTGTGTGCTATATGCAGAAGCAATTGTAGGTGACTTAGGCCTGTTTTTATATATATTTTAGTGTCCTTAGTTATGTTTCAATTTGTATTGAGGTTTGTTTTTTAAATCCCCTGTGCGATAAATTGGATGGAGTGGTCAACGCCAGGGGCATCTCTTTAGATTATATACGCGAATGCATTGATATGTATATTTAATTTTCTTTTCTTTTTTTCTTCCTGTTGAAGTATTGTGTGTGTTGAAATGGTTATAGCCCTGATATGGTTCTGCGTATTCGGCCGGGCTTTAGACAACAATAACAACAACAATAAAAATAACTATTATATTCCTTCTTTGGTCTGTCCGATGGTACCATTATTGGTGTCGCGGAGAGACAAAGGTGACAATTGGCAGGAGGTGAAAGGCCTGCTGTGAGGAAATGCTGTCTGACAAATTATTTCTTGTCATCGGTCAGGGTCTTCCTTGGTCTGCCTCTCGTTTTGAATCCAGATATCTTTTGTTGTTGTTGTTGTTGTTGTTGTTGTTGTTGTTGTTATGTGCTGGTTGAGCCAGCCAATGAAGCTGCATTTGGTCAGATGACCACACTTCTTAATTATGCACTACTGATGACTATGGCTGTGGATCGGTTTTGCTACCCTGTTTTTTGTTTTTTGTTTTTGTGTACTTAATTTTCTTTTCCTTTTTTTATCCCCTGTTGAAGTATTGTATACGTTTTAAAATGGTTACAACCCTGATGTGGCTCTACGCAGTCTGCTGGGCTTTAAACTGGTATTGTTATTGTTATTTTTGTTTAAACCCAACCGACTGCGTAGAGCCATATCAGGGTATAACCGTTTCAATGCACACGCAATACTTCAACAGGAGAAGAAGGAAAACAAAATTAAGGACACATATATCAATGCATTCGTGCACATAATCTAAGGAGATATCCCTGGTGTTGACCGATCCGTTTTATTTATCACAAAGGGGATTCAAAAAACATACCTGAATACAAACTTAAACATAAATAAGGACGCTAAAGCATATATAAAAACGGGCCTAAATTATCTAAAATTATTTCCGCATAACTCATTTCCATAGAGCTAAAAATGCACTAAACACATGTACCCAGTTATCAATCCTAAGGCAAAGTACGTAAGACTTAACTGAACACATACAGGTAAATGGACCAGCAAAGCAGAACATGATAGGAAGAGATGACAGAAAGCAAAGGAACAAGGCAGAGACAAAGAGAGTGACAGAAAGAGAGGAAATTTCTAGCACAGAATTTCCCGAAGATGGGGGTACTATTGATACTGAAAGAGACTCCAGCATCCCCACAGGGGGTCATTATACATGCGTACTATATTAACGTTTGCCATTAATGTAAGAACAAGTCATTGCTTTTCAAAAATTAAGAGAAGAGTTCATATTTTATGTGCGCTGGCTGCCTCAAGGTGATAAGAGTCCTGGACTCCTAAGATTTGATGTCGCGAGTTTAATCCCTACCTGCTTGCAGTCCATCTTAACCCTTTAACTCCTGCACCCTGTCCAACAGCATCCTGCATTACCAACCATGCTAGCAAACAAAAACTTAATCCTTTGATCCCCTCACTCTATCCACCAGCTTCCTGCAGGAAGCTGGTGCATAGGGTGAAAGAATCAATGGGTTAAGTTTTTGCAGTCAGTGGATAGGGTGCGGGAGTCAAAGGGTTAATGCTCCAAATCTTTATGCTGGTGTCGGTGTAGGATTTCCTAGGTTCTATTCTCCCAATCCCCTCCTCTCCCAGTTCAATGCCTTGCCAGCGCATAGGGCTTTGCGCAGGCTCAAGGCGTCTTCCAGATAATCACAGGCAGACGGGATGGAGCCCATACGGAATTGTTTGAGTACACTGAATCCCTCTTGAACAAACCCAAGATTTATGTTTTAGTAAGATGTAAACTATCCCATTTGGCAAAATATGTTTACATTTTCACTTTCCGTATCAACCTTTTTGTCCTTCACATTCAGTGAAAACGTTTCATCAAAAAAAAGTTTTCAAACAAGTGAGGTACAGATATTATGCAGTGTTGTTTTAACAGTAAATGTATATACAGACACATCATGCAAAAAAGTGTACAAATCACAATCAATTTCCAATACACAGAGTTATCACATCAAAGACCCTCTTCCATAAAACCGAAAAACAAAACATAACAAGAAAAAGAAACAATGTCTTAGAAGACATTTGAGCAATTCGCATGAACAGAATTAAAACGATATCAACATCAACACTATCAAATAACAGCACTGTGATTAACACTATCAAATAACAGCACTGTGATTAACACTATCAAATAACAGCACTGTGATTAACATATCAAATAACAGCACTGTGATTAACAATATCAAATAACAGCACTTGATTAACATATCAAATAACAGCACTGTGATTAACAGTATCAAATAACAGCACTGTGATCACAAGTATCAAATAACAGCACTGTGATCAGCACTATCAAATAACAGCACTGTGATCACAATATCAAATAACAGCACTGTGATCAGCAATATCAAATAACAGCACTGTGATTAACAATATCAAATAACAGCATGTGATCAACAGTATCAAATAACAGCACTGTGATCAGCAATTCAAATAAATGTAACAATCAAATAACAGCACTGTGATTAACAATATCAAATAACAGCACTCTGATTAACACTACAAATAACAGCACTGTGATCAACATATCAAATAACAGCACTGTGATTACACTAATCAAATAACAGCACTGTGATTAACACTATCAAATAACAGCACTGTGATTAACAATATCAAATAACAGCACTGTGATTAACAATTCAAATAACAGCACTGTGATTAACATATCAAATAACAGCACTGTGATTAACACTATCAAATAACAGCACTGTGATAACAATATCAAATAACAGCACTGTGATCAACAATATCAAATAAAAACAATCCAAACAGAACGACTGTAGGAGAAATATTTTTACACCCAGATTGCAGGAGAAATGTGTTAACCCTCTTACCAGATGGTAATATTATGCAGCAAAGCGAAGATATGTAACAGTGTAAAATACTTGGTGCCGTCAATGGCTAAAAACTTAAGTGGCATCAAGTGTAATTATATGCCATAATATCAGTTTGGAAAAGAAATGTTATCAACGTGTAAATGATTGAAATAAGAAAACATGTATCACAAACAGTAAGGACGGATTTTTGTAAAAAGTAAAAAAAATCTCTCTCTCTCTCTCTCTCTCTCTCTCCTGTCTTTCACACGCACACACACAACACACACACACACACACACACACACACACACACACACACACACACACACACACACACACACACACACATACACACACACACAATTCAACAACCATTCATTGTCAGATTAACTAATGCTGAACTCTCTCTCTCTCTCTCTCTCTCTCACACCATCACACACACACACACCACACACACACACACACACACACACACACACACACACACACACACACACACACACACACACACACACACACCTGATTGCACATCAGAAAAAAACAAAGTTATAAACATCAACAGTCAGAAACGATGAAACTGTACAGCGTTCGGTACTTTGGAAATGTTTTCAGATCACCCACAACCAAAAAGACAAACAATTCACACAAGTGCAAGTGTGTGCGTATGCGAGTATTGAAACACCAAGGTAAAACGATTTTTCCATAACCCTGAGGTCATAGGGGAGTGAGGTGGTTGAGACCTCATCTTTTCTCGGGGCTAGCATTGCTTTAACTTCCTTGACCCTTAGACTCCCGCACCCGGTGTCTGAATAGCGGAGGAGAGTGTGTGCCCTGATGGTAATGATTTTAAAATCCACAGTCAGTGTGCAATTCATTTCATTTTCGTATTTTGTATTTTCGAATTTGTATTTCTTTTCTTTTCTTTTTTTTTTCTTTTTTGTGTGTGTGTGTGTTGTGTGTGTGTGTGTGTGTGTGTGTGTGTGTGTGTGTGTGTGTGTGTGTGTGTGTGTGTGTGTGTGTGTGTGTGTGTGTGTGTGTGTGTGTGTCTCACAATGGATTTACCACGTGAAAGGCAATGCCACCACTCTGGCACTAGCATGCACGTACAACACGAATCAGTCTCTATGCGATGCCATCCCGTGTGTCAGGCTGCTGCACCAGGTACTTGTTGGCCTCGGAGTCCCGACCCAGGGTCTGCAGAATGATGATGACGTCCTCCCGGGACCTCACCGTGGTGGGGTGGTCGTGGCCCAACACCTCCTGGAACCACAAGCATAACATTCACATAGTGTGTAAGAGACAGAAAGAACAAGAATAAGAAGAGCACTTTTTTTATTTTATTTTTTGAGATAGTGGCGTAATGCAAAATAACAGTAAATGGCACAACCTTGACACAGGTTAATTATAAGTTCAAATACCTGGGAACAGTCATTTCATCAGACGGCAGATGCACACCGGAAACAGCTGGCAGAATCGGCCAAGCCAAAATAGCATTCAACAAGACGACAAGCATTCTTACCAACAAATGCCCATCAATTAACATCAGAAAGAGATACCTTGAATGTTACATAGAACCAATACTGTTGTAAGGATGCGAGGCGTGGGACAGTCAGCAAGCAAAGCCAGAGCAAGATTGAGGCAGCCGATGATGTGGTTTCTAAGAAGAATGTTGAGAGTTCCATGGACAGCAAAGAAAACAAACGAGACAGTCTTGATGGAGGCAGAAACAAGTAGATCACTCATAAGGAAGATTAGGAAAAGACAGGCAACATTTATAGGCCATTTTATGAGGAAGGGGGATTTGGAGCACCTGGTCACAACGGGAAAGCTGGAGGGAAAGAGAGTACCAGGTAGACCCAGGGAGAGAATGCTGGACGGAATTGCAGAGTGGCTGGGGATGAGGAGGGTGAGGGAGATGCTAGGGGCAATGAGAGATAGAGATGGATGGAGGTCCATGGTCGCCAACGCCATGCGGCAACGCACCTGATGATGAGTGGCGTAAGCATTACCGCTTTCTTACCATCCACCCTTTTGTGGCCCGAGACCTTGAGGTCACAAGCAGAACATTACAGAGTTTGTAAAAGACAGAAACAACAAGAATAAGAAGAACACTTTTTTTTTATTTCTGACAGAGTCACGTAAGCACAGTACTGGTTTCTTACATCCACCCTTTATACAACCAAGGTCCAAACAAAAACAATAAGGACACCTTTTTCTATTTTTTGAGATAGTAACGTAAGCACATTGATGCTTTCTTGCATCTACCCCTCATAGAAACAGGGTCTAACCCTAGTACCCATAGAGAATGTGTACTAACCCTTTGACTCCCGCACCCTGTCCACCATCTTCCTGCAGGAAGCTGGTGGATAGGGTGAGGGAGTTAAAGGGTTAAGTTTTTGCTTCGCTAGCATGCTTGACAATGCAGGATGCTGGTGGACAGGGATACATGAGTCAAAGGGTTAAAATAACTCTTGAGACATCTGTCATAAAACCCATGGAACTGCATACCTGCCCCAGCAGCTCATTTGGTTTGAGCGTAGGAATCACATGCTACCGGTTGTGGATTCGAATCCCCGGGTGTGTTCTACATTAAAACTGGCTTTATCACTGTCCCATCATAACATCACTGTTGTTCTGGTGGTGTCAGTATAGAATTAGATAAGTTCCCCCCCCCCCAACTTCCCTGGGATGGTTGTTATCCCTGTCGGCCATATCTCTTGAGGTGGGTGTCGACATGGAAACCGAACCAAATCAATCAATCAAGCAAGCAAGCAAGCAAGCACACCCGTGCAAACTCATGTAATGTAGATTGGAAGTCGAGACCTTTGCCTCTGCACCAAGCAGGCTTCACCAGTGTTGTGTGGTATTTCATGTTTATAAACCTGTGCATCGACGTCAAAACTGAACCAAATCATCATCATAATCATCAAGTGCCCTGCCACATGGCGCTGGCGATCATGGCCCTCCATATGTATCTATCCCTTGTTGCCGCAAGCACATCTTCTATCCTCTCTGTCCTCAGCCACCCTGCAAGTCTGTCCAAAATTTTCTCCCTGGGTCTACCTGGTGCTCTCTTTCCCTCCAGCTTTCCTGTTGTAACCAGGTGCTCTAATTCCCCTTTCCTCACAAAACGGCCCAAAATGTCGCCTGTCCTCTCCCAATCCTCCCCACGAACGATCTTCTTGTGTCCGCCTCCACCAAGACTGTCCCGCCTGTGTCCCTCACCGTCCATGGAACCCTCAACACTCCCCCCAGAAACCACACACCGGCTGCCCCCAATCCTGCTCTGGCCCCGCCTGCTGACCATCCATGCCTTACAACCATATAACATTATCGGTTCCATATAATAATAATAATCAACATCATCATCATCATCATTATCATTATTATTATTGTCATTATCATTAGTAGTAGTAGTAGTAGTAGTAGTTTGTAGTAGTAGTATCATCATCATCATAATAGTAATGATAATAATGAATCACTTTATATAGCGCTATTCTCCTATACATAGGTAAAGACTCACTGCGCTTTACATTAATTAGTTCATTTTTCCCAATCAGCCCTATGCCTAGTGGTCAGTTATACTAACTCCCAATCCTAGTCCCTCTCCCCCCCTCCCCCCAACACACACACTAGCACATCTGTTGCAAGCAAATACTAATATATACATTACTGAATCAGAAAGATAAAAAATCATGTTTCATTACTGGTAGTATTTATCAAAAAGATGAGTTTTGAGGCCCGCCTTGAAAGAAGAGAGAGATGATGAACAGCGGAGAGAAAAAGGCAGATTGTTCCAGACAAGTGTGGCCAGGAAGCTTCATGTTGCTTGACCTGAGACGGCATTCAGGCCTGTATGTTTTAAGCACAGAAGAGAGGTAGTTAGGCAAGGTACCACCAAAATGCCGATAAGCCAGTGTAGCTAGTTTATATTCTACTCTCGCTTCCACAGGGAGCCAGTGGAGCTGCTTCAATAGGCTGGTTGCTGATGTGGTCTATAACACTCAAGAATTATCCTCCTGACGTTAAATGACAGGCACCCGTTGGCAAGAATACATTCCATCTTATTTGAACGCTGCCCTGGCCAAATATACAATCACTCAAAATACCTGCAGGATCTCCAGCTCTGTGGTGTAGTGGACGAGGCTTTCCTCCAGCCAGTCCTGGCGGCGGTTGTTGGTCCAATTGTTCCAGAACAGCTGCCCATAGAGCTGCACACAGCGGGCGGTGTTGAGATGGTAGAGGCCGAAGTACACCTTGCACAGGGTCAAGGCTTCCTTGAACAGCTTGATGGGCACGTCTGCACACAGGACGGTCAGGGTCAGGCTGATTCTGTTCTCTCTCCCCCACCCCTTACCCCCTGTCTCAGTACCAGACTTCCAAAAGCGTTTTGTGTGTGTGTGTGTGTATGTGTGTTTTTACGTGCAATATTGACTTTTAATAATGACAAGAAAAGGCAAACAAAGTGTATTATTATTATTATCATTATCATCATCATCATCAGTAGTAGTAGTAGTAATAGCAGCAGCAGTAATAGTGGTAGTGATGATGGTGATGGTGGTAGTAGTAGTAGTAGTAGTAGTACTAGTAGTAGTAGTAGTAGTAGAATACAGCAGCAGCAGTAGTAGTAGTAGTAGCAGCAGCAGCAGCAATAGTAGCAGTAGTAGTAGCAGTAGTAGAGTGGTGGTGGTGGTGGTGGTGGCAGCGGCGGCAGCAGCAGCAGCAGTAGTAGTAGTGGTAGTAGTAGTAGTAGTAGTAGTAGTAACAGCAACAGCAGCAGCAGTAGTAGTAGTGGTAGTAGTAGTAGTAGTAGTAGCAGCAGCAGCAGCAGTAATAGAAGTAATAGTAGTAGTAGTGGTGGTGGTGGTGGTAGTACTAATAGTTGTAGTACCAGTAGCAGCAGCAGCAGCAGCAGCAGTACTATGTAGTAGTAGTAGTAGTAGTAGTAGTAGTAGTAGCAGTGGTGGTGGTAGTTGTAGTACCAGCAGCAGTAGCAGTAGTAGAGGTTGTAATAGAGGTAGTAGAAGAGGCAGTAGCAGTGGTACTAGCCGTAGTAGTCGTAGTAGTAGTAGTAGTAGTAGTAGTAGTAGTAGTAGTAGTAGTAGTAGTCGTAGTCGTAGTAGTAGTAGTAGTAGTCGTAGTCGTAGTAGTAGTAGTAGTAGTAGTAGTAGTAGTAGCAGCAGCAGCAGCAGTAGTAGTAGTTGTTGTTGAAGCAGCAGCAGCAGTAGTAGTAGTAATAGTAGTAGTAGCAGTAGCAGCAGCAGCAGCAGCAGCAGTAGTAGTAGTTGTTGTTGTAGCAGCAGCAGCACCAGCAGCAACAGTAGTAATAGTAGTAGTAGCAGCAGCAGCAGCAGTAGTAATAGTAGTAGTAGTAGTAGTAGTAGTAGTAGCAGCAGCAGCATAGTAGTAGTAGTAGTAGTTGTAGCAGAAGTAGTAGTAGCAGCAGTAGTAGTAGCAGCAGTAGTAGTAGCAGCAGCAGCAACAACAGCAGTAGCAGCAGTAATAGTATTTACCACTTCAAAACGTTTTCTGGTCTCATCATACTGAACTATAGTAGCAGCAGTAATAGCATTTACCACGTCAAAACGTCAACTGTCTCATCATACCGAACTAGTAGCAGAGCAGTAACAGGAAATACCACGTCAAAACGTTTTCTTGTCTCATTATACTGAACTAGTAGTAGTAGCAGCAGTAACTATTTATCACATCAAAATGCTGACTGTCTCATCATACCGAACTATTAGCAGAGCAGAAACAGTATTTACCACATCAAAATGCTGACTGGTCTTATCATACTGAACTAGTAGTAGTAGTAGCAGCAGTAATAGTATTTACCACATCAAAATGCTGACTGTCTCATCATACCAAACTAGTAGCAGAACAGTAACAGTATTTACCACGTCAAAATGCTGACTGTCTCATCATACCAAACTAGTAGCCGAACAGTAACAGTATTTACCACGTCAAAACGTTAACAGGATTCATCACATCATACCCACATCATACCCATTTACCCGACATAACCAACCTTTAAAACACAACAAGAACAAACAAAAACAGGATGTACATGTACGTACTGATGTCACTGTGATACTGGTTCTTTTCGGCCAGCGTGTACAGCACCACAGCCAGCCCCACCTTGTTGTTGTTGTTGGTGAAGATGGCCCGGCATTCCTCCAGCAAGCTGTACTCAAAGTACCCACACAGCGACAGCACGTTGCCCAGCTTGTTGCTGGTTGCTGGGTATTTCTTTCTGTGGACCTATACCACACAAACATGCACGCACATACACACACATTTTATACATATACGTATACAGGAAGCTGGTGGATAGGGTATAGGGAGTCAATGGGTTAAGCTCAAAAACCAAGCTATCCTCTCTTCAGAAGAACAGGCAGACAAGAAGCAAATCAACAGCTAGACATAAAACAACCATATCTTTTCCTCAATTGATTGTTTGTCTGCTTGCTCGTTGATTGGCCAGGGGAGGGGGTTGTTTGTTTGCTTGTGGGATGGCAAGAGAAGAAGGACCTTAATATTGACACAGCGCTCTGCGAGGGTCTACTGGACTGATTCACAGCTAAGTCTTTTATGCTTCTACCCAGGAATCGGCAATCTTTCTTCTTTTTCCTTTGTCTTTTTTCCCCTTTTTTGCGATGTCTTCCTGAAATGTTTTTGGTTTTTGTCTTGTCTTGTCTTGTCTTGTCTTGTCTTGTCTTGTCTTGTCCTTGTCTTGTCCTGTCCTGTCTTGTCCTGTCCTGTTTTGTCCTGTCCTTGTCCTTGTCTTCTCCTTGTCTTGTCTTGTCCTTGTCTTGTCTTGTCCTGTCCTGTCTTGTCCTGTCCTGTTTTGTCCTGTCCTTGTCCTTGTCTTCTCCTTGTCTTGTCTTGTCCTTGTCCTTGTCTTGTCCTGTCCTGTCTTGTCCTGTCCTGTTTTGTCCTGTCCTTGTCCTTGTCTTCTCCTTGTCTTGTCTTGTCCTGTCCTGTCTTGTCCTGTCCTGTTTTGTCCTGTCCTTGTCCTTGTCTTCTCCTTGTCTTGTCTTGTCCTTGTCTTGTCTTGTCTTGTCCTTGTCTTGTCTTGTCCTGTCCTTGTCCTGTCCTGTTTTGTCCTGTCCTTGTCCTTGTCTTCTCCTTGTCTTGTCTTGTCCTGTCCTGTCTTGTCCTGTCCTTGTCTTGTCTTCTCCTTGTCTTGTCTTGTCCTGTCCTGTCTTGTCCTGTCCTTGTCTTGTCTTCTCCTTGTCTTGTCTTGTCCTGTCCTGTTTTGTCCTGTCCTTGTCCTTGTCTTCTCCTTGTCTTGTCTTGTCCTGTCCTGTCTTGTCCTGTCCTTGTCTTGTCTTCTCCTTGTCTTGTCTTGTCCTGTCCTGTCTTGTCCTGTCCTTGTCCTTGTCTTCTCCTTGTCTTGTCTTGTCCTGTCCTGTCTTGTCCTGTCCTTGTCCTTGTCTTCTCCTTGTCTTGTCTTGTCCTGTCCTGTTTTGTCCTGTCCTTGTCCTTGTCTTCTCCTTGTCTTGTCTTGTCCTGTCCTGTCTTGTCCTGTCCTTGTCTTGTCTTCTCCTTGTCTTGTCTTGTCCTGTCCTGTTTTGTCCTGTCCTTGTCCTTGTCTTCTCCTTGTCTTGTCTTGTCCTGTCCTGTCTTGTCCTGTCCTTGTCCTCCTTGTCCTTGTCTTGTCTTGTCTTGTCCTGTCCTTGTCTTGTCTCGTATTGTCTTGACCTTGTCTTGTCTTTGTCTTGTCTTCTTTCGGATTGTCTTGTCTTGTCCTGCCCTTGTCTTGTCTTGTCTTGTATTTCAAGACCAGACAGCTTATTCTATCGAGTAAAAGGTCGATGTCGTCTCTTATTTTTCTCCCTGTTTTTGTCTACACCTTCACAGAGGAAACAAGCCTTCCTTTTCTCTCTTGGGGTATGACAAATTATTAACATTTGTCTTGTTTGTCTACAGGTTTTGTTTGTTTGTGTTTTTGTTTTCTTATTTTGCTGCATTACTGTCTGTATGTCTTCTATAAAAAGAAAAGTTTGTCCTATTTCAGAGTTGTCCAATGCTCAGACTGTCCAGTTTTCATTTTCATATATCAACCATTAACTACTACAAACTCTCCTTTTCTTTTGTGCTTCACATGTTCTTCATTTTTTTTCATATCTGCTTGTAAGTACATGTTCACATCAAATCATCATTATGGTCAATGTACAAAGTAATTCTGATCATCAACTTTTTAGACAAATAACAACAAAAATATCGAAATAAACCCCATCAATCATCGAGCTTGATAATAGCCACCGTATCAGACTTTATAATAAGGGCCTCAATAGCTCAGTTGGTTTGAGCGTCGGATTCACATACTAACGGTTGTGGGTTCGAATCCCGGGGTGCGCTACATCAAAACTGGCCTTCTCTCTGTCCCATCTTAACATCACTGTTGTTCTGGTGGAGTAGGTATAGGATTAGATAGGTCCCCCTTCCCCCACTTCCCTGGGATGGTTGTCCCCGTCGGCCACATTACAATGAGGTGGGTGTTGATGTAAAAACTGAACGAAATCAATCAATAGATCTCTACAACAACTCCCCCATTCACTGCAGTTTTGACTTTTTTTTTAGGATCATTGCACTCAGGGAGATGTCTTAGTGCTCACCTCCCCTCTCCCTGCCCGTTTTCAATGCCAACTTAATGGCCGTACAAGCTAGCAGAGATTTTACAAAACGATGATGATGATGATGTTACAGTTTTTTCAAACCGATGATGACGATGACGATGATAACCATGATGCTATGGAGATCCATCTAGGATTTACTCCGGTCTTGACTTTTATGTGCTGCTCATTTGTGGACTTTCATATCGCTTCAAACTTTGTGGACTTTCATATCGCTTCAAACTTTGTGGACTTTCAGAACGCTTCAAACTTTGTGGACTTTCAGAACGCTTCAAACTTTGTGGACTTTCAGAACGCTTCAAACTTTGTGGACTTTCAGAACGCTTCAAACTTTGTGGACTTTCAGAACGCTTCGAACTTTGTGGATTTTCAGAACGCTTCAAACTTTGTGGACTTTCATATCGCTTCAAACTTTGTGGACTTTCATATCGCTTCAAACTTTGTGGACTTTCATATCGCTTCAAACTTTGTGGACTTTCATATCGCTTCAAACTTTGTGGACGTACAGATCGCTTCAAACTTTGTGGACGTTCAGATCGCTTCAAACTTTGTGGACGTACAGATCGCTTCAAACTTTGTGGACGTACAGATCGTTTCAAACTTTGTGGACGTACAGATCGTTTCATACTTTGTGGACGTACAGATCGCTTCAAACTTTGTGGACGTTCAGATCGCTTCAAACTTTGTGGACGTTCAGATCGCTTCAAACTTTGTGGACGTACAGATCGCTTCAAACTTTGTGGACGTTCAGATCGCTTCAAACTTTGTGGACGTACAGATCGCTTCAAACTTTGCGGACGTACAGATCGCTTCAAACTTTGTGGACGTACAGATCGCTTCATACTTTGTGGACGTACAGATCGCTTCAAACTTTGTGGACGTTCAGATCGCTTCAAACTTTGTGGACGTACAGATCGCTTCAAACTTTGTGGACGTACAGATCGCTTCAAACTTTCTGGACGTACAGATCGCTTCATACTTTGTGGACGTACAGATCGCTTCAAACTTTGTGGACGTACAGATCGCTTCATACTTTGTGGACGTACAGATCGCTTCAAACTTTGTGGACGTACAGATCGCTTCATACTTTGTGGACGTACAGATCGCTTCAAACTTTGTGGTCTTTCAGATCGCTTCATACTTTGTGGACTTTCATATCGCTTCAAACTTTGTGGACTTTCAGATCGCTTCATACTTTGTGAACGTTCAGATCACTTCATACTTTGTGGACGTTCAGATCGCTTCATACTTTGTGGCGTTCAGAACGCATCAAACTTTGTGGACTTTCAGGTCGTTTCAAACTTTGTGGACGTTCAGATCGCTTCAAACTTTGTAAACGCTCACATCGCTTCATACTTTTGGACGTTCAGATCGCTTCAAGCTTCGTGAACGTTCAGATCGCTTCAAACTTTGTGGACGTTCAGATCACTTCAAACTTTGTGGACTCTCAGAACGCTTCACACTTTGTGGACTTTCAGATCGCTTCATACAGAAACAAACAAACAAGAGAAATAAACAGTACCAACCTTGACGGTCAAATCCACAAGTGCTCTGCCCTTACGCACGCATTCCCGGTAGCCTGGGTGTGAGCCGTACACATACTTCAGGGCTGTGTAACACAACACGTGTCTCTGATACAACAGTCACTAATGGCTTTATGGAAAACACACAGGTGAGTGGATCACCAAGGCAATGATAATGATAGAAGTAACAATAATAATACATGTATTATGCAATGGTTTGCAAAATACAGGTACTCAGGTACTATTATCATTATTATTATTATTGTTATTATTATTATTATTATTTATAATGGCTACCTGGTTGAACCTGGCTCTCAGTTACAAAAAAGGCTACTTACTGCGTAGCTTTCATCGGCGATCCAGCCGACTTCTTCAGCGCAACTGTTGGGTTGAGAACTGGCTTCAGTGAGCACCGCCGTGAGTGAACTCACGACAGTGCGACTGAATAAGTGAGGAGTACACCGATGGCAGGTTGTGTCGGCCCCGGTCACGATTGAGGGTGGGGTTCCTTGCGGCCATGTAAACTGCCTCCTTTACTCCCCTCTGGAACCATCTTGCTTCTTTGTCGAGAACTTGCACATTGTCCTTTTCAAAGTGGTGTTGGGTGTGGGTCAGATGTTCTCCCACTGGAGAGGACTCACGTTTGTGTTCTTTTAATCTTTGTGCAAGTTGCGCTCAGTTTCGCCAATATAACTATGGTCACAGTCCTGGCAGTCTATCTAGTATATCACCCCTGATGAGTCCAATTTGTCTGTTTTGTCTTTGGGTGGACTAACTAGCTTCTGATGGTGTTGGTGGGCTTGGCGTGGACACTGACTCCCAACTTCCTGATCTTCCTGCTGAGAGCCTCAGTGACGCCGCTGACGTATGGCATGGAGACGTGCCCTCTCGAAGGGGTTGGCCGTTCAGTGGAGGGGTGGGGTATGGTTTTATTATTATTATTATCATTATTATTATTATCATTATTACTATTATTATTATTGTTATTATTATTATCATTAGTAGTAGTAGTAGTAGTAGTGGTGGTAGTAGTAGTAGTAGTAGGTAGTAATATTATTATCATTATCATTATATTAGTAGTAGTAGTAGTATTATATTATTATCATCATCAGTAGTAGTAGTAGTAGTAGTGGTAGTAATATTATTATTATTATCATTACTGTTATCATTACTACTACTGCTATCACTATCATAAATGATTAACCCTTTGACTCAAGCACCCTGTCCACCAGCATCCTGCACTGTCAACCGTGCTAGCAAAGCAAAAACTTAACCCTTTGGCTCCCTCATCTTATCCACCAGCTTCCTGCGGGAAGCTGGTGGATAAGGTGAGGGAGCCAAAGGGCTAAGTTTTTGCAGTTGGTGGATAGGGTGCAGGGGTCAAAGGGTTAAAGCTCAAGCCGACTGTATAGCGCTGTGTTAAGATTATAACCGTCTCACAGCACACAGAATACCTTGTTGATCATGAAAAGGGATCAAACTGGAAACGAAAATTAATAAATACACATGCATTCGCGCACACAATCTAACAATATGCCTCTCTGGCATTGTTCATTCTGTCAAGTGTATCACCAGTACAGATTAAAAACACTGAATACAAATGTATACACATACCAAAACATAGTCATTGTTACTGTTATTTTGTACCAAAACATAGATTGTTATTGTTATTGTTATTTTTGTTTAAAGCCCAGCCGACTGCGTAGAGCCATATCAGGGCTACAACCATTTCAATATGCACACAGTTTCTTTAGCAGGAAAAAAATAGAAAAAGAAAACCAAGTTCACAGATCAATGCATCTGTACAAATAATCTCAGGAGATGCCCCCGGCGTTGTCCATTCCATCCAATTTATCACACAGGCGATTAAAAAAAAGATCCCTGAATACAATTTAAACATAAATATGGACATTAAAGATATATATAAACGAGCCCAAGTTACCTAAAATTGCTTCCGCGAATCTCATATCCCTAGAGTCAAAAATGCACTTAATACATGTACCCAATTATCAATCCTAAGAGAAAGTACGTAGAACTTAATCGAATACCTACAGGTGAATGGACCAGCAAGGCAGAAATTGATAGGAAGAAACGAAAGAAAGTAAAGGCAGAAACAAAGCGAGTGACAGAAAATAGGAAAGTTCTAGCACAGAATTTCCAGAAGGTGGAGACACTATTTATACCGAAAAAAAAAACTAAAATGAGCTGCAACACGCCATACCTTTGCACATGAGCAGTAATACGCCATACTTTTGCGCAAGAGCAGCAACAAGCCAGACCTTTGCGCTAGAGCAGTAACACGCCATACCTTCAAGCATGAGCAGTAACACACCATACTTTTGCGCATGAGCAGCAACACGCCATATCTTTGTGTACGAACAGCAAAAGACTAGGCAGGGCCTCAGGATCTGGCCAGCTCATGGGTTTATGTGCAGGCTTAAGGCTTGTGCCACGATCACCATAACATGGCAACCTGTGACGTTAGCGCATATGGAATTCGTTCCGAGCACGGAGACATCATCTTGAGAAACTAAAACTGAAACTGAAACTGAAGCAAAAGGCGCTGATACCTTTGCGCATGAGCAGCTCCATGGTGGCATGCAGGGGGTCGGCCAGTTCCACTGCCTCGGGTCCATGGCGAGCCGACACCTTGGTGATGATGTCGTCCAGCAGCTCGCGTGCTGAGTCATACTCCCCGATTTCCACCATGAACCAGGCCACCTTGGTGGACAGCCTGTCCCCATCCTCTGTACCTTCCAAACCGTACATCTGCACAGGCATGGTGTGACGATGGAGACTGTGAATGTGATTTGTGACACACACTGTTTGAATCTGTTACTTTCATTGCTTATGTTGTTGTATTATTGTTATCAGTATTATTATTATTATCATTGTCGTTATATTTTATATATTTATTATTCATTGTTATTATCATTTTATTATTATCATTATCATTATATCATATTTTAATCAACTTTTTATTGTTTTTTTTTAAACAAACGACATCAAACATACCATGTGGTAACGAAAAAATGACCAAAAAATTATGTAATATGAAAAGATATTGTTGACATATGAACTCCATTATTTTTTACTGTTATCAGTAGTAGTAGTA
>CM060307.1:100560712-100575712 GCA_030674185.1 Monoplex corrugatus | reverse complement strand
AAACATATAAAAACGGGACTAAATTACTTGAAATTGCTTCCGCATATCTCATTTCCCTACAGCCAAAAACGCACTTAATACACATACCCAATTATCAATGCTTAGGAAAAGTATGTAAGACTTTATCGAACACATACAGGTGAATAGACCAGAAAGGCAGAAAATGGTAGGAAGATATAACAGAAAACAAAGGAACAAGGCAAAAACAAAGACAGTGACAGAATGGAGAACATTTCTAACAGATTTTCCGGAAGGTGGGGATACTATTTATACTCCACGAGGGGACACGTCAGCATGGTTTTCCAATGTTGTATCACAAATAACAATACTAATCACTGTCACTGCACACGTCACCGTGATGGCACAATACTCACAATCTCTACCAGTCCGGACAGTTCGTCCGACAACTCTCGGATTTTCCCCGTCAGCTGACGGAACTCTCCGAAGACCCGCAACTCTTCACAGGCAATGCTAAGGAAGAGTGGTCTCCCTGCATCCATCTTCTTGACCAGGATTTCCATCTGTACATGAAACAGAAAGCATTTTTTTAAATCCTCAGGCCGTGCACGAACGAATCAAATTGTTCACCCATTCATATTCTAATATGTATTTATCTGTCCGTTCATATGTTAATGCAGGCGTTCTTGTATGCACAAATTAATCAGCTATGACCATTTAGCATTCAGCATTCGCGAACTGATGACAGTTTGAATTATGCTTATCGTTTTTCAAATTTCCCTCCATACATTTTGTCATCTAAAATTGTACTAATTGTTTTTATTTGTTTAAATGCATTTTGTTACTTTCTAGTTGTTGGTTTTTTTAATTTGACATTTTGTGAAATAGTTCTAATTCTACCCACAATGTCTTTATTTTTGCCTCCTAGTCTTTGGCTGGTACTTTGATATTTTTAACAGCCAGACTGAAAACTTTACCAGCCAAAATATATGCCAGCCATACAACAGCAATGTGTTGAATGAGATTTTGTTGAATGAGATTTTACAAGGACAGCACTGGATTTCTTCAAAATTTCTATTCCAATGTGTATAGGTGTCGTGTAACAGAAAACCAAAAAGAACTGTAATGAAAATGAAAAATAACAAGAAAAAATAAAATACATCTCCATGATTCAGGTCCAGATTATCTGGCCAACCAGTGTGATGGAGCTTTGTTTACCTGTGACAGATTTTTCGCGCACAGCGTGCGTGTCACCACATTTGACTGTCCATGGTAAACCAACCCACATAACTCCTTCTTCCATTTGGGAAGAAAGCTTCACTGACACCCTGATGACTTGCTTTTCTTCCCAGTCGAAGTTTCTGACCCCAAGAGCTGAAGCTTTTCAGCACTTCACTTGAAAACACACATGTGGCTTTACGACAGAAAGTGCAGGGTCATCGGTAAAGTTGGGTGACTGGATCAGAAAGCTGACGAAACGGCGTAAACTGAATCGCAGTATCCAATCAGATTCAAACTTTTCTTGCTTACTCGCCATTGGCAAATGATATTTTAGCTTTAGGCGTCAAATATTTTTTTCTGATAGCCAGGGCGAGTAAAATAAAACCACTTTCAGGGCTGTGGGGTAAAGAAATCAGCCATACAAATAATGTCTTACTCACATTTTCAAAGGCATATGAGATCTGCAGTCCAGAAACGAAAAATACATTAAAAAAAAGAAGAAGAAAAAGAAGACCAACCACACATAGTAGTGTTTTGTTCGCACATACCTGTTCGTTGTCCAGACGTTTGTTGTAAGTCTGCAGCAACTCTCCCACAATGCACTTCCTGACGTCCTCGCTGAGGGGATTGACGCACACTTCTTCCACAGGTTTGGCGTGGTTACGCAGTGAGTTCAGACACTGGCCTTCTAACGTACTCACCACCACACGCATCCCTTCCGGCAGCTGGCGTGGCAACCAGGTTAACTTGTGGGTATTTCCTAGACAAACAGAGAACATGTTCATTTTCACTTTGTTCTTTTTTTCTTTTAACTTTTTTTATTCTTATTCTTATTATTATTGTTTAAAGCCCAGCTGACTTCAGTTTCTGTTTCTCAAGATGACGTCTCCGCGCTCGGAACAAATTCCATATGCACTAACGTCACAGGTGCCATGTGATTGTGCAGAGCTTAAGCAGGGCAAATACCATTTCAAACCGTACAGAACACTTCATTGAAAAGAAAACACGCACATGGAAAAGAAAATTTAGTGGGCCTACTCAAATCAGTGCACTCAAGCACATAATCTAAGGATATGCCCAAGGCACTGACCCACCCACCTCCATGCCTCCCCCATCACCATTTCAAGACTTTGACAGCCTATAGGGGTTTGTGCAGGCTTAGGGAGTCTGCCGGATAATCAATGGCAGATTTGGGTGGGGCGCATATGGAACTGTCTGAGTGCGATGAATCCCTCCTGAACAAACTCCAAACTCATAACTGTCACCATTAAAATCATCATCTCATGTGCAGTACGTCAGTATCTCATCACTTGTAAAAGTCCAAATTTTTGCCATTGACATTCTGTTTAGTCTATTCTTGATGGTATTGACGTGCTTGCTGAATTTTATACGAGTTCATGCAGACGTCAAAATGGACACGATGGACGGATCGAAAGCATTAGCAGGAGTAGTCGTAACAATGCCTTGGACAGCATGAAAATGATGACGACACAGTAGTGGTAACAATGCTGTGGTCAGCATAGCAATGGTGATGACAATGATCATATCTTATAATGATGTTGATGATGATAATGGCGATGACGATCAAGATGATATGAGGAAAATGACAACAATAATGTCGATGACGATGATGACAGCAGCGACGATGACTACGATGACGACGATGATGATGTGGTGATGATGGTTATGATGGTGACGATGATGATGGTGGTGGTGGTGGTGGTGGTGATGGGGACAATAATTACAAACGACCACCACAACGACGATGACGACGACGACGACGAGACGACGACGAGATGATGATGGGCACAATGTTTACAACAATGAGGAAGAGGAGGAGAGCAGAATGGGGACAATGATTACAATGATGATGATGCTGGTGATGATCATGACCATAATAATCATGATAATGATGATGTTGAGGACAATAATTACAGCAATGATGACACCGACATTGACAATCAAGCCAACAACAACAGTCATGATGAATGAATAAAAGAAAACCTAATGAAGACAACAGCGATGGTGATAAGGATGGCAACCAACACCTGGCGAGGAATACACACAGGCAGACCTAAAGGCACTGAATCACGTCTGAGGTACCGCTACCATACAGAGGCTAGGTTCAGAAATGACATAAGTGGAGAATCTCTATTGCTGCTCTACACTTTTGCTTAATGGGCAGTTAGCAAGCAAGTAACGACAACCACAACAACGACAATGACGGTACCGCTATTTAATCCAAGTGGGATGGTTGGTTCTTACGTAAAAGGCCATGGACGCAAGATCTGATATCTCGAGTTCAATCCCAGCCTGCATCATTAAGAACTGGTCAGTTTGCTACCCATCTTAATATTTCCATCATTCTGGTGCTGTCGTCTTAGTGTTTCATAGGCCCCTCTCACCATCCCACCCCCATTTCAAAACCTTGTCAGTGCAAACGTTTTTTTGCAGCCTCAACGAGTGTGCCAGATGACTGCTGGCAGATATGGGTGGAGCATACAAGGAACTGTCCAAGCACGGTGAATCCCTCTTGAGCAAAACTTCAAACTTTAATTACCAGTATTGTCCATCTGATTCAAAGCATCAATGAAGACCACCAGCTTCTTAAAGCCAGCTCTCTGTGTTTGGGCGGCGGCCTCCTGGAACAGTGTAGGCGTGAACCTCATCATGTCATCGCTGTCCAGTGGCATGTTCTCCTGACGATCACTGGGCAGACACTCACGGTATAAACGCGACAGCACGCTGTACGCCGACGTGGAGTCTGGCGTCACACCCACAAAGTGGAAAAACACCTGCAGGGGGCAAGAAAGACCAAACCGTCATGATGTGTCCAAGACTCACCGAGTATCGTAATTTCCCGCCCACAAGGCGCAAGCTTTATTTTGAACCCTGACCCCTGTGCTTTGCCCATTGATGGCGTTCTTGAAAAGTAAATTCGTTGTTGTGTGGATCTCTAACGTTTGTGTTTCATCTGTTAAACATATGTTATTGTTACTGTATTGTTATATCTCTAACGTTTGTGTTTCATCTGTTAAACATATGTTATTGTTACTGATATTGTTATTCTTATTCATATTTAAAGCCCAGCCCACTGCGCGGAGCCATATCAGGGCTATATCCGTCTCAAAATATACACAATACTTCGACAGGAAAAAGAAAAGGAAAAGAAAATTAAGTATGCTCCTGGCCTTGACCACTCTATACAATTTATTACACAGGGGATTCACAAAACATACCTCAATACAAATTTAAACATAACTAACGACACTAAAACATATATGAAAACTGGCCTACACTACCTAAAATTGCTTCCGCATATCTCATTTCCCTTGAGTCAAAAATGCACTTAATGCATGTACCCAATTATCAATCCTAAGAGAAAGGACGTAAGACTTTATCGAACACATACAGATGAATGGACCATCAAGGTAGAAAATGACAGGAAGAATCGACAGAAAGCAAAGGAAGAAGAAAAGAAAGAAAGAGCGTGAGAAGAGAGAAGGTGAGAAGGTGGGGATACTGTTTGCACAGAAAGAGTCCCCGGCATCTCCACGGAGGAATGGTCTTATCCAGGCGAAAAATAGAAGAAAGAAAACAGACTAGCCAACCATAACTTCTGCAGAGGAAAGAAAACAGAATAGCCAGCCATAACTTCTACAGAGGAAAGGAAACAGAATAGCCAACCTTAACTTCTACAGAGGAAAGAAAACAGAATAGCCAACCATAACTTCTGCAGAGGAAAGAAAACAGAATAGCCAGCCATAACTTCTACAGAGGAAAGGAAACAGAATAGCCAACCTTAACTTCTACAGAGGAAAGAAAACAGAATAGCCAACCATAACTTCTGCAGAGGAAAGAAAACAGAATAGTCAGCCATAACTTCTACAGAGGAAAGGAAACAGAATAGCCAACCTTAACTTCTACAGAGGAAAGAAAACAGAATAGCCAACCTTAACTTCTACAGAGGAAAGAAAACAGACTAGCCAACCTTAACTTCTACAGAGGAAAGAAAACAGACTAGCCAACCTTAACTTCTACAGAGGAAAGAAAACAGAATAGCCAACCATAACTTCTACAGAGGAAAGAAAACAGAATAGCCAACCTTAACTTCTACAGAGGAAAGAAAACAGACTAGCCAACCTTAACTTCTACACAGGAAAGAAAACAGAATAGCCAACCATAACTTCTACAGAGGAAAGAAAACAGAATAGCCAACGATAACTTCTACACAGGAAAGAAAACAGAATAGCCAACCATAACTTCTACACAGGAAAGAAAACAGAATAGCCAACCATAACTTCTACACAGGAAAGAAAACAGAATAGCCAACCATAACTTCTACACAGGAAAGAAAACAGAATAGCCAACCATAGCTTCTACACAGGAAAGAAAACAGAACAGCCAACCATAACTTCTACACAGGAAAGAAAACAGAATAGCCAACCATAACTTCTACACAGGAAAGAAAACAGAATAGCCAACCATAACTTCTACACAGGAAAGAAAACAGAATAGCCAACCATAACTTCTACAGAGACTATGATATCGTTGCTCCTATCTGATACTGAAGGATTTTCAACAACAGACGACTTATCAAACTTCCAAAAGAGTAAACTGCTAGTGGAACGTTATGTGATGATAATGGCTCTGTCTGTCTGGCAACGGATGTACCTGGTTTGGGACTTCGTTGGATGTGGAACAGTATCGGCTGTGGATGAACAAGCTGCCTTCTGAGTGGCAGTCTTTGGCACAGCCAACGCACATGAAGGCTGATGGCTGTGGCTGGGTGGTCTGTGTCACAGCTTTCCTTTTCTCTCTTCTGTTTGACCACAGTCAAGTTAGTTTCTTCTATGCAACCAGTCGCCGTAGTGTAGTGGTTAACGCAACGGACTACTGACGAAAGGTTGTGGGTTCGAATCTTCATCAGTCCCTTCAAAAATCATTGTGGGAATTTTCGGCTCAAACCGGCTCCTGCCCAGAGTTGGGCGTGCTATGGGCTCATTGGGAAGACTGGGACCACACAGTCGAGTCTAATCCACTTCACGGATGCGTCACTGAGGGTGCTGCTCAAATCTTCTGACCAGCAACGCAGGTGTCTGTATCTCTCAGACCAGGTTGATGCCAGGATATATCATGATAGTAAGCGTAGAGCCCTGTCACGCAGTCTCAATCCTTGATGGAACTCCATAGCATCATAATTATCATCATCATCAACGTCATCATCGTCGTATTGTAAAAAAAAAAAGGTGCCAGCTTCTGTAGCCATCAAGGTGCCGCCAAAAAATGGGACGAAAAAAAGCGTGAGCGCAAAGGTAACCCCCCTGGGTGCGATGAACCTGCAAGTCCGTGCAATATTTTCTCCCTGGGTCTACCTGGTGTTCTCTTTCCCTCCAGCTTTCCTGTTGTGACCAGGAACTCTGATTCCCCTTTCCTCATAAAATGATCTCTAAATGTTGTTTGTCTTTTCCTAAACTTCCTTATCAACGATCTTCTTGTGTTTGTCAGTACAAGTCTATAAATAAAACAAAACAAAGAAGAGAAGTGGTTATATAAATAATAATAATAATAATTACAATATTTATATAGCGCAAAATCTTGATAAAATCAAATCTAAGCGCTGAAACAGACACACACACACGCACGCACGCACACACACGCACGCACGCACGCACACACGCACGCATGCACGCAGCCGCACACACACACACAACACACACACGCCCCCACACACACACACACACACACACACACACACACACGCACACACGGCTATAAATGGGGAGAAAGAATAAAAGCAATGGAAAATTATAGAGAGCATATTATATACAATTATATATTACAATGTGATTCCCCTCCGAGTGGAGACAGGCTGCAGAGGGGATTGAGTGAGGTCAGGATTTTATGCAGAGGAGAAAAGGTGAGTTTTGAGAGCGGACTTGAAGGAGACAAAAGTAGGTTGCTGACGGACAGAGAGGAAGTTTGTTCCAGGAGAGCGGACCAGAAACAGAGAAGGCTCGTGGACCATAGGTATTGAGCTTAGTGCGTGGAAAGCGAAAAGTCAGAGGATCGGAGGCAGAGCGAGGTGCGGAGGGTACGTGAGGGAACATAGATCTCAAGTAGGCTTGACAGGTAATCGGGGGCTGCGTTATTGAGGCTTTTGTAGCACATGGTGTCTAGTTTGTACTGTATGCGCTTTGATACAGGGAGCCAGTGAAGTTGTGCCAGGAGAGGAGATATGTGGTCAGCTTTTTTCTTTTTGAGTACAAGGCGTGCAGCATTGTTTTGAATGCGCTGTAGGATGTGAATGGTGGAGGCAGGAAGACCGGACAGGAGTGAATTGCAATAGTCAATGCGAGACATTATGAAGGAGAGAACGAGTTTTGCAGTTGTTTCCACAGAGAGATACTTCCTGATCAGGCTTATACGATGGAGGTGATAGTAGCAAGATCTGGCAGTTTGAGAAACAAAGTTGTTCATGGAGAGGGTAGAGTCAATGCAGACACCAAGGTTTTTAGCTGAATCAGAAATTGGGACTGATGTGTTACATAATGGGAGAGAAAGAGGAGGCAGCTGAGAAAGTTTCTGACGGGTGCCAATGAAGTAAAAAAAATTGTTCGAAAGTCCCCAAAAAAGGACTGATATTTTGCCAAAAAGAAACTGAAGACGATTCTCGTGAGAATTTTTTTTTTTCAAAATGGACAAAATCAGGCACCGAATCAACGTTTCCAAAGAAAATGGAACCTGTTATCATCATACCTTAGATGTGGGATCCTCAAGGTGACATTTTGCAGAGTAAGCCATAAGAGAACTTTTCCCTGCCCCAGGGTATCCCACCAACGCCAGCAAGTTGGCCGTCTCTGCACTGCTGTTGATGTACTCGTCGATCTTCTGAACCTCTGCATCGCGACCCAGCAACACCTGATCACACCAGAGAGATTATTGTTATATTGTTCTTGTTATTTTTGTTTAAAGCCCAGCCGACTGCGTGGAGCCATATCAGGGCTATTACCATTTCAATACACACACAATACTTCAACAGGAAAGAAAGGAAAAGAAATTAAGTAAATAACACATATCAATGCATTCGCGCACATACTCTCAGGAGATGCCCCTCGTGCTGACCACTCCGTCCAATTTATCACACAAGGGATTCACAAAACATACCTGAATACAAATTTAAACATAAATGAGGACACTAAAGCATATATAAAAACGGGACTAAATTACCTAAAACTGCTTCCGCAAATCTCAACAATGCACCTAGTACATGCACCCAATTATATACCAATCCTAAGATAACGTACATAAGTCTATCGAACACATACAGGTGAATGGACCAGCAAGGCAGAAAGTGATAGGAAGAAATGACAGAAAGCAAAGGAACAAGGCAGAAACAAAGAGAGTGACAGAGAAGAGGAAATTTCTAGCACAGAATGTCAAGAAGGTGGGGATACCATTTATACTGAAAGAGCTCCCAGCATCCCCACGAGGAGATCAGAGGAATTAGTATCATGTCACTGAACAAACTGCAGAAAAAAGTAACATAAGTCATACAAACATAATGACTGTCCCATAATCATATATAGTTCAATGACATGTGATGGATACCACACCACTGAAGGTGCAAGGTAATCAAGTGGACACACATCGCAAGGTCTGTCCACCAGCATCCTACACTGATCCTACACTGTCAGCCATGCTTCCCGGCATCCTACACTGTCAACCATGCTTCCCGGCATCCTACACTGTCAACCATGCTTCCCGGCATCCTACACTGTCAACCATGCTTCCCGGCATCCTACACTGTCAGCCATGCTTCCCGGCATCCTACACTGTCACCATGCTTCCCGGCATCCTACACTGTCAACCATGCTTCCCGGCATCCTACACTGTCAGCCATGCTTCCCGGCATCCTACACTGTCAACCATGCTTCCCGGCATCCTACACTGTCAACCATGCTTCCCGGCATCCTACACTGTCAACCATGCTTCCGGCATCCTACACTGTCGAGCTAGCTTCCCCATCCTACACTGTCAGCCATGCTCCGCATCTACACTGTCAACCATGCTTCCCGGCATCCTACACTGTCAACCATGTTTCCGGCATCTACACTGTCAACCTGCTTCCGCATCCTGACACTGTCAACCATGCTAACAAAGCCAACACTTAACACTATACTAGCTACCACTACACCACTTACTGACATGAAGTTATGGCTTTGCAATTGGTGATAGGGTGCGGAGTCCAAAGGTTAAATAGTACATTGTATTGGTGTTTCATATGTTCTGCTTTCTGTTCTTGACCATGCAGTCACTTTATCTCACTGACACAACGCAAAACAAACAACCAAAGACACGAAACTAAATAAAGAAACGAAAATTATGCCTTGACTTAGCAAGGTGTACAACCAGCAGAAATCATGCATGGACCTTACCTGTGATCTCTGAATCATGAATTCTTCCTGCTCCGCGCGCTTCATCTCAGTCAGGGACATCTCTTCTTCTGCTGGAATATCAGGGTACTGTTCGGCAATCCTGACCTTGAAGTGTTCCAGAATGACCTGGCCAAACTGATCCAGATTGCCCAAAACAGCACGATTTCCGTCGCGCCCCTCCACGCTGCAGTCGTATTCTCTGATAACTTTAGGGAAATGGCTCTTCACTTTCTCTGAAAAAAAAAGATCAAATGCTTCAAATTAAAAACAAAATAAGAATGATAATATTATTAACTGTAATATCGTTGCATGCAGACTGGAAAATGATTCTGCCACATACAGTTGATGAATAGAAGATATTTACCCCTTTGATTCCCGCACCCTATCCACCAACTGCAAAAAATAATTAACCCTTTAATTTTTTCACCCTATTCACCAGTTTCCTGCAGGAAGCTGGTGGGTAGGGTGATGGAATCGAAGGGTTAACATTTTGCTTTGCTGGTGTGGTTGACAATGCAGGATACTGGTAGACAGCGTACGGGAGTCAAAGGGTTAATTCACGCGGCGCAAGGAGCAGCAACAGTAGAACTCATAACAACAACTTAACAACAAAAACATTTTCAGCAACGTCACCATCTTCACCATCATCACAGCAATCAAAAAACAAACAACAAAAAAACAAATGATATCTGTTTGATGTGAAAATCATGACACACAACAGCTCAAGTTTTTTCTTACAAAGATAAATTGAAATAAATTGTTTCAACAAGCAGTTATTTAGATTAAAACAACACTATTGTTAAAAAAAATATCATGTTCGGTAAATGCATACCACACAACCACATACACACACACACATACACACGCGCACGCGCACACTCACACACACACATACAGAGAGAGACAGAGAGAAAGAGAGAGAGAACACAGAAAGCAAAAATTAGACAGACAGACACAGAGAAAGAGAAAGACAGACAGAGACAGAGAAAGAGACGAGAAAGGAGAAAGACAGAAAGAGAGAGGGAGAAAGAAAGACAGACAGACAGACAGAGACAGAGAGAAAGAGAGAGAGAAATAACAGAGAGAGAGAACAGTACACATACATCCACGCCAACATATGCAGGCAAGTCTTCTTTTTTTCCAACCGAGTATTGCAATTTTCTCTCCTACACATGTGAGGTACATACTTTTGAGGACGGCGAGGGACTGTCTGGCATTCGGATCACTCTCTTCATACACGTTCTTGATGTCCTCATCCAAACGCTGCAGAAAATTGGGCTTGCGCATCATGAACAACGCCTGTGACAAACAGAAAAGAAAGGATTTCCCATGGTGAGGGAGTGGGTGGGGAGACAGTCTCCAGGACACTGGTTCCAGACAACGATAGGGGTTTCTGGCCTTGTAGGGTTAAATATGTAAGATACCAGTCGTCGTGGTTAACGCAACGGACTACCGACTGGAAGGTTGTGGATTCGAATCCCCTGTGTCCCTTCAAAACTATAATCATTGTGGGATTTTTCGGCTCTAACTGGCTCCTAACCAGAGTCTGGCGTGCTATGGGCTCACTGGGAAGACTGCCACTACACAGTCGAGTCTCATCCACTTCAGGGATGCGACATTGAGGGTGTTGCTCAAATCTTCTGACAAGCACCGCAGGTGTCTGCATCTCTCAGACCTGGTTGACGCCAGGATATATTATGATAGTATGATAGAGTACAGCCCTGTCAGAGTCTCAATCCTAGATGAAACTCCATAGCTTCATGATTATCATCCTCATCGACATAAGTCATCATCGCATTGTAAAAAAAAACTGTGCCACCTTCTGCTGCCATTAAAGTGGCATAGAAAATGGACGGGAAAAAAGGGGGGAAAAGGTGAGCACGAAGGTAACCTTCCTGAGTGCGATGATCTTAAACACAGAAAAGAAAAGAAAAAAGGGATTTCTCATAGTGGGAGTGGGGGGAAAAGTCTCCAGGACACTGGTTCCAGACAACAATAGAGGTCTGGCCTTGTAGGGTTTAAAAATATGTCAACATCATCATCAAGTGCCCTGCCACATGGCGTTGGCGATCATGGCCCTCCATACGCATCTATCCCTTGTTGCCAAATTCATGGGCAAGACAAAAAAAAATATGTAAGATGTGAAAAATCCGGGTTCGATTTACAGATCAAACACACATGCACACACACACACATACAAACTCACACACACACATACATATACACAAACACACACACAAACACACACACAAATACACACACAAACACACACACAAACACACACACACAAACATACACACAAACACACACACACATACACACACAAACACACATACACACACACAAACACACACACACACATACACACACGCACGCACGACGCACACACACACACAGACACAAGCACACACACACTTACACACACTTACATACATGCGCACTTACACACACACACTCACACACACACACACACACAAACACACACACACACACACACACACACAACCAAACAGAAACACACACACACACACACACACAACACACACAAACAGAACAACACACACACACAAACAAACACACACACACACACACACACACACACACACAACACAACACAAACAGAAACACACAACACACACACACAACACACACACAACAAACACACACACAACACACAACACACACACACACACACAACACACACACACACACACACACACACACACACACACACACAACACACACACAACACACACACACACACAACACACACACACACACACACACAACAACATACAAACGACAGAGATGACAGAGAAGAGAGACCAGAGAGAATCAAACACACACACAACATACAAACTGACATTAGGATTGTTGTCCCAATAGGCCCCAATCATGATTTCCAGCGTGGTGACAGACATCCCTGGCAACCACTTGTACCTGCATCAAGGTAAAGGAACAAGTAGAAATACGTATAAAGTTTCAGTTCCAGGTTCTCCATGCTCGCACTAAACTCCATAAATACTGAGGCCAGTTATACCATGTACTCCCGTGGGGATGCCGAGGGCTCTTACCAGTATAATGATTACAATATTTACATAGCGCAAAATATAGTAAATAGTATCCCCACCTTCTGGAAATTCTGTGCTAGATACTTCCTATTTTCTGTCACTCTATTTGTTTCTTTCTTCCTCCTTTGCTTTTGTCATTTTTCCTATCATTTTCAGCTTTAGTGGTCCATTCACTTGTATGTGTTCGATGAAATCTTACGTTCATTCCCTTAGGGTTGATAATTAGGTACATGTAGGCTACTTAGGGTTGATAATTAGGTACATGTAGGCTACTTAGGGTTGATAATTAGGTACATGTAGGCTACTTAGGGTTGATAATTAGATCATGTAGGCTACTTAGGGTTGATACTTATGTACATGTAGGCTACTTAGATACATGTAGGCTACTTAGGGTTGATACTTAGGTACATGTAGGCTACTTAGGGTTGATAATTAGGTACGTGTAGGCTACTTAGGGTTGATAATTAGGTCATGTGGGCTACTTAGGGTTGATAATTAGGTACATGTAGGCTACGTTAGGGTTGATAATTAGGTACATGTAGGCTACTTAGGGTTGATAATTAGGTACGTGTGGGCTACTTAGGGTTGATAATTAGGTACATGCACGCTACTTAGGGTTGATAATTAGGTACATGTAGGCTACTGAGAGTTGATAATTAGGTACATGTATGCTACTTAGGGTTGATAATTAGGTACATGTAGGCTACTTAGAGTTGATAATTAGTACATGTACGCTACTTAGGGTTGATAATTAGGTACATGTATAAAGTGCATTTCTGGATCTAGGGAAGTGAGATATGCGGAAGCAATTCTAGGTAACTTAGGCCCGTTTTTACATGTTTTAGACTCCTTACTTCTGTTTCAGTTAACATTCAGGTGTGTTTTTCAAAGCCCCTGTGTGATAAATTGGATGGAGTGGTCAACGCCGGGGGCATCTCCTTAGATTATGTGCGCGAATGCATTGATACGTATACTTAATTTTCTTGTCCCCCCCCCCCCCCCCCCCCTATTGAAGTGTTGTGTATGTTTTGAAACGGTTATAGCCCTGATATGGCTCTACGCAGTCGGCCGGGATTTAAGCAAAAATAACAGTGACAGTAGTAGCTTATGCCATATGATGGAGAAGATCCAAAATGATCATGGCATAAACCTTAAGCATGCACATAAACCCCATGCGCTGGCAAGAAAATAAATGTGTGTCCCATCCTCACCTTTTTCCTGGCATCCGGTGTGTGTGTTGTGTGTGCGTGTGTGCGTGTGTGTGTGGTGTGTGTGTGTGTGTGTGTGTGTGTGGGGCGTGCGTGCGTGCGTGCGTGCGTGCGCGTGCGTGCGTGCGTGCGTGCGTGCGTGCGTGCGTGGTGCGTGCGTGCGTGCGTGCGTGCGTGCGTGCGTGCGTGCGTGCGTGCGTGCGTGCGTGCGTGGTGTGTGTGTGTGTGTGTGTGTGTGTGTGTTGCATTATATTGTACTTTACTATCTTGTACTGTATTCTACTTTATTCAATTACATCGTATTATACGGATTGAAAAGTACTGCATCGCGTTCTGTTGTGTTAAAAAAAATACTATTGTATTGCATTGTGTCGTATTCATTGCGTTGTACTGTACTGTACTGTTTTTGTACTGGATTCCTTGGATCCTAACTTCCATAACAAATGTTCTCAACGGCCTAGCACTCACCTGGCTTTGATGTCAGAGGGTACCTGTGCGGGATCCATGACGTAGCCATAGCGTTCAGACAGCATGCTCAGAAAATACGGATGTTCGTTTTCCTGTCGACACCTGGTAAAAAGACATCATCACATGCCGGAAGTAGGAGAATATATTCTTTATCCTTTAACAAAACTAGGTAAAGATTGTCTCATAAACTGTAGGTAGGTTGTAGGAGAGTGGGGTGACAGAAAGTAGGAGAATTCTTTATTCTGCAATAAATTAGGTAAAGATAGTCCCGTAATCTTTAGGTTGTATGGGAACGGAGTGACAAACAGTAGAATTCTTTGTCCTGTAATAAAACTATATAAAGATTTACCCATAACGTGTAGGTTATTAGAGAGTGATGCGACAGAAAGTAGGAGAATTCTATATCCTGCAATAACATTAGGTAAAGCTGTTCTCATAACCTGCAAGTGTTAGCAGAGTAAGGTAACAGAAAGAAGACTTCTTTGACCTGTAATAAAACTGGGTACAGATGGTGTCACAACCTGTACGTTGTAGGAGAGTGAGGTGACTAAAATGAATTCTATATCCAGTATTTAAAACAGGTAAAGATAACTAGTCGCCGTGGCGAAGTGATGAGCACAACAGACTACCGTTTAG
>CM060307.1:100458212-100550712 GCA_030674185.1 Monoplex corrugatus | reverse complement strand
AAACTAGAAAGATTAGTAGCTAAATAATGATAAAAATGGCTGCCTTCTCACCTGAACATGTCTGAGACCGGTACTGGTCAAAGAATGCGCCGCTTGTCTGCGGTGGACGAATACGCCCTCGCTCTACTCCCTACCTGTTGGTTCCTGCCGTGTAAATCGATCAGCCGTGACTCCAAGGCCGTCCAGCCTGATCGTATATCGACACACACACTCTGTAATGGTTGGTACCAACTCATAGTATCTAAGGTAAACATGCTTGACTGCCAAGGCTACTCACTCTGTCTGGTCATTTGACCGGGACTTTAATACCTCGGTGGTCTCCCGTGAGTAATTTCTCGCGCAATGAAGGTGTGCACTGTGTGTGTGTGTGTGTGTGTGTGTGTGTGTGTGTGTGTGTGTTGTCTGTGTGTCTATGTGCGTGTGTGTGCTTCTGATAAAAATAATTTGTTAATTTTCAATTTGTTGCAATATTTTGCTTTGGTAAAAATCATTTCATGAATGTATTAATTATCATTCCATAAAGATTCTAACATAATTTACAGATCCTTTGTTGTGCAGCTATTGCTCATAAAGCACACACACACACACACACACACACACACACACACACACACACACACACACACACCTCTCAAAATTTTCAAGTTTCATGTAAACAGTGACAGCACACTGGCAAGTTTATGAAGTCTCTGTCCACCTGTAAACTTACACACAGACACGCACGCACATGCACACACGACACACACACACACACACACACACACACACAACAACAAAAAAACACACACACACACACACACAGTACACTTTGATCTTAAAAGTGGTTGGCTGTGCTTGGCTGATGCTTTCTCATGTTATGGTGACTATCATTACATCTGTAGGCCTATGTCCTATTATTTTTGTTGCACCAGGACAGTGTCCCACTGATGTTTTTTGTTCGACATTTTGTCCTGCTGATATTCCTAATTCAGGACATATTGTCCTACTGATTTTCTTGATCCAGGATATATATTATCCAATTGATTTTCTAATCTAGGACAGTGTGTCCACATTATATCTTTTTTTGTTTTTGTTTTTTTTCTAATTCGGATATTGTGTCCTATTGATTTCCTTACTATGGGACATTTTGTCCTGCCAAATTTATATAATCCAGGACATTATTTCTTGATAATTTACTTAATCCAGAACATTGTGTCCTATTTATTTTCTTCAAGTCTCATCCACTATATAGACGCGATGGGCCCTGAATGGGCCCTGAATACAGAGTGTAACGATTTTAACCCCTTGACTCCTGCACCCTATTCACCAACTGCAAAAACTTAAATCTTTTTACTCCTTCACCCTATCGATCAGTTTCCTGCAGGGAGCTGGTGAATAGGGTGATGGAATCAAAGGTTTAAGGTTTTGCTTTACTAACATGGTTGGCAATGCAGGATGCTGGTGGACAGAGTGCAGGAGTCAAAGGGTTAATCATCAGGCAACATAACGGTTTTACACATAAATGCTCACTTGCATCATTGAGGGTGTTGTTTAAATTTCTTGGCCAACACAGCAGGCACCTGTATCTCTTGGGCCTGATCAGCTCAATGAATCATGAAAGTAAGCGTAGAGTACAGCCTTGTCATGTAGTCTCAATTGGAATGGAACTCAGTGACATCACAGTATCATCCCATTCTTACCATCATGCTTGTGAAAATTGCCCAGCAATCTAAACCCTTCATGTCCCATCTCAATGGTGACATCCTTTGATGGGTGTCACATGTGAACGCAAATGACACCATGGTAGTGATGAGAAGTGATGCAGATGAAGAAGCAGCAATAAAAATGATTTTTTCCACTATGTCTGTTTGCCTAATTATCTGTCTACATAACAGACAGACAGACAAACAGACTGATAGAAGCACAAGAAGATACAGAGAGAGAGATGGATGAACAAACTGATAAGACACAGAGAAAGAAAGACTGATGGAAGTACAAGCAGATTGTTATAATGACTACCATACTAAACATGTCTCTCAGTAAAATGGCTACTCACTTGCGTAGCTTTCATCGGCAATCCGGCCGACCTCTTCAGCGCAACAGATTGTTGTTTTTCTTTTTAGTGTTGTTTCAAGCTCAGCTGACTGCGTAGAGCCAATATCAGGGCTACAACCACCTCAAAACATACAAAACTTCAACAGGGAAAAAAAGAAAAGAAAATTAAGTACACATATATATGCATTTGCCCACATAATCTAAAGACATGTCCCTGGCATTGACCACACCGTCCAATTCAGCACACAGGGGATTTAAAAAACACACATGAACAAAAATTTAAGCATAACTAAGGACACCAAAACATAAAAACAGGCATAAATTGCCTAAAATTGCTTCCGCATGTCTCACCTCCCTAAAGCCAAAAATGCACTTAATACATGTACCCAATTATCAATCCAAAGAAAAAGTACTTAAGACTTTATTGAACACATACAGGTGAATAGACCAACAAGGCAGAAATTGGTAGGAAGAAATGACAGAAAGCAAAGGAGGAAGAAAGAAACAAAGAGAGTGACAGAAAAGAGGAAATTTCCAGCAGAGAATTTCCAGAAGGTGGGGGATACCATTGTACTGAAAGAGACCCCAGCATCCCACGTGGGTCGGCATTGGGGTAGTGATGCAGAAGAGATGCAGATAAAAAAGCAGCAATGAAAAAAGACTTTTTCCGCTATTTACACTATATCTGTCTGCCTAATTACATGTCTAGACATACAGACAGGCAGGCAAACAGACTGAAAGAAGTACAAGCAGAGACAGAGAGAGGGGGGGGGGGGGGATCAAAAAACTGATAAGATATACAGAAAGACAGATGGGTAGATGGGCAGAAAAGAAAACAGATGTCACTTGCACACACCCAAACTTACAAAAAGGCAACATTATAAAACTTGATTTTTTTTATTGCTTAGAAAAAGACACACACAAAAAAACACTGGGAACTGCATCTCCATACACAAGCAGCGGACTGGTAACTGTATATCCACACACAAGAAGCAGTAAACACTACTGGCAGCTGGATGGTGAAGGTGAGGCAGGAGTCTGGAATTTGTTTGCAAGGGAGTCATTGCAGTCAGACAACTTCATATGCGCTCCACTCAAATGTGTCAGCAATAATCCGGCAGACTCCTTTATTAATCCTTTGACTCCTGCACCCTGTCCACCAGCATCCTGCATTGTCAACCATGCTAGCAAAGCAAAAAAAAAACCTTAACCCTTTGACTCCCTCACTCTATCCACCAGCTTCCTGCAGGAAGCTGGTGGACAGGGTGAGGAAGCCAAAGAGTTAAGTTTTCGCAGTTGGTGGATAAGGTGCGGGAGTCAAATGGTAAATAAAGTACTGGCAAAATATCTGTTCTAGTATAAATAATGACACAATCCGTGTTTACGGTGTTTCACAGTTTTCTCTGTCTTTTCCATATCTTACCACTGAGCGAAATATTAATCAAACCAGACTGTTATATATCAGGAAATGACATGATGGACAAATACTATACTTACTGTAGCCTACCTCTACTGCTAAGCTACCAAAAATATATATTTACATACAACAAGGGCAGCCCACCTGTAAGGAAAAGACAGTATGAAAAACTGGTATGTTTTGTAATCTTGCCATTCTGAGTTAGTAACTGGTATGTTTTGTAATCTTGCCATTCTGAGTTAGTTATCATGATCATGATCATCATCATCATCACCATTATCATATGCCCTGCCGTATGGTGTTGGCAATCATGGCCCTCCATACGTTTCCATCCCTTGTCCGCCGCAAGCACATCTTCCACCCTCTCAGTCCTCAGCCACTCTGCAAGTCCATCCAGTATTTTCGCCCTGGGTCCACCCGGTGTACTCTTTTCCTCCAGTTCTCCAGCCGTGATCAGGTGCTCTAATTCCCTTTCCTCATAAAATGGCCTAGAAATGTTGCTTGTCTTTTGCTAATCTTCCTTACCAATGATCTTCTTGTGTCTGCCTCCATCAACACTGTCTCATTTGTTTTCTTTGCAGTCCACGGAACTCTTATTATTCTTGTTATTTACTGCTTTTCACTATTTACAAACTTTTCACCTGTTGACTCTGCTCTTGCCATGGACTTGAGATCTGATATCTTAAGTTCAATCCCAGTCTGCAACATTTAAAACTGTTTGTTGCCAGTCAGTCAGTCTGTATTCTGTGTTGATTTTTATTCATCATAATGGACAGTATCAATATTCATTGACAACAATGATATCAGGCAATTACTTTTTGCCACAATGAATGAAACATAGGAGAACAATTTCACTGATTTGTTTTGTTTTGATTTGTTCACTCATTTTTTGTTTTGTTTAGTTTTGTTTTGTTTGTGCTTATTTTTGGTTTGTTTCGTTGATTTTGTCTTTGCTTTGTTTTATTTTTTTTCAGAAAAATGCCTCTACAACAAAATGAAAACATGCAGGAAAACAATTGTTGCCAAATCTTTTTTAGGCCATTCTCTTCATTCTTGAAATGTACAAAACAAAAAACAAAACAAAACAAAAAATATTACTTTCAGACACAATTCTGCTACTCAATATCACAATTCTGCTACCCAATATCACAAATGTCCACACCGTTTTTTGCTTGTCTTGTCTCTGGTAAACACTGATAAAAGACAACAAAACCTTTTCTCCCAATCATTACACTGATAAAAGACAACAAAACCTTTTCTCCCAATCATTACACTGATAAAAGACAGCAAAACCTTTTCTCCCAATCATTACACTGATAAAAGACAACAAAACCTTTTCTCCCAATCATTACACTGATAAAAGACAGCAAAACCTTTTCTCCCAATCATTACACTGATAAAAGACAACAAAACCTTTTCTCCCAATCATTACACTGATAAAAGACAGCAAAACCTTTTCTCCCAATCATTACACTGATAAAAGACAACAAAACCTTTTCTCCCAATCATTACACTGATAAAAGACAACAAAACCTTTTCTCCCAATCATTACACTGATAAAAGACAACAAAACCTTTTCTCCCAATCATTACACTGATAAAAGACAACAAAACCTTTTCTCCCAATCATTACACTGATAAAAGACAACAAAACCTTTTCTCCCAATCATTACACTGATAAAAGACAACAAAACCTTTTCTCCCAATCATTACACTGATAAAAGACAACAAAACCTTTTCTCCCAATCATTACACTGATAAAAGACAACAAAACCTTTTCTCCCAATCATTACACTGATAAAAGACAACAAAACCTTTTCTCCCAATCATTACACTGATAAAAGACAACAAAACCTTTTCTCCCAATCATTACACTGATAAAAGACAGCAAAACCTTTTCTCCCAATCATTACACTGATAAAAGACAACAAAACCTTTTCTCCCAATCATTACACTGATAAAAGACAGCAAAACCTTTTCTCCCAATCATTACACTGATAAAAGACAACAAAACCTTTTCTCCCAATCATTACACTGATAAAAGACAACAAAACCTTTTCTCCCAATCATTACACTGATAAAAGACAGCAAAACCTTTTCTCCCAATCATTACACTGATAAAAGACAGCAAAACCTTTTCTCCCAATCATTACACTGATAAAAGACAACAAAACCTTTTCTCCCAATCATTACACTGATAAAAGACAACAAAACCTTTTCTCCCAATCATCTCCCCAGCATAACCAGATTTCTGAATAACAATTTCCAGATGACAAACATATTTCACCAGTGTAGTTAAAAACAAAATTAAAGTGCATGATACAACAATAATGTTCAACATCACAATACATTAGCTGATCAGGTAAGGTCAAGTTTGTGCCACAGTCATGTGGTCAAAAGAGAGTGAGGTGGCAGAGACCACAACTGTTCTTACGGTGAGTGAATACGAAGCTGGTGCCCATCTCGTCTCCTTTGCTGTTTTACCTTTTCCAACCCCGTAGAGGGGCAGGTACCCATTCACAGCTGGAAAGACAGGAGGCTGCAAATGCATTTTTTTTCTATGCCAGTAACAAACCTTTCGCAAAATCTGTGCTGACAGATGGGAAGGTTGAAGATCCGTTTCTACACCAACAAGGCTTGGGACAACCTTTATCTTATCATTTCACTATAGCACCACACAAAAGTAAGTTTTGAGAATATACTAGCCGCCCTGGTGTAGCAGTTTGCACAATGGACTACAACCAGAAAGATATGGGTTCAAAACCCTATCAATCCCATTAAAAAATCACTGTAGGATTTTTTGGCTCCAACCAACTACTATCCAGAGCTGAACATGGTATGGGATCTTTGGGAAGACTGGGACTGCACAGTCGAGTCCCATTCACTTCACAGATGCGTCACTGAGCGTGTTGCTCAAATCTTCTGACCAACACCACAAGTGTCTGTATCTCTTGGGCCTGATTGACGCCAGAATATATTGTGATAGTAAGCATAGAGTACAGCCATGTCAGGCACTCTCGATCCTAGACGGAACTCCATAGCACCATGGTTATCATCTTCATCCTCATCATTGCATTATACAGGGTATGCCAGCTTCTGTGTGGCCATTGGGGCGGTGTAGAAAATGGGACAATAAAAGAACGTAAAAAAAATGAAAACAAAAAAGGTTGAGCTCACAGGAAATCTCCTTACGTGCGATGATCCTTAAAATAAAAATTTTCTTTTTTTTGAAAATATTTAAGTCAGTCAATGCACAGCAACAGGTTTACATCAGCAAAGTGATGTATACTTAACAGCAGGTACAGTGTACACTCAGAGATGGGAATGGCAAATTGTCAAAAAGACTGATAAGAAGGCTGGGGTCAAAGGGTTGCTTAGGTCCCTGGTGGGGTGCAGGGGCAAGGCCAATGGGGGGATGCATGGGGCAAGGTCCCTGGTAGGAGGTCTGGGAGAATAAGCCCCTGATAGGACAAATATTTTTTTCACTTTTTATGGTGCAAATCATGGTTCCTGTCACATACATCAGTTGTATTTAACAGGACATGTATGGAACGGATTAATTTGTGTAATTACAGGCATTTTCTCAACTTGTAGGCCTATATCCTGGTGCGTATTCATATTCTTTGTGTGGGTCAACCACATAACCCACTTATCAGGGTGCCTGGTGTGTGTAAATAGGCCTACAATAGGAAGATATTTCCCAACATTTCACTTCATTCTTTTACACAATAGACAAAAAGGTAACTTGCAGAGTTCTGTCAGAACTGAAAAGCACTTTTTCACACCACCACTGTTTAGTACAAGTAAGCACCTTTTTGTCACTGACAATCTTCTGAAGCATGACTGCCTTTGACTTTACCACACTGTTGCTCAGTTCAAGAGTGAACGCAAATCTTCAATCAGAACAGAAACGGAGTCCTTGTTCACTTCACATCACTTCAGCACGTCTCTGTCCATTGTTGGACAAGCCTCCCTCATTGCATGCCACTGTTGCCGGTTAACTGCTGTTCTGGTCCATTGTTTGTCAAATTTTTCTAGATCATCTCGCCATCTGGTTCTCTGGCGACTTCTGTTCCTTTTTTGTCTTTGAGGGATTCAGTGCGTCACTATGGCGGTCCATCTGTTGTCAGATCTCCTAATGACATGACCAGCCCAGTTCCAGAGTCCTTGTTCTCAGGCAGTTAAATTCAACAATAGGGAGCTTACTTCATTTGAAGATAGAAGCCGTTTCAGAACTTAAATCAAGTGACGGCCATGCGAGCTTCAATATTTATGCAATAACATATGCTTCAAATTTTCTCAGTGGATTTACATGATTTATGGAAGATGCTTGCAGGCCCCTCAAAAATATGAATTACCACATTTAGAAGGAAAATTCCCGTCTCTGTACATTCTCACTGTTTGACTGTTTTTCATTTAAACATAACTGCAACGAATGTGCATGTTCATTTTTAGTATGTGTGCGTTTTAAAATGGTTTACCAACCCAAGTGCAGAAAATGCGTACACATACATACACCGTATGGGATAAAACACACATTAAGTTGTGCAGTATATATGTTCTCCTTTTCTACTTTTTACACGTGTTCTGTTAGATTGTCTGTCTTTACATTTTACAGTAAATGATCAGTTTTCATTTTAATTCTGATTCATGTTCATAGTGTAGGATTTGGAGTAAGTTCAAGAGGAATTCCTCACACTCAGGCAATTCCATATGTGCTCCACTCATATCAGTCAGCAGCTCTCTGTCCACAGCTCTATCAAAAGAGCTGGTCATGCGCTTTAAGTACCTTTCAACAAGTTATTTTGTGCAAATAGTATTTGTAACTCTTGTATACAGATCAGCTGTTTTACAGTGACGTTTTTGACTCATTCTCTCTTTTACATAATACACAAAGAGGTAAGACAAGACAAAAAGACCAGTAAGATATGAGAAGACAAAACCATGTCAATCAGATCAGACCAGACCAGATCAGATCAGATTGAACCAAACAGATGCACAGAGAGATTGACAGACAACTGGACAGACAGCTACCATCATCTTTACAAACGCTAGTGCAAAAATCATGTAATACTGAAATAAGCAATGACAGCCTTCAATTCAATTTGAGCATTCTACATACACAAACGTTCACACACATGGAAATTTTTAAGTAACAAAGTGCATTTTAGGTAAAATTGGTAATCATGCAAAAATGCTGACATGCAGTCTGTCTCTCACTCTCTCCTTCATACACACAAACACACACAGTTATGCACAAAATCGGTAGGGCTGTTCCAGTAATACTTTTTTAAAAAGAAACAAAAAAATGGCATCATGTTTATCGAAGCACATATTTCTAGAAGCAGAGAGACGGTTCTGGGTGACAGTTACAAGCCTTTAACCCTTTTGACTTCTGCACCCTATCCACCAACTGCAAAAACTTAACCCTCCGTCTCCTTTAGCCTATCCACCAGCTTCCATATGTTGAGGGACTCATAGGGTTAAGTTTTTGCTTGGCTAGCATCGTTGGCAATGCAGGATGCTGCTGGACAGGGCACGGTAGTCAAAGGGTTAGGCAAAAGCAGATGGAGTAGAGTAGAAAAACAAGTTAATGAAAGCTTGACAATCAAACAAAGTTTCCACCAGACAACAAGTTAATGAAAGCTTGACAATCAAACAATCAAAGTCTCCACCCAGAGTTGTTGATGGAAATAAAAACAAAGCCAAAACCGGTACAAAAAGGTGCTAAAGGCAATCTCTTTGATAGAAACACAGGGTGAGAGCACAGTGAAAGCTAAACATAGAGAGGTAAAAACTTTGATCAAAAAAAGAAAAAAAACTGAGAATCAGCAGAGAACTGCAAACCAAAACCAGGAACAAGACAGGGCACACAAAGAAAGGCTGTGCAGGAATGCAGAGAGTATGGTCTTCAGAGAACTGAGTCCAAGAAGAAGACAACCATCCAGACCGGAACCGGATATCAGGATAGGGGTGGGCATGGCAACGGCACCTGGCAGTGAACGTTTTTTCATCGATTTCTCAAACAAGAGGTTGAATATTTTGCAGTTAGTGTGGTGTCTCACATAAGCTGAGCTGATGCACTTGTAATATATGGTTATGTGCTATTAAACTCTTTTAACTCTTTGACTCTCGCACCATCTCCATCAGCATCCTGCATTGTCTCCATGCTAGCAAAGTAAAAACTTAACCCTTTCACTCCCTCACCCTATCCGCCAGCTTCTGGCAGGAAGCTGGCGGACAGGGTGAGAGAGTCAAAGAGTTAAGTTTTTGCAGTAGGTGGATAGGGCGCGGGAGTCAAAGGGTTAAAAGACATGCACTGACTCACATAAGAACAAGCAAATCCATGCACACGCATGCAAACACACACACACACACACACACACACACACACACACACACACACACACACACATCTCAACAGACTTCTATGTGGGATCAGCAGAACTTTTTCAGCAATTTTCTGTTGACTTGATTATGTCCATGTCTCTGTGCCTTGTAAGACACACACTCAAAGTTCACATCTAAGTGAACTCACACACACTGAGACTTACACACTGCTTCACATTTATATACTAGTCATCACAAAACACACACACACACACACACACACACACACACACACACACACACACACACACACACACACACACACACACATACACACACACACAACACACACACATCACATTTACAAACTATTACAAACAATATGAAAGAGCTTTTTCAGCAAATGTTAAAAGACAGTACAAAAGCCATGAAGTTTGTTTACAAATTACATGCAAATCTCTCTCTCATTCCATAAATAAAATTTCTTCTCTCTCTCTCTCTCTCTCTCTCTCTCTCTCTCTCTCTCTCTCTCTCTCTCTCTCTCTCTCTCTCTCTATCTATCTCTCTTTCTAAATATCTATCTACACCCCAAAATGAACACACAGCATAGACACACACAGACACATACACACACATACACACACACACACACACATCTACGATGGTTTCTGAGAGTTCTGCAAAAGGGCAACAATGGCGTCCAGTTTTCCAGACATGCGTGACTCCAGTTCGTCCCATGCGTTGATCCACCTGCTCTTTGATGTGCTCTTCTACAGCGCTCAAGCGTGACTCCATCTTGGCTTCCACCTGTGCTGTGACACGGCTCTCCAGCTCTGCTTCTTTCACGCTCACATCCCTGGCAGATAAAAAACAATTAGGTCTTCAGTTTTCAACTGGACACCTACCACTTGGCTTGAGAAAGACTTCTCTCTTCTTGTGCTCCATTTCTTCTAACCATTTTGTTTCTTCATTTTCTTTCCCTTTAAAAAATGGGAGATTGTTTCAAAGTGTGTGTGTGTGTGTGTGTGTGTGTGTGTGTGTGTGTGTGTGTGTTGTGTGTTGTGTGTTGTGTGTGTGTGTGTGTGTGTGTGTGTGTGTGTGTGGGCGCGCGCGAAAACTGTGGATAAAATTTTCTCAGCTCCTTACATATGGATCTTTACCACACTTGGATCAAAGGTGTGGATCACTGAGAAGTCTTGGATGTGTAAGTATAAAAGATATGGCATCAAGACAAATTTCTTAACACTGCAGGTGCCTGTATCTCCTGGGCCTGATTAACATGAATTATGTTATGAGAATAACCGTAGAGTACAGCCCTGTCATGAAATCTCAATCTAGAAATGGAACCCAATAGAATCACCACTATCATTCCATTTCTCACCATCACTGCAATAGACACACAGGCAGCAGAGACTGTGTGTGTGTTCATGTATGTGTGTCTGTGTTCATGCATATAGGTGCTTGTCCTTCTGTAGGTGCATTCCATCATCATTACTAAAACCAGACACACAAGCAGCAGAGACAGAGGGAAAAGATTATGTGTGCGCAAGTATGTGTGTCTGTGTACATGCATATAGGTGCTTGTCCTTATGCGTGTATGTGTTTCCATCAATCTCTCAAAGTCACTGTTATTTTTTACTACTTTTGTAATGTATAATGCCCAGCCGACTGCACAGAGCCATTATAAGACTATAACCATTCAAAACATACACAATACCTCATTGAGCAAAAAAAAAAAAAAAAGAAAAAAAGAAAAGAAAATTAAGTACACATATCAATGTATTCATGCACATAATCTAAGGACATACCCCTGCACTGACTACTCCTTCCAATAAATCATCTGGGGGGGTGGGGGGGTGGTAACAAAACAAACATGAATACAAATTTAAACATAACTCAGGACAAAAATCGAGTAAAAACAGACCTAAATTACCTAAAACTGCTTCTGCACATCACATTTCCTTAGAGCCAAAATGCACTGAATACATGTAGCCTACCCAACTTCATTCCATTAAGCAAAAAATCACTGAATACAGTAAGGTAAACATCAATAGACAAGATAATGTAAGCAGAAACAAAGGGAAGAGACATAAATACAAAGTATTCAAGGCAGAAACAAAGACAAGATAAATGACGTTTCTCCAGAAGGTGGGGATACTAGTTATACTAAGAGCCCCCCCCCCCCCCCCCCCATCCCATGCAGACCTCCAATGACAAACAAACAAAATCTCTGAAAATCTAGAAGGGGTCCTGAGGCATGCTCCCCCAGAAAATTTTTTTGAATATAGACTGAAAATAGTGTAACTCTGACGCTACCTAGCACCAGTTTGGGCTTGTTTATGATCCTTTGTATTAAAGCAAATAATTTATACACACTGGTGTCAGATTTCAATAAAAATAATTTGGTGGGTATTTTTCTAATGTATGCTCCAACAAACCATCAAACAACAACCTAGACTGAACAGCTTCAAGGTTCTTTGCAGTTTTCTGTTTCATCTGGTGCCTTTTTGACTTGAAATGGTCTGAAAGTTTGTGAATGCCTGCTAAATTAAAGTTCTTTTAACTGACTTAACGGCGGCACAGGACACAGTACGCTAAGCCAGCCTCTGCTATTTTTGACAGCCATGTGCTCATTTCCATGACATCAATTTTTCGTTAAATCCACTCCCAACACCGCTTATTTTTGCAGTCTTTGTCAAACATTTTTGCTGTGACAGACCCTCTCTCCAGAATATCGGCTCAAGACATGGTCACACTCCTAAAAAGTTTTACAATCGGTTCTTAAGCCAAGCTGCTCCTGACAAACAAAAAAACACCAGAAGTGACATAAGCGGAAACTAATACCGGATTTATCCCCCTTCCCAAAGTTTCGTTGTCTGCTAAGAGAGATCAACAGACTGACAAACAGCTGACTGTTTCGCAGAAGAAAAAAATCATCAAATTTCTTTATTTCCTAGGAAAGCACATTTTTTTCTCAAAAGCAGCCAGTGGATTTTCTCAGATTTCCGAGAAAAATTGGGAACCCTGCCCATGGGAGGATCAGAGTCACTTAACTTAACACATTCTCACCCTTTGCTAGCTGCGGCCTCAGTCTGCTCTGCTGAGTCTTGATCCGCCTGCGCCTGATCCTCAGCGCGTTGCTGAGACACCTGCCCGCACACTGAATGCAGAAACTTGTACATGTCACCCTCCGCTCCCCCTGCCGCCTTCTCTCCCGATCCTTCTGACCCCACGGCCAGCGACGACATCATCTGAGTCAACATGTTGTTCATCATCGATCCTTCTGTTGTCTGGCTGCTGGTGTTGGAAACTGTGGTGTACCCATCAGAACAAAAAATGTAATCATGTTAGAAAAGGCTGAAAGAAAAAAAACTGAGAAAATGCATTTCCACCTTAACCCTTTGACTTCCATACCCTGTCCACCAGCATCCTACATTGTCAAGCATGCCGGCAAAGAAAATACTTAACCCTTTGACTCCCTCACCCAATCCATCAATTTTCTGCAGAAAACTGATGGACAAGGTGAGGGATCAAATAGTGAATTTTTTTGCAGGTGGTGCTGGATGCTGGAGTCAAAGGGTTAAGTGCCTGAATCATGTAAAGAACTAACCCTTTCACTTCATCACCCTGTCCATTAGTTTCCAGCACAAGGTTGGTGGATCAGGCGAGAGAGTGAAAAAGTTAGCAAACTGGTCTCATCTAAACGAAGAAGCTAAGAACAGAATAATACAGTACTGACAAAATCCCTAACATTGAGCTAAAAAAAACCTTAGATTAACGCTGGAAATCATGCGAAGGACTCATGTTTTATACTGCTGCCAGTTTGATTGTAAATGACTGCTTCTTTATCATTAAAAGCATGCTCCACATTAAATATTTATCTCTAATGCTAGAAAAGAAAAAAATGACACCCAGTCTAAAAGAATAAACAATAAAAGTAAAACGTATGAAAAACTAGAACATTTCCCGTCCCCAATTTTTCTTAGTTCATGTTATACTTTGAAAGTGAACAGGGATTTTTCTTAGTTCATACTTGCAAAGTGGAAAGGGATTTTTCCTAGTTCATACTTGCAGAATGGAAATGGATTTTTCCTAGTTCATACTTGCATTATGGACAGGGATTTTTCTAGTTCATACTTGCATTGTGGACAGGGATTTTTCCCAATTCATACTTGCACTGTGGACAGGGATTTTTCCTAGTTCATACTTGCAAAGTGGAAAGGGATTTTTCCCAGTTCGTACTTTCAAAGTGGACAGGGATTTTTTCCAGTGCATACTTGGAGAGGGGACAGGGATTTCTCCTAGTTCATATGAATTGATTGAATTGAAAAACTTTATTGTCCATATATGTTAACAAACATGGAAATTTTTCTTTGGCAGCACAGCAACGAGTAAAATCCACATGCATATAACACAATTAAAAGTCAGGCCAACTATCCAACGCGTGCACGCATGTACCACACACACACACACACACACACACACACACACACACACACACACACACTCACACACACACACACACACACACACACACACACACACACACACACACACACACACACACACACACAGCTTCCGTTAGACCGACATATGCCGGTTTTTACCGGTGAACAGTAGGTTTGAACCGGCAAAAATGCACTGCTTCAGTATCCAGTACCGATAGACTCAAGAATTCGGCCCTAACCATTTGCTTACCCTATTTATCGCTATAGTATCAGGCAGCATCGCTGATGCCTACAGTTAGACGGCGGTCTAGCCGCCTGTAGAAACCAGATTAATTTTCTCCCTTCCTTTCACACGCTGCTGGCCCACACGTTGTTATGTTATCGCCAGGCAGGCTGAAAGCTGACGTGATGCAATTTTCAACTGGCCAAGCTGCCACTTGACAGTCCACATCTGGTTATCGTTATATCCCTCCCCTCCCCTCTGCTGCTCCTGCTCTCGATCTAACTAAAGTCTTGCTCGGGAACAGCCGTGTTACGAGAATGGGTTATTCATGGTAGGCTACCGGCAATTTTAGCCCTAGAACCGATACAAATTTTGGCTGCCGGTAACCGGTACTGGTAGATTCTGGATGCTAGCGGAAACTCTGAAACACACACACCCCCCACACACACCCCACACCCACACACTCCTACGTTAACATAAAATGCCTAAAATATAAATCGTACATCAGCAGCCAACCCATTCTCATACTTGCACAATGGACAGGGATTTTTCCCAGTTTATACTTAGGGAGTGGACAGTGATTTTTTTTCGTTCATACTTGCACGACGGAAAAATATTTTCCTACTTCATACTTGCAAAGTAGACAGGGATTTTTTCTAGTTCATACCAGCATTGTGGATGGGGATTTTTCCTAGTTCACATTTTCATTGTGGACAGGGATTTTTTCTAGTTTACACTTGCAGAGTGGACAGGGATTTTTCCTCATTCATACTTGGAGAGGGGACAGGGATATTTCCTTGTTCATACTTGTAGATGGGACAGGGATTTCCCAGTTCATACTTGCAAAGTGGACTGGGATTTTCCCAGTTCATACTTGAATTGTGGACAGGGATTTTTTTCTCATTATACTTACAGAGTGAACGGTGATTTTGGCAAGGCCAATATTTACAGAGTGAACAGATATTTGTCTTATTCAGATTCACAGATTTGCAAATGTCTGGGATATAAGGGTAAAAATTTCAAAGTAAGTGTTCAGAGTTCATTTTCATGCTGTAGCAGGTACAAGGCATCAGTCTTATATGACCACATGTCAGAAGATAGTTTGGCTTTTTATGTAGGAGAAAGAGGATCACAAAGTCGAAGAGCGAGAAAGTGTTGTGCGTGATAGTGGATGAAAAACATGCACCTGACCTGCAATGGAAATGGCTTTGCCAGGGTCAGTAAAAGTATGGCCAATTTGATAAAATCCAGACAGTTTTATGTTTTTAATTCACATGGATCTGTTTCTTAGATCTTGTTAATTTCGTCCACTGTCACATGCAAAATATTCCAGATTTTAGAATTCTGCTCAATGTAAACATTCCCATTATATACATCTTCAAATGTAATTTTTATTAATCTGGAGATATACTCTTTCATTACACAGTGTGTTCAGTTGACTTTCAACAGATGTTTCAATGTTTCACATGATAAAATTTAACGACTGTATTACTATTATAGCGAGAAACAACAGACAACTGATCACATGCTTTAACAACAATGCAAATTCCCATGATGACATTTTCTTTCTGAACATGAAAACGGAACTGAAAATTAACGGTCATACGTTTTTCTCTTATACTACTGAAAGTGTCCTGGAAGAATTTGATAACACCAGAAAATTACTAGCAGACATCAACACACAGAAGACTAGAATACACTGGCCATGTGTCACATAGCAAGAACACAGACTTCATGGCAACCATTTTTTTCAAGGAAAAAACAGAGGCGAAAAGGAAGAAAGACAGATCTCAATCTCATACATTGAGAACACAACCAACATCAGTGGCCTAAATATTCAAGAAGTTGTCCACAAAAGTCAAGACAGAGCCATTTGGAGATGGGTGGCTGTGTCACAAAGTGCAGCAGCCAACACTGAACCAGGTGACGCCGACAGGTGAGACAGGTGAGACAATTTTATAGACAACATACAACAAACCATCATCATTTTCTTTCCGAGTATGGAAATGGAATTGAAAATTAGTGCCTCAATGGTGCTTTTGTTGACCAACTTCTTTTCATGCAGATCACTGGCAACAGTCTTCAGAAACTGTTTCATCGCCATCACAGATGCAGACTGTACCTTCAAGATCATACTGCTTATAGCTCAGCTGACTACAACAGCAAAACTCCCATGTGTAATAACAAAGACAACAGCTGGACCATTAGCTGAGTATCAGATTTAGGGATGAATCATAAGATGAAGTTTCTTTTATACAGCATACACTGAAGAAAGTTAGAAAGGTTAAAGTGTACTGAAAAGTGATATCCAGTTAATTGATGCAAAAACAGCAAGTGCATATATACACTTACACTTAACATATATATGCACGCTTGCACACAAACACACACACACACACACACTGATAGACAGACAGATAGAGATAGATAGATAGGTAGATAGACAGACAGACAGACAGAAAGAGACAGATAGACAGATAGATGGACAGACAGACAGATAGACAGACGTGTGTTGTACACACACACACACACACACACACACACACACACACACACACACAACACACACACATATACACACACACACACACACACACAGATGCACACACCTGGAGAGGAAGCGAACATGGACAGTAAGGTGGTAATGCCCACCATGGACTGCCCCGCAGAGCCAGATGCGCTTTTGTCCAGCAGCAGGTGTCGCAAGTCGTCCACTGCACCGTGCTTGCTCTGACACATCAACACTTTTACACATATACATCAGACATATGGATTCACTTATACACAGAAACACAGCTGCTTGATCTAGTTAACAACACTAATAAGGTGCGCATGGGACCCAGAACACCAATGCCCCACCATCCTCTGGACAACTACCGCCCCCAAGCTCCCAATGCCACCCAAAGCCATTCCACCAAACAAAGTGGGGCTGTCCGTGCGCTGCATGACCCATTCAGGCCCAGTCATCAGCTACCCTGTCCACAAACCGAATGGCAAGGTGGGGAGGTGACAAACCCTGGGACACAGCCACACAATGTGCACCAACCAGGTCCAGCCCAGCCCAAGGACCAAGAGAGAATGGAAGAGCTCTCTCTTGCCCCATTGTGGTCTTCATCTCTCTTTTGGGCAGCCCTCCCCGCCACCAGCTTGCATGGCTGCGAGCTCCTTTCCCCTTATAATAGTCACTATATACACTTTCATACATATACATCAGATATATGGATTTGGTTATAAATACACAGATAAATAGCTGGTTCTAGATGTATAGCAGCTAGGAAGCATATGCAAACTGAGAGATTCACTATACGCTGTTTTTTAATTTCACTATTAGTTTTTTTAACAGTTTCTCTATTAAGTTTCTTTTATAACATTTTCACTATAAGTTTTCTTTTACATTTTCATGATTAATTTTCCAAAACATTATCAACTTTCTTTCGCAATATTTCACTTCAATTCTTTATAAATTTTCACTATCACTTTCTTTCGTAATGTTCTTTCATAGCCTTTTCAATACTGATTTTCTTCTATAAACTTTTCACTATCAATTTTCGTTTTTCACTATCAATTTTCGTTTTTCACTATCAATTTTCTTTTTAAATATTTTCATCACAATTTTCTTTCATATGATAACTATCAATTTTCTTTTAAAATATTTTCACTGTCAATTTCCTTATAATTTCAAATATAAATTTTCTTTTACATTTTCACTGTCAATTTTCTTTTGTGCTGTATTTGTAGTCAATTTTTCTCATAATATTCTCACTATAAAATTTCTCTTGTAATATTTTCACTAACACTTTTTTTTTCATATCTTCAATATTGATTTTCTTTTATGACAAACAATATGTTAAAACACCTGCTATCAGACTGATCTAGAGATAAAGCACTCAACTAAGATGTGAGAAAACCTGGTTTTTGATTTCTAGTTAGACTTCCCCTTCCAACTGACATAGAGTGGTGGTCTTTTGAATGAGACCAAGAGAGCAAGATCCCATACATATGCAATGTGCATGATGCACAGAACATGTAAAAGATCCCATGGCAACAAAGAGCTGTGTCTGGAAAAGCTCTGCACAGGTAAACAAAAACAGGCACATGTGTATAGGGCAAAAATATATGGGTGGTGATTTACTAGGTCAACACGATTTTTTCAAGGACAGCGGCCCATACTTCAAGCAGAAAATTCTGTTATGATCACCCATCCACACACACACACACATACACACATATGCACGGATACACACACACACACACACACACACACACACACAACACACACACACACACACACACACACTCATACACATACACACACACACACACACATACAAACACACACACACACACACACACAATACAAACACACACATACACAAACACACACACACACACACACACACACACACACACACACACACACACACACACACACACACTCCTATCCTCTCCAATCTGTTTGCCAGCTTTTGATATCATCCCAAGGTCTTCTTCCAGTTTTCTCTGGGTTTGGTCTCGGAATGAAGCAGAAAGCTTGTACGTAAACAACAATTACAACACTTTGCACACAAAAAACTGATATTGCCAATAGCATAATAGAGAAAACAACTTACTTGCTTAATATTTCCAAACAATGAATTTAAAAGCTTTACACATTTTCCTTTCATGTATACTGGAAAGTGAAAAGCAGCAAATAATCAAGTAAATGGTTAAGTCAAAGTGATGTCCAGTTTACACTGGCTTTCCATAAGAATTAGGTTCTTTGATTCCTTTCCTTATCCTTGAGTTATCCTCTCACTGAGGCAAGTAACAAATGTTTTAAAAGGAAAAAAAAGCATATATACAGATGGCCCAGTCTATATGTGTATCACCAGACTAGCTGTTTTGAGACATTTCCAAACGATGTTGACTGATATCTATTATTTAATTCAACTAAAGATTTTTTAAGTTTTCAGTTTCTCAAGATGACATCTCCGCATTTGGCACAAGCGCCATGTGATGTTAATCATGGCACAAGCCTTAAGCCTGCACATCAACTAGTGAGCTAGCCAAGTCCTACTTAGCCTATGTTTTACCTAATCTACAATTTTCATATTAGTATTGTACCAGTCTATCTCAGGAAAAATCTTGATTACATGTAGATGACATGTGTATCTGTGTAGCTTTTCTTCAAAGAAAATCCATATCTAAGAAGCTGCTAAGGACTAATGATAACTAATCACAGCAGCAGTTACCATGTCCCCGTTCAAAGTTGAGCATACAGTGTTTTTTAAGTGATACATGCATCACCTCTAAAGTTCACAAGAATAAGACTTGCTGCATTTCCTGTGAATTATTCACACATAGACCTATCTTTTTTTTTTCAGTGACAATAAAGAAACACTAACAGTACAGTGGGAAAAAGAACAGTCAATGAAAGACAATAGTGGTACTCATCGAATACTGTATTATCATTGTGATGACTTAAAAAAAAAGTAATACCACTAACAGTACCACATGACTTAATACCACTAACAGTACCATTATACCAAAAACCAATCTGACCTTTTGAAAATTTTCGAGAGTTGTCAAGAAAGCCTTGGCACGATCAGAAACAGTATCACCCATGTCATCAACATCCTGTCTCAACTTGTCCATGTTGATAGTCTGATGGGACGCTGCCTGGTTCCCATAGTTCTGTGTAGAGCATGTCCCCACGATGACCTTGATGCGGGCGATTTCAAAACTCTCTCTCTGCCCTAAGGACAAGAACTGAAACAATTCCCAAACACCACAGCACAGTAAGCCTCTACAACAGTATGAGACTTTAATGTAAAAACAACAATAAAGATAATGATGCATTTATTGAGTGAAATGATTACAGCAAAATGATAACTAATTTAAAAACAACAATAATGACAATGATGTATTTAGTGAGTGAAATGATTACAGCAAAACGATAACATCAATATGACTGATAATATGATATACTGACATCAGTACCCCACAGCCTCTCCAATTTACAAGAGTCTGCTTGATATTTGTTCCAGATTCATCGCACTCAGACAATTCTATAATGGACTACATCCAAATCTGCCAGCTATCATTTCATATCTGGCAAACTACCCAAGTCTACACAAAACCCTGTGTGCTGACAAGGTCTTGAAACAAGAAAGGGTGGGGTGGGGTGGGGGGTTAGAAACCAGTAAAACACAAAGCTGACACTTCTAGAATGATGGAAATATTAAAGTGGGCAGCGAATATGAAAAAAAAAAAAAAAAAAAAAAAAAAAACCTGCGGTCTGCCTGAGATTCAACCCACAAGTTATGCGTCATAACTTATACACATGGTTCTGGCCACTGAAATAATGGACCAATTAAATATGAAGCCAAAGTAATTCTTTGACTCCCACACCCTATCCACTAACTACAAAAACTTAACCCTTTTGACTCTCTCACCCTTTCCACCAACTTCCTGCTGGAGTCAAAGGGTTAATACTAATTTCACAGACAGATTTTGACAGTTGTGATCCACTGTGAAGACATCCTGATGGTCTTTTCACTTTCAGTGCATAATGATAATGTTCGTAATGATGTCAACCAAATCAAATTCTATAAAATGACAAGTCTACATGGTGAAGTGGTCAGTGCAATGAGTTACTGACTGGACTCAAACACCCATTTGTCCAAAAAGAGTTACTGTTGAATTTTTCTCTTATCCAGAGATCAGCCTGTTGAGGTTCACTGGAAAGACTAAGACTATAGTCTATACAGTCCAGTTTATCAACTTTACAAGTATGTCAGTGTAGGTGTAGCTCAAAATAATTTTATTACTTCATCTCTGTCAACACCACAGGCGTCTGTGGACCTGGTTTACACCAGGGTAAATCATGGAAGTTGACACAGAATACCAATCTGACATAGAACTTCATAGCATCATCACTATCAAAAAGTATCATCCCTGTTCTCATCATCAAGTGCAGTAGAATGAAAACTTGTCCCCGAATTCTGTTGCTCTTCATGCCTTGCTCTCACATTGACATCAGTTTTGGTGTTTTGGGAGGTGCGTGATGAAGGTGAGAAATGAGCGGTTTAGAGGGGTAGTCATACAGAAGAAGTGAAGAAGATCAAGCACTCCCTTCCCCCTCCCACCCCCGACCATCAATTTTTCACAATATGACAAAGACCTACCTTGACAGTGATACCCTCCAGGGGATTGTCAAATGCACACCGACACATGAAATGAACTCGGCTGTTGTCGGCCTCGGAGTCCTCCCTGTCTTTTGTTCCTCTCACTGTCTGAAGGTAGCTGGCATGCCTGGCGTCATACACTTCTACTGTGCGTGCCTCACTCACCACCCACACTCCTGTGATGTTGACATTATAGACAGGTTTGCACTGCAGAGTGATCTGGCAGTGAGAAGAACTTTCGTCTGGCCCATCGCTGTGTAGTCTTGTCACCTGCAGCCTTGGTGATGGACTGCTCAGCCAGGACAGGTGATCCCTACTCAGAGGTCTGGCTCCAACAGAACAAAACATTACTTATGAACATGAGACAGTGATAACTCAACTCGTACCAAAACTATTCTAGAACAGGCCTTATTAATAACTTATCTTATTTAGTCTAATCAACCAGTAATTAAGCAGTCTCAGTCTTTCTTGTTCCTATAAGTTTCACACATGAATACAATCAGATAGTCAGACTTCAATACTGCTGTCGTAATTTAACCTCAACACTAACTCTAGCCCTACTACACCCCAACATCAACACCCCATTCAGGCCCACACCAAACACCCCAGCACGGTCCACAAGACAGTCACACAGGGAGAAGTATCCCCTCCCTGCCTGTAAAATGAACTACAGGAACTGAGGAAGTATTCTTTCTTCCCGAGGACTGTCAGGGACTGGAACAGTCTGCCCCCCCGAGGTTATCTCCTCAGCCTCGGTGGAGTGCTTCAAGTCCCGAATCTGACCAGCCAGCCCCCCTCCCCCATCCTCTACCACCACCACCCCACCCCCAAAACCCCCCACTGCCAGTTCTAGTACTTCTACATACCAACATCCCAGCCAGCGGAACCCCCCAGTTCTATACACATCAGAACCATCAAAATGATGATGGTGGATGTTCAAAGAAAGAAGAAGTACTACTACAAACCCTTTGGTCTAGCAATCTTTTCACTGAGAAAATCGATCTCAAGAGCTATGTCTGAGCAAGGGTTTAGGGATGGCTAGACTAGTTTAGTTAGGACCAAAAACGATTTGCATCGCGTCCGTATGCAAAATCTTTGAGAGGGCAAAATTGCACCATTCTGTCTTCAAACAGAACTAGGAGAACAAATGCGGATTTTGATAGCCAAGGAAAAAGACAGTAAACAAAGCTAACCAAACGCTGGGTTTCCTCAGGCGCAATTTAAAGATCAGCTCCAGTTCCATCAAGGAGAAGTCGTACAAGGCGTTCGTGAGACCCCTTCTTCAATATGCATCATCAGTATGGGATCCATACACACAGAAGAGCATAACCAAGTTGGAGGCAGTTCAGAGACGTGCCGCCCGTTTCGTGCTCAACCGATACCACAACACGTCAAGTGTCAGCCGATTGATTGACCAACTGGGCGGGCCATCTCTTGAGCAGCGGAGAAGAACCACACGCCTGGGGTTCATCTATAAAATCCACCATGGACTAATCCAGTGCCCAATTATCCGGAGCAAACTAGTCCCACCCCCACCACGACAGCGCCGTACCCAGAACCACTGAACCAGCAGTTCTGCCTCATCAACTCCAGAACTCAGTACAGAGGTGGCTCATTTCTACCCAGGACTATTAGGGACTGGAACCATCTTCCCGGTGAAACAGTAGAGGCAGCAACAGTCGACGCTTTTGTGTCGCGAGCCTCCGCCCAACAGTGAGTTTCTGGACACCACGTGGCCCTTACGGTAACGGATTTCAGCTAGCCTATGTTTACGGACAATGAGAATAGTGAAATGATCGGAGCTTACGAATGGACTGTGTCTACACCCCCCCCCCCCAACCTCCTTTATGTGCCGGAATGATCATCCTCAAGATCGTGGGCACCAAAGGAAAGGAAAGGAAGGATGTGGTGTGTCGCACTTTCCACTTAAAGGCACTTTACTTACCTTTCATGATCGTGAATGTTCCCTGTCCCATCGTCGATTTCGTAGTCGACGACAACATTTGGATGAACGTCTGGTTCCCATAATTCATTCACAATAATCGAACAATACTCTGTCATTCTTCCTCCTCACTGGAACCGTATATTAAAGCTTGAAAATACCCTTTGGAAACCTTCACTGACTGCGTCATTTAATGTTGGGATTATTATGGTGAAAGAGGCTGAAGCTACGAACCGGAACCTACCTTTTTCTTGTCAACCAAAAGAGTTTAAACCGTTTAAGAATAATGACTTTATCGTGAAGAAATTCGTGCATTATGCCATCGCCTTATATTTTTTTTAAATCAAGTAGTCATAAAAATGATGTAACCTTAAAAAATATGTTTTTCTGAAGTAAGACTTTTTGAAATTTGTGAAACGAGTTTGATGTTTCACTGTAGTGACCTTGACAGAAGTTTGACATGATAATTATTTTGGATACCGCCGCCACCCCCACCCTCAGTTTGACAGAGAATGTAATTAAAGCAATATAGGAATTTGTATTAGGAAAACAGTAGGACTAATCATAGAACTACTGCCTGACTATTTCTTTTCTTTCTTTCTTTCTTTCTGTTTAATGCATACAATTTAATAGTTTTTGTCCTTGTTGTACTGTTCATGTTGTTGTTTTGTAAGGCTGTATGGATGCCCCTCTCCTCTTGCTATTCCAAAGCAGCAGACCAGCAAATGAGTTCTACACAGAGCAAAACACCTCACCTCCTTTGGGAGTTTCAGTTTCAGATTCAGATTCAGTTTCAGTTTCTCAAGATGACGTCTCCACGTCCGGAATGAATTTCATATGCACTAACGTCACAGGTGCCATGTGATGGAAAAGATCCAGAATGATCACGGCACAATTCAGTTTCAGTTTCAGTTTCTCAAGATGACCTCCCCACGCTCGGAATGAATTCCATATGTACGTTCGTCACAGGTACCATGTGATGGAGAAGAAGATCCGGAATGATCATGGCACAGGCCTTTTTAAGCCTGCACAGAAACCCATGAGCTGGCTCGGTCCTGAGGTCCTACCTAGGTAGTGTCATAACCCTGGGGTCATAGAGAGTGAGGTGGTAGAGACCTCAACTTTTCCTGGGGCCAGCACCATGAGGGCTGCGCCCATCCCTTTCCCTCACTTCAAATTCATATTCACTTTTTTTTTTTTCAGAAAGGCAAGAAGGCTAATCGGTTTTCAAGGGGTGGGACCTGGAAAATCAACCTGTCTCTCCAATGTTTTATACCAAGGCAGCCGGGTAATGCCCTGCTCTTCACGATTTTAAACTGCCGTGGGATCTTCAGTATGCACAACCAGAAGGCACTCGGGATCCGACTCGTTTTTTGTCTCCCTCCGAAGGACTAGACGTTCAGTTCGATTTTTAGGTCAAACTGAGGAGAAAAGTTAAGGCCTCTACAGGGAGCGAACCTGGAACCTCGAATATAGTTGTTGGCAGGTGAACGTGTGAACCATTCTGCCACTGTTCTTGGGATTCAGGACCTTCCCATTGAAGGACCTGAAGACTAACGACAGATTGCTCTAGGTGGGTCACGTAGGCTGATTCCCAATCCCCAACACTCTCTCTCTCTCTCTCTAAAACAATATTATCTTCGTGAAAGATTCAACTTTGTTTTCAGTTTTAGACCAGACAGGAACCAGAAAAAAAAAAAAAAAACAGGAAAAGAGAATCAGAACGTGTATTTAATACAACCAGACAAGACAGGCGCCTGTGTTGTCTGGCTATATTCAATGCGCACTTTCTTTTTTTTCCTTTTTTTTCTGGTTCCTGTCTGCTTGAACGCGTGCAGTCACACTTGTTTTGGATTAGACCAGGCAGTGTGTATTGTCCAGTAAAAGTTTTATTTTGTTTGCTTGTTTGCTTGTTTGTTTTTTCATCTTGTTGTCTTTCTGTGCGGGTGTAACGTTCCAAGGGAGACAACCCTACTTCTCTCCTCTTTTTGTCGGTAGGGGGCGGTGTAACAACATACCTGCATTCACTCGAATTGTGTTACAGGATATTAGGGGTTGTTTTTTTGTTTTGTTTTGTTTTGTTTTGTTTTGTTGTTTTGTTTTGTTTTGGAGTGAGGCCTTTTTAGGTTTTGTTTGTTTGTTGTAGAACATGGCTTAAAATTTCTGTCTCAGAGAAAGGTTGCAGAAATATGTTTATAGGTTGTTAAGCTTTGGGAAATGTTTTCGAGTTGTTTCTTTCTTTGGGTTTGTTTGTTTCTTTGTTTGTTTTCTTTTCTTTCTTTCTTTTGTGTGTGTGTGTGTGTGTGTGTGTGTGTGTGTGTGTGTGTGTGTGTGTGTGTGTGTGTGTGTGTGTGTGTGTGTGTGTGTGTGTGTGTGTGAGTGTGTGTGTGTGTGTGTGTGTGTGTGTCTTTTTAATTTCTTTGCTTTTTTTCTTTTTCTTTTTTTCTTTTTATTTTTGTTGTTGTTTTTTCTCATTTTATTTTCAGCATATCCTTGCTTTGAAGGTGGCTGTTGATGCAGGTCAACTGGGTGGTACTCATCAACAGGTGGATCAATCTCAGTATATGCCCGACATGTTTGTACCACACCCAGTCCAACGAATGGAGGATCCTATCCTCTTTTTGGAGTTTATTCAAGAGGGAGTCATTGCACTTAGATAACTCCACAATTACGCACTCTCTCAAATCTGCTAGTAATTATCTAGTAGACTCCCTGAGCCTGCGCAAAACCACAAGAACTGGCAAGGTCCTCAAATGGGAACAAGGAGGGGAAAGGGACCCATGAAACACTAAGCTGACACCACCAGAATGATACAAACATTAACCTTTTGCCTCCTGCACCGTGTCCACCAACATCTTGTATTGTCAACCATGCTAGCAAACCAAAAACCTAACCCTTTGACGCCATCAAAGGGTTAAGATGGGCAGCTGACGAGCCAGTTTTTAATATTGCAGGCTGAAATCAAATTCGAGATATCAGACATTGAGTCCATGGCTCTATCAACGAACAATCTAAAAATCAACCAGTCGACGATGAATATAATGCAATACATCCAACCTCAGGTCAGGTCGGATAGATGTATCCGCTACTGGTAACCTGGAACCCAGTACTACCTGTCACAGGGTCGAATTGCTGGCGACTAAACCAGCAACCCCACCAGTCCTCTCAGGAGGATGGTGAGGAGGGTGGCTAGAAACCCTGGTGGAAATAAATTAGATCTATCAAAGGGCGCCAGCTCTGGAGAGCTACCCGCGGCCATCTAGCTAAGGGAGTAAACCCTGACAGTAAATCCGGTGTGGGGCCCCTAAGGCGGTTGGATGGCAAACTTTGTCACTTTCCGGCAGCTCCTGCGGCCGCGTTGGCACCAAAACGTAACAGCCCTGCTGTTCCTTTGGATCTGTCAGCGAGGTGGAGAGGGGGGACAAGTTGCATGGGCAACAGCCTGTCTTCCATATTACACTGCCCAGGCTTACATCCGTCCATTCATCCACAAACACTCTGCACCTACGACCTGGAGAGGACACTCCAGCCTCGCTACTAACACTAGTGTCGGCACAACACGGGAAGCAACAGATATCGGTGATAAGTCATTGCTCAACTGGCGTAGAGCTGACGCCAGGGGTTGCTTTTGAAGGTGGGAGAGACCTTCGTGTCTTACTGGACAGCTACCGCCCACCTAAGCTGGGCAGCCCCCAGCCAGTTGGGTGCTGTCCCGCCACGACCTGCCTTCTTCATTGGGTGCATGAAGATTAGGAGAAAATCTGACAAGCAGGTCGTTAATTACCGCACCAAATAAAAAGAAAAATTCAAATTCAAGAAACGGACCAGGAAAAGGATCAGCAGTGAAACTGGGCTGTTGGAATGTCCGAACAATGATGCCTGGGCTCTCCCAAGATCTGCAAGACATCAGCGACGCCAGAAAAACCGCCGTCATAAACAGCGAACTAAAGAGGCTCAATGTGCACATTGCCACTCTGCAGGAAACACGGCTGGCTGACTCAGGAACACTAAACGCGTCTACCCGGAATCACAGTGTGGTTTTCGAGCAGAGAGATCCACGGTAGACATAGTCTTCTCCCTTCGCCAAATCCAGGAGAAGTGCAGAGAGCAGCGGATGCCCCTGTATGTGGCATTCATTGACCTCACCAATGCCTTTGACCTAGTCAGCAGAGATGGCCTTTTCAGGGCTCTCCGAAAAATCGGCTGCCCCCCCAAACTGCACAGCTTAATTGAGTCCTTCCACTCAAACATGAAAGGGATGGTGCAGTTCAACGGAAACCTCTCCAAGCCCTTCGACGTACGCAGCGGTGTGAAACAAGGCTGTGTCCTGGCCCCAACCTCTTTGGAATCTTCTTCGCTCTCCTCCTGAGGCATGCGTTCAGCACAGCGCAAGAAGGGATCCACCTGCGGACCAGATCAGATGGCAGGCTCTTCAACCTCGCCCGCCTCAGAGCAAGGACAAAGGTCCGTGAAGCCCTCATCAGAGACATGCTATTTGCCGACGCCGCCGCAGTTGTGACCCATACTCAGCGGGCCTTGCAGTCACTAATGGACCGCTTCTCCCAGGCCTGCAAAGATTTTGGTCTGACCATCAGTCTTAAGAAGACAAACGTCCTGGGCCAAGACACGCCATCTCCACCAGCCATCACCATTGATGACTACGAGCTTGAAGCCATCCATCAATTCACATATCTTGGGTCCACCATCACCGATAACCTCTCCCTTGACACAGAGGTCGACAAGAGGATCGGGAAGGCAGCCACAACACTAGCCCGCCTCACACAAAGGGTGTGGACAAATCCCAAGCTGACCTCAAAGACAAAGATGGCTGTATACAACGCCTATGTCCTCAGCACCTTGCTGTATGGCAGCGAGGCATGGACCACGCATGCTCATCAGGAGAAAAGGCTCAATACCTTCCACCTGAGAAGCCTACGGCGCATACTTGGCATTTCCTGGCAAGACAAGGTGACCAACACCGAAGTCCTAACCTGCGCTGGCCTCCCAACCATGCATACCATGCTGAGACAGCGTCGGCTGCGCTGGTTGGGCCACGTTCGCCGCATGGAAGATGGTCGCATCCCAAAAGACATCCTTTATGGTGAGCTTGCCACAGGGCAGAGAAACATTGGCCGCCCACAGCTGAGATACAAAGACGTTTGCAAGCGTGACATGAAGGCGCTTGAGATCAACACTGAGTCCTGGGAGGACCTCGCAGACGACCGCAACAGCTGGAGAACTACTCTCAAGAAACAGCTGCGGATTGGTGAGGACAGACTGTCAGCTGCTGCAGCAGAAAAGCGAGTTCGCAGAAAAGGGATGACAGCCAACAGACCAGCATCAGCATACACATGCGACCGCTGCGACAGAGACTGCCTCTCTCGCATTGGTCTGTACAGTCACAGGCGACGCTGCTTGGACCAAGCAGACAGCCCATCTAGACATTAGAACGGATGTACTTTGTCCATGGTCAGTCATGACCTAAGGAGGCCTACTACTACTACATCCAACCAGTCGCCGTTGTGTAGTGGCTAACACAACGGGCTACCGACTGGAAAGTTGTGGGTTCGAATCCCCATCAGTCCTTTCAAAAATACACCATTGTGGGATTTTTCGGCTCTAACCGGCTCCTACCCAGAATTGGGCGTGCCATGGGCTCATTGGAAAGACTGGGACCACACAGTCGAGTCTCACCCATTTCACACTTCACGGATGCGTCATTGAGGGTGATGTTCAAATCTTCTGACCAGCACCATAGGTGCCTGTATCTCTCGGGCCTGGTTGACGCCAGAATATATTATGATCGTGAGCGTAGAGTACATCCCTGTCATGCAGTCTCAATCCTAGGTGGAACTCCATAGCATCACGATTATCATCCTGATTGACATCATCATCATCGCATTGTAAAAAAATTGTGCCAGGTTCTGTGGCCATTAAGGCGGCATAGAAAATGGGACACACACACACACAAAGGCGAGCACAAAGGTAATCTCCCTGAGTGCGATGGTCCTTAAAAAAATACATATATATATATATATATATATATATATATATTATATATATATATATATATATATATATATATATATATATATATTTTATCATACATCCCACCAATCTTCCCAAATCATATCAGTAAGATTAGATGATTAATTATGATGACAATCATAATGGTATTGTCCATAATTAAAATCTGTCTTAGGCCTGTTGATAGTGAGTGACCTGATTGTACAATCTCACTCACCTGTCTCACCTGTTGACACAGCTACTCTCCTCCAAATAGCTCTGTCTTGACTTTTGTGGACAACGTTTTGAATATCTAGGCCACTGATGTTGGTTATGTTCTCGATGTATGAGATTGAAGGTCTGCCTTTCTTCCTTTTTGCCTTGAAAGATGGTTGCCATGAGGTCCGTGTTCTTGCTACGTGACACTTGGCCAATGTAGTTTAGTCTTCTCTTGTTCTTGTTTGCTTGTAATTTTCTGGTGGTATCAAGTTCTTCCAGCACACTGATTGTATAATCAGTACATAAAAATACACAGCACAGTACCTCACTGGGCCTGATATTTCATGGTTATCTGTACTATGTACTAATCTTACTTCAGTTCCAAAGACTTCTCTCACCCCCCACCCCCACCCCACCCCACCCAACACTCCCGTGTTTTGTCAGTCTGTTCTTACTTGACTGAAAGTATAATAATATTCTATTCTTGTACAGTGCAATAAGCAGTCCAAAACTAGAGTGACCACTTGCGCTCAAACAGGCAGGCACCAGAAAAACACGAAAATAGAAGAATCAGAACGCGCATTTAACGTAACATAACAAAACAGGGTGAATTTCTCTACCAACTGGCCTTTGTCAACCGTAAACATAAGACAACAAATAACAAACCCAAAACCTAGTGGAAGAGTTCAAGTTCATATTGCTTATAGCCCAGCCGACTACTAGAGCCATATCAGGGCTAACACGACGTCAAAAACGACAACCAGACTAAGATATAAGACGACAGTTAAACACCATGCTCACTGTTAACCTTACAAGTCTAAAATGCAATCAAGGAAAACCATATTTGGACGTAAAATAATATCAGGTGAAATCTACTGATCTCTTGTAAAAACGGGAACATTGTATCAGGAGAGACGTCTCAGAAGTTCTTTAAAGAGTCTGCAGTGTAGTGCTTGTGTCTCACATCGTACAAGTCCCAGCAATAACCGAGTGGAAAAAACTACCAAACTTCCCTGTTGTTTATCAAGCAGGAGAAAAAGTCAATATCAAATATGCATTCTGATTCTAGTTTCATGTTTTGCTTGTTCCTGCACTAGGCAGCTTTTGACACGGATTGTTTGCGCTGTAAAAGTGAAATTATCATACTTGTGTTTTATCTAGTTAGTATAGCATTTCCTGACATTCTCGCCCTTTTGTTATTTTCTTTTTCTTTACCCATGCTGGTTGTTACTCTTCTATCCTAAAGAGGGAGGAAGACGATTCAAATCCAACATTTCATATTTAGCGTATTTCATGACCGTCTATGAACAGCTAGGTCATGTTTGTTCGGAATTTTCAGCTTGTTCATGACGGATTCACTGTCACATCTCACGTCACCTGTCAGCGTCACTGGGTTCAGTGTTGGCCGCTGCACACCTAGACACCACCATCTTCCTCCAGGGTCACTCTGTCTTGACTTTTGTAGACAATTTCTTGAATATTTAGGCCACTGATGTTGGTTATGTTCTCGATGTATGTGATTAGAGGTCTGCCTTTCTTCCTATTTGTCACTGTTTTTCCTTGAAAGGTGGTTGCCATGAGGTCCGTGTTCTTGTTGTGTGACACATGACCAATGTAGTTTAATCTTCTCCTGTTGTCTGCTAGTAGTTCTTTCAGGACACTTTCATTATTTTTTTTACCTGCCCATTGGATACGTTGTAGTCTCCAATAAAACCACATCTCCGCTGCCTCAATTCTTTCGCAATCAGTTTTTCTCAGAGTCAGGCTTCGCAGGCCATGAATCATGACTGGCCAGATCAAACATTTTAAAAGTCCAACTTTCAGGCCATTTGGTATGTCTTTGTCTTTCCAGATGTTGTTGAGTTGTTATTGTTATTGTGATTGTTGTTTAAAGCCCAGCCAACTGCGTACAGCCATATCAGGGCTATAACCATTTCAAAACACGAAGTTCAACTGAAAAAAAAAAAAAAGAAAAGAAAATTAAGTACATATATCAATGCATCCGTGCACAGGTAGAAAGAAACTCTAGGGAGAGCTAGACAACAGAAGGTCTTCAGAGAAGTAACCCCCTTTAGACAAGTGTTTCGGCCCTGAATTCCTTACACTCTCGGGGGGCCGGGCCACATCCAGGTCATGACTCCTGGATGCCCTTCTGCTGTTGTCTATTTTTTTTTTTTTTTTTTTCCCACGCCGGGGATCGAACCTGGGCGATTCTGCGCTTCAGAACTGCGGTACGCGGTTTTACCAATGTGCTAACGGGGCACACATCATCTGTAGGGAATTTAATCCTTATGAAGTTCACTTTTTTGGTTCCTCCTTGCCCAGATCCAGCTTGAGCTCCTTTCTGCTGCCTCTGCCATCGCTTTAAGGGCTCTAGTCCTCTTCTTCCCAGAAATGGCGAGTTGTTTCATGAGATCATAAGCGGAGGTGCCCACAAACCCTCTTGCCCCGACCTCTATGGCGAAGATTTTGACCCGCAGACCTGCTTTCTTCAGGGTGCTGGCAAGACCGGCGTATTTTTCGGTCTTGTAGATATGTGCTTCTTCCATTCTGCTTTCGTATGGCACAGTGAGTTCTATCAGAATCACTTGTTTCGAGGAGTCAGAGTGGAGAGCGATGTCTGGTCTCATGCCTGTCTTGCTGATGACATCTGGGTAATTTCTCCACTCTGGGAGGTCTGCTGTACACTCCCAGTCGACTGCTCCATCTAAGGACATGCCCCTGGCGTTGACCACTCCGTCCAATTTATTGCACAGGGGATTTATGAAACACACCTGAATACAAATATAAGCATACCTAAGGATACCAAAACGTGTATAAAAACAGGCATAAATTACCTAAAATTGCTTCTGCATATCTCACCTCCCTTGAGCCAAAAATGCACTTAATACATGTACCCAATTATCAATCCTATGAAAAAGTAGGTAAGACTCTATCGAACACACGCAGGTGAATGGACCATTAAGGCAGAAAATGATAGGTAGAAATGACAGAAAGAAAAGGAACAAGGCAGAAACAAAGACAGTGAGAGAAATTTCTAGCACAGAATTTCCAGAAGGTGGGGATTCTATTTATACTGAAAGAGCCCCCTGGCATCCCCACAGGGGAATGTTGTCCAGTTGATACAGATACCTGCAGTGCTGGTCAGAAGATTTGAGCAACACCTTCAATGACGCATCTGTGAAGTGGATGAGACTCGACTGTGTGGTCCCAGTCTTCCCAATGAGCCCATAGCACGCCAAGCTCCAGGTAGGAGCCGGTTAGAGCCGAAAAATCCCTCAATGATTTTTGAAGGGACTGATGGGTACTTGAACACATAACCTTCCAGTCAGTAGAGACTTTCAAAATAAGAAGCTGTGCAAAAATATTTCTCTTTACTGTTATCTGCATCGTTTTCTTCGACTAGCAAGTCACTGTTGCTTAACCACTATACCACAGCGACTGGAGTAATCTGTCCCTTTATGTTTGTGAAATATTTCAACTATCAAAAAGTACGTCGAATGTTAAGCCAGAGATGCGACTCTGTAGGTCTGGACTGTAAATGAGAAGCTCCCTTAGCAAGATCATCATCATCATGTGCCCTGTTGCATGGCGCTGGCAATCAGAGCCCGCTATCTGAATCAATCCTTTGTCGCTTCAAATACTTCTCCCACCCTGTCTTCATCCACTGCACAAGTCCATCAACATCAATGTGCCCTGCCGCATGGCATTGGCAATCATGGCCCTCCATCTGAATCTATCCTTTGTCACTTCAAGTAGGCTACTTCTCCCACCCTGTCTGTCTTCATCCACTGCGCAAGTCCGTCCAGTATTTTCTCCCTGGGTCTATCTGGTGTTCTCTTCAGCTTTCCTGTTGTGACCAGGTGCTCTAATTTCTCTTGCCTCATAAAATGACCTGTAAGCGTTGCTTGTCTTTTCCTAATCTTCTTCATTCATGTCTTTTTCTGTCTGCCTCCCTCAAGATCACATTATGATAATGAAGACTATCCAAAAGAATGCTTTCTATGTATGTGTGGTGATTGGCGCACTTTCATTCTGTATGTGTGTGTGTGCGTGCTGCGTGCGTGCGTGCGTGCGTGCGTGCGTGCGTGCGTGCGTGTGTGTGTGTGTGTGTGTGTGTGTGTGTGTGTGTGTGTGTGTGTGCGTGCGTGTGTGCGTGTGTGTGCGCGCTTGCACACGTGCGAGTTGTGTGTATATGAAACAGACACAGAAACAGAGAAATAAAAAAAGATCTACCGGGAAAAAAGACAGACATAAAAAAAATCTACTACAGAGAGAAAGAGACAGACAGACAGAGATCTACTGACAATGTAACAGCATTCAAGCACTCCTCACAAAACAACCAACCAATTTAATAATTAATGACAACTTCTCATCACAAAAGAAACAGCAAATTAGTAATAAATTTATACACAAATGTACCTGAAACATCATTTCACGTTTTTGTTTCAAATGACAACACCACAGATCTAACACAGTAACAGTTAGTAGTAATTCATTAGTCAAAACTGCTGAAACCACACAAAGCCATACGTTCTCTTGTTATCAAGTCCCTACATCACAAAAAAAGCATCTAGTTATATAATAACTGTTTCTAGCACAAGACATTTTGCTAGGCATTCACTGGGACAGAAAACAGAGACTCTACAAAGTACAAAAAAATTTATATTAAAGAAAAAAGGAAAGCAGCAGGGTAAACTCTCTCCTTAATTCAAACTCAGAAATTATTATATGTCAAGATCAAACAAATCTACTGGCATAAGAGCTAAGCAAATGTTTTCTAAATAGACATTCTGAATCCATGCACACAAGTTCCCAATAGTGCAAGCCAACAAAATATCTAAGCCAGCACAGCATCAGAATAGGAACTTAACCTGTGGCCTTCTTATTTATCAACAATATATTGTCAGCAAAAGTAAAACACACACACACACACACACACACACACACACACACACACACACACACACACACACACACACACACACACACACACACACATCCTAATACACAATGAAACCCTCACACACATTCCTGTCATGGCACAGTCGGCCTCCATTACAAAATGGGTTGCTTGGTATAAAAACGTGCCTAGTCTAATTTCTGAGAAATTGTGCAACAGAAAACTGACATAGATCCAATTATGCATCTTTGCACAATATAAGATTTCATACATGTTCGTAAGCCAATCACATCATAACGCAATGTACAGATAAGCTGGTAACACATCTTTATGCCACATGTAGAAAACAAGAACTCATTTTCTGATGCAAGTTTGTTTAACATTTACCAAGACCTGTGGGCATTCTAGTAGGGCATCAACTTAATAAAGTTGTGCGAAATGACTTCCTGCGGTTATGTGAAAATGTAGTATTTGGCAGTTTAGAAAAGAATTCTATCAACATACCACACGGATACAAAGCTACATACTTTTAGAATAATCACAGTATCAACAGTCGCATAACACAATACAATAGCATGCACGCTAACCTGCTCAATGAAAACAAAACTCCAGTACCCATGCCAAAAACGAAGTCATGAAAACTCATGAAAACTATCTTGATTCAAGTGAGTGTAGGATGATCTTTCACTCGGCACTTTTCTAACCAATTTCACTCCCACATTTATTATTTACAGGCAAAAATTCTTGAACTGATTCAAGGAGAGATTCTTCAACTGATTTTTATGCATTGCCATGATGTGATTTATCCAACATGATAAGTTTTACATTTCACTCTTGTGTATCGCTGTCACTATGCATATGATGGACCTGTTTTCCTGCGTTGAAACCTTTGTGGATTTTCCCGTTCAAATTACTTGGGAAAATTTGAGATGTGTCAGTCTGTAATTGAGCTATTTTTGTTATTGTTATTGTTGTTTAAAGCCTAGCCGACTGCGTAGAGCCATATCAGGGCTATAACCGCTTCAAAACATACAAAACTTCCAACAGGGAATAAAAAACGAAAAGAAAATTAAGTACACGTATAACGCATTCGCACACATAATCTGAGGAGATGCCCCTGGCGTTGACCACTCTGTCCAGTTCATCGCACAGGGGATTTACAAAACACACCTGAATACAAATTCAAATATAATTAAGGACACAAAAACTGGCCTAAATTACTTAACATTGCTTCCGCACATCTCATTTTCCTAGAGCCAACAATGCGCTTAATACATTATCAGTCCAAAGAGAAAAGTATGCGAGACTGTATCGAACACATATAGGTGAATGGACCAGCAAGGCTGAAAATGATAGAAAGAAATGACAGAAATCAAAGCAACGAGGCAGAAACAAAGAGAGTGACAGAAAAGAGGAAATTTCTAGCAAAGAATTTCCAAAAGGTGGGGATACTATTTATACTGAAAGAGCCCCTGGCATCCCTACGGGGGACTGTAATCAAGCTACTATCTACGGGAGACAACAAACTTGTACACAAATGATTCCTCTACAAACCTGTAGCTACTTCCCCTTATCTGCAAGACACCCAATGCCGCAATTAAAATCTTATTGTGCCTACATCAGGAGATGCACATCATCGTAAATGGCAATGTCAGCGTGCGCCATCAGGTGATGTGCTTCACTGTGTATGGTGTAATGCTGCAGGCATTACATGAAATGCTATGGCTTGCCTCTAAACTGTCATCTACTAGTCGCACAATTTCACTTCTATCCTGTACTATAATTCAACTGATGATAAAATGGCATGTTATGAACAGTTCATATTTCCTACTAGTGCAGTAGCCTGTGGTAACCCCAAAAACTACCTCATTTTTGTTTATGAGGTCATCAAATAAATAGCAAGAATATTGTAATAGTTTTAAAAGTAACAGTTACAATGTTTTGAAACTTTACATACTCCTAAACCAATTATTCTGTGATCTAATCACGAAATCATGTGTCATTTGTTCTGTCTGGGTACAGCATTCCAATGTCATGGCCAGGTTTAGCACTGAAGAACAGGCTGCTTATATTAAAATAAAATTTCTTTTAAAAAAAGTAACTGTGTAGATACATATTAAAAACATTACAAAATGTATGTGGGATACAAGCTCTTTCGCAGACTGTAGTTTATAGGTGGATGTCATTCTTTAACCCTTTGACTCCTGCACCCTATCTACCAATTGCAAACACAACCATTTGATTCCTGCAGGAAGCTGGTGGACAGAGTGAAGGAGTCAAAGGGTCAAGTTTTTGTTTTGCTAGAATGGCCGACGACGCAGGATGCTGGTGGAATGGGTGCAGGAGTCAAAGGGTTAACCCAACTGCAAAAACGTAACCCTTTAACTCTATCATCCTATCCAACCACATCCTGCTGGTAGCTGGTGGATAGGGTGAGGGAATCAAACAGTTAAGGTTTTGCTTTGCTAGCACAGTTAACAATGCAGGATGGTTGTGGACAGAGTGTGGGTGTCAAAGGGTTAATAGCCACAGACACAGGGACAGTTTTCAGTGATGATGATGATGACGATGATAATCATGATGCTATGGAGTTCCATCTAGGACTGAGAGTGTATGACAGGGTTGTACTCTATGCTTACTATCCTGGTGTCAACCAGGCCTGAGAGATACAGACACTGCAGTGTTGGTCTGAAGATTTCAGCAACACCCTCAATGACGCATCCATGAACCAGCTGAAACTCGACTGTGTGATCACAGTCTTCCCGTTCAGCCCATAGCATGCTCAACTCTGGGTAGGAGCCGGTGGGAGCCGAAAAATTCCACAAAGGTTTTGAAAGGACTGATGGGGAATTGAACCCACAACCTTCCAGTCGGTAGTCTGTTGCACTAACCACTAACATCACAGCAACTGGTTGACAGGTACCTATACTGTTTTGTATTTTGAATATGCATTCTTATTCTGCTTTCCTGTGTTTTTTGTTCCTGAACACATACCAGTCTCAATGATTTAGATTTCAGCTGAAAAAAATGTGTGGATATGTGAAAATCTGTTGAGCTGTCTTAAGTTCCACTATACCTCATGGCTACCTATGTTGGTGGGAAAAGCATGGCCCAGTTATACTCAGAAATACACTGATCACTATGGTGCTGAGGTAACTAACAAACACTACAGAAATTATGACCGCTAGTTTTAAGGAGTCATCATGGCAAAAAAACTACAACCAAAACTATGGTGCTGCGATAACTAACAAAGACTATAGGGATTATGACTGTGCTACAGTTTTAACCCTTTGACCCCAGCACCCCATCCACCAACTGCAAAAACTTAATCCTTTGACTCTCTCACCCTATCCACCAGCTTCCTGCAGAAAGCCGGTGGATAAGGTACGAGAATCAAAGGGTTAAGTTTTTGCTTTGCTTACATGGTTGCCAATGCAGAATGCTGGTGGACAGGATGCGAGAATCAAAGGGTTAAGACTTCATCATGGCAAAATAACTACAACCAAAACTATGGTGCTGTAGTAACTAACAAAAACTAAAATGATTATGACTGCTATAGTTTTAAGGCGTAATTATGGCAAAACTATGGTATTGTGATAATGAAAAAAACAACTACAGAGATCATGACCATGCTACAGTTCTAAGGTGTTGTCATGGCAAAAAACTACAACCAAACCTACGGTGCTGTGATAAGTAACAAAGACTAAAAAGATTATGACCGTGCCACAGTTCTAAGGCGTGATCATGGCAAAACAGCAACAAACAAAATACAATTACATCCTAGTACTTCAGTACCTTTGTTCTTCATGCTCGTAGGGAAACAAAAACAAGTTCCATCTAAATGAATACACGTAGTTTTGCAAAATAAAGTGAAGACTACCGATTATGTAGCAAATTGAAAAACCAGTATGATGTAATGAAAAAAATATAAAAACTCACAGGATACATACACCCACTCCCACTACCTGCAATCAAACAATTTAACTTGTGTTGTTCACAGGCCTGCAAACCATTAAGGGCCATATCTAGGCTGTATGACAAACATATCGGAGCTATAAGACAAACAAACAAACAAACATGTATACTGTATCGCACAAGCGAACACTGAGCACACAAAGCACTTATTGCATATGAATACTGACACAGAAAACAAAGATGAGAAAGCTTTCAACTTCCAAAAGTTACAAGCGGTACCTTTTTCTTTTTACATAGTATACAACTCTTCAAATTCAGAAATAATGCATTTTGTGTACATATAATCACAAGCTGAAGTAGAGGTGGGGGTGGTGGTGTGGAGTGGCGGGTGTTTATGGTGGGGGTACTGGGCAGTCAAGGTCAACAAGGTTTAAAAAAAACAACAACACAGCAATCACAATAATACATCAATGAAGGCAGTGTCACAATCCCCCACCAAATCATTGACACAGGAGACACACGATGTTCGATCAGCATCAAGCTAACATTTTCACTGAAAATCACCTTCTCAGCTGCTTTAAATTAATCACAGGCTGGCAATATATTTAACCCTTTGACTCCTGCATCCTATCCACCGACTGCAAAAACATAACCTTTTGAATCCCTCACCCTATCCATCAGCTTCCTGCAGGGCGCTTTGCTGCAGGGCGAGAGAGACCAGAGTGGAGGGCGAGGTCCCTCCTGATGTCGGCCTGGTGCTTGAGTGTGGCCTGCATGTGGTTCCCGAAGAGGGAACCAGGCCGAAGGGGCACAACTTGCAAGGAGGCCTTGGCTGATGCAGAGCTGGCGACCGAGGATGCCGCGAGAACAGCATCCTGCCTCGCCATGACTGAGTTGAAGTACATCCTGGCCAAGGGCGGCGAAGCCAAAGCCTGTGCCGGCAGGGCACCGGGCATAAAGCCGGGCCACCAAGTGCATCCCGCGGACGACACTGGGGGGAATCCCATTGTTGGGAAGTGCTGCCATGGCGCCATGTACAGTGTATTTGCCAAGGTGATCAAGCACTCTGTCCCGAATGGGACAGAGAGGTTGGAGCGGGGGCAGCAGCAGGCTGCGGGGGAGGGAGACAACCAGGGCGGATCAACGATCTGACGCCCATAATAGGGGGGTTGTCTTCCTTGGCCCGCCTGGCGAACCAGGGGGTGTCCCGCCTGGCGAACCAGGGGATGAGTCTGCTTCTGCCAAAGTGCTGGCCTTCCTGCCTCCCGAAGGAGACCCATACCCAAGTCGCCCTTCAGCCATAGGGGCTGAAACGGCGGTAGCAGCAGAACCGGAGTTGAGCTGTACGAAGGGGGCGAGTATGGAATCGACAGAACCGCAGCTGAGTTGATTACCATAATGGGCAGTGTGAAGGCCGCAAAATGACGAAAAGTCAACAGAGCCGCAGCTGAGTTGAGGGCTCGTGGCCTCCGCAACAGAACCGTAGCTGAGTTGCGATGACTTGTCGAGAGACTGAGAGAGAGATGACGAAGAAGACGGAGGAGGGAGAGACAAAGATGAAGAGAGAGCGAGTTCTGGCACACCGGGCGAACCACCGGTCTGTGGGTTGGAGAATTCGGCGGACGAAATCTTCTTAACCCTTGCTTTGCCGCTAGTTGCATTTGTGAGCAACGGTATAGTATGTGTAATTAAAGGTTAAGTTTTTGCTTTGCCAGCATGGTTGACAATGCAGGATGTTGGTGGACAGGACGTGGGAGTCAAAGGTTAATCCTTTGACTCACTCAGTGTATCCACTAGCATCTTGCCTTGTCAATCATGATAGCAAAGCAAAAATGTAACTCTTTGACCCCCTCTCCCTATCCACCAGCTTCCTGCAAAGGGAGTCAAACAGTTACATTTTTTGATGATGGTGGCTAGGGCGAGGTTGTCAAAAGGTTTAATTTTTTGCTGGTGGAGGATTATACTTTATAGGGTGTGGAAGTCAAGGGGTTAAAACACACCAACACATTAATAACAGGGCCAGACGACAAACCAGGGGGAACAGCACATCGCTACACATTAAAGCATCAGGTGTGACCAGGTGGAGTGAAACAGTGGCAAAGGCTCAGGTTAAATTCTCAAACTGAGCAGCAAATCCCACCCTCTTCCTTCCAGCAGATCTTGTGAAATGGTTTGGTTGTCAACCTTTTGTGGACGATAGTCATTTAAATGAGATGTATAGGTTTTGTCTGGACCATGCATAATATTCATATTATAAATACAACACATAATATTAAAATAACTACTTACTATAACCAATTCAAACTACACAGCATATTTTGCCAAGATAAATTCTTCAGAAAATTATTCTCAATCTTGTTACCAGAACACACACGCACACACACACACACACATACACACACACACATACACACACACACACACACACACGAATCAGAAGCACTAAAATACAACAACAACAAAAAATTTTAAAAAGAAAGAAAAAGTATAATTCGACAATGTAATTGTCTTTATTGTCCCATCATGCACACTACAAAATTCATAATCATCAATACAAATTAACTTGTATCTGTTATGACATGTATGGGTTGTTTTCTACAACTGGGTGCTGGGGGGGGGGGGGGGGGGTGTCAATTTGAAAACAGCTTTATAGATTATAAATCCCTTTGCGTGGTTTGTAAAGAAGATGTATCGTTTTTGCAGGGAAATGTCTGAAGAACACTTAAATCAGCTTTTTGCGCTGAAAAAAGCAGTGTTGTGCGTGTGGTCAGAAAACAAAATGTTTGATCTCAGTTTCACAAATGGCAGATTTGTGACATGGCTTCAAAGCTCGAAAAGTAGGAGCCACTGTACCTGAATTTTTTTCTTTTGAAAATGAATGCAGAAGCTAAAAGTAACAATCAAGACATTTTCTCTTATCTGTGTCAAAATCGCATCACAGAGTTCAACAGTATCATAAAAGTTTGAAAACAAATTCCACTATTACTGACCTAACATTCGTTTCCACTTAACACTGCTAAGGTTTACATGATGAGCGACCAACAAACGCAGTGTCTGGGACTACTTTCACACTGACCGTAATCAGTATTACCACACACTAGTAAAGTTCGAACACAAAATGTCAACTGTAGTCGACAGTTAGCTGCTTTAAAAGTTGTAAGCTAATCTTATTTTCTGTTTCTGGTGTTACAAACTTACACTGGTACGCGTCTTCGTTGATAGACCTCAAAAACTATGATACATTTGGAAACTTATTTTATCTAGTTTCCTGGCAAATGGATATATGTTTGTGTGTCCATTGTCAAGCACGTTTTTGTCATGATAAAGCATGGTTTGAATTTCGTTTCTGACAAATGCATGTGCGTTACACTAGTGGTTCAGATTGGGTCTCACCTCCATCAATAACTATCAAAATCTGTATGATTTTACTGTCTATGTCCTTTTTGGGTGGAATTGATGATTCTGAGAGGTAGTTTTGAGAATAGGAAAACACTGAGTAACTAATTCCATCAGGTGTGTGAAGCACTAGTTTTAATTTTGACTTGGAACTGGTGCAATGCTGAAAAATGCAGCAAAGCCACTGGTACTGCAATGATTTGCCTAAAAAAGTATGAATAATAAAATGTCACTTTCAACACACTGAAAATGTTTTTGTTAATGAGGGATATCCCAAAAAGTGTATTACGATAAGAGACGAAACATGGAATAGAGAAATGAAAGTTTGGTTTCCGAGATACCTTGCTGATGCAGTTACAGGTTTTGAAGCTTGCAGCTTATTTAACCTTTTGTCTCCCACACTCTATCCACCACCATCCTGTATTGTCAAGCATACTAGCAAAGCAAAAACTGAACCCTTTGAATCCCTCACCCTATCTACCTAAAGAATGAAGGAGCCAAAAGTAAGTTTTTGCTCTGCTTGCATGGTTGGCAATGTAGGATGCTGGTGTACAGGACATAGGAGTCAAAGGGTTAATTGTCACTATTTGATTAAGTTTTCTTTTCGGCATGTTCGCAAGTTTTCTCCCATGTAAAACATCTACTGTCTGGCTTCAAACAAATGTATTTGTAGAAAAATATGAAGACTTCTTAATTAATCTTTTAATGATGCTTTGCCGTCTCCTTAGTTTCCATGTTACATGTGTGATTTTGCCACATTATATATTTTGACTCAATATTACATCCAAACATAAGTACAAAATAGTTTTTTTTCAAACACACAACCACTGAAACTTAAAAAAAACTTAACACTTGACCAAGTCTGAGTTGATTTATATCTATGACCTTATGTCACACAATTATGTGACCCAGCTGTAGAACCAACCATATAAATCCATGTCAAATTAAATGAAATATGAAACATTATCTGCTGACGCAATGTCTGACATGCGAACATCACTTATTTCTTTTCTTGAACACAAGCGCACGATATAAACTATTACTGCTACATGGTTAGTAACCAAACTGATACAACAGCTCTATGAAATCTATGAAACTACAAAACTGTCCTGCTCGCACATTCACAAAGCATTCACAATGCATCGTTTTCTTTCTTACAGAGAGAAAGATATCAACCTTGCGCTCTTTGCGTAAATCAGTAACATGTCTTGATTCACAAATGCAAAGTCAAGAAAAAAAAGGGAATAAAGAAAAAAAAAAAACAGAAGAGGGGAAAAAAAAGCATACTATGTACAAACTGTAAAATGTCTTGATTTACAATTCAAAAAATAAATCAACTGTAAACAGCTAAACGAACATATAAACTGTAAAATGTCTTCATTTACACCTCACAGAATGCACGAATGGTGCTTGATAGTGTCGATGCTGTGTGGAACAACTCAATGCATCAAAGAGATTTTAACATCCACTGGTGACCATAAAACCCTTGTCTCTCTTCACAACAGCAGTCACTCATTGTGGGACACTGTCTATTGCTTAATTTGTTTTCTACACCTCCATTAAAAAAAAAAAGCCGAAACAACTGGCTGCAAGATAATGCTTAGTATCTAAGGGTTTCATTTTAAGTGACCATCCACTAGTCACACTGGCTGTTCACAACTGCAGAAACATCTCAAAAACTGCGAGATACTGTCCAGATGTATGCAGTGGTCATCAGATCTCCATGGTTGTTCACAGCGGTAGAAACTGATCACTGTGAGAATCTGCCCAGTGTTATTTCATCCATACTCACTGGTCACCGTAACTCCCTGTCTCCTCACAACACAACAAATGACTCACAACAGGTCCAGCAGACGTCCATGCTGCAGCATTTACATCCCACACTGATCAACTGACGCCTGCCTGTTTCGTGGTTCCTCTTGGTGCATCATTGGTTATCCTGTGTGTTCGGTTGCTCTTTGGTGTCCACATACCATATGTACCAAATCATCTGCACCACATGCAATGAACGTATCCATCACTAGTCCTTTGATGGAGCCACAGGCCACTCACATGACAAAGACTATTCCCCTGCCACGTTCGGGTCCTTTACAAGGTCCATATCAGCAGCGCAATGGACGAGACGCAGAGGTACGCAGCATCTTCCCAGACGCCGATAGAAAGGGCATCTTCTGACAGGGTCAGTGGCTTTCCTCAGGTTCATGCTCTCTCAGTACAGCGATGGAATCCTTCACTGCATGGTAGATGATGTTCTTTACCTGTGAAAACACATCAAGATAATAACAATAACAATGACATTTATATGGCGCTAAATCTTGACATAGGAATCAAATCAAAGCACGCACTCCCATCATTCACCAACACATTCACTCACACTGACAAAAGCTGAATGGTACAAAACACAAACAGACCAGCTGTAAGAACCAAACAGAAAAAAGAGCAGTGACCGACTGCAGAACATTGTGTCGAGAAATTTGTAAACATGGAGAAAGGTGCAAGAGGTTCAGACATTCGCCAGCCAAGAACTGCACTCATGGTTCCAGGGTTCATTTCCTGCTCAGGCCTTGACTTTTCTCTTCAGTTTGACCAGAAGATCGAACTGAACATCTAGTCCTTTGGAAGGGGACAAAAATTAGTTGGACCCATGAGCCCTCTAACCTGCACACAATACAAGATCCAATGGCAGTTGAAAATCGTTAAGAGCATGGCTTTTGCCTGGCTGCCCTGGCATAAGATACTGGACAGATAGGTTCATTCCACAAGTCCAATTACTCCTTGCCATTCTGTACTCTTGGTCAAAAAACAAACAAACAAACAAACAAAGTCAAAACAAAAAATGACGCTGCACCACGGTAATGCACTCTCTACGGGAAGAGTTGCCTGAATGGTAAAATCCACTGTGACATAAAAAGAAATATGGATATGAATATGAATATGAATATAGGAATATGAATATGAATGAACAAGTAGTACCAGAAGCAGAACAAAGAGGTCGGACAGGGGTGTATATTCGGATGTGGTCACAGAGATAAATAGGTGCAGTACTACTGACACACTTGTAGCATAGTACACCGATTCAAACAGCAGGCAAAGTGAAGCAAGAGGGCGGATCTGATCATGCTTCTTTTCACGAAAGGCAGGACAGGCCGCAGAAGTCTGAAAACGCTCAAGGAATGCGATAGAAGACACAGGCAAGCCAAAGAGGCAGAGAGTTACAATAAATGACACAAGGTAAGAGAAGTCACGATTAGGATGCTGCAGAAGTTGAAAGATAATGATGAACAGAACTGAAACAACACATGATAAATGAAACAGCCGCACACAGCGCAAGTAAAAATGTGGTTATCAGGAACAGATTACATCAGAAAAGCAACACAAGGAAGAAAAGGATGTGTAAATGTTAACAACTAAGGAAACATTAAGTACGGACAAAATAAGCAACATAAGTGATGTGACAAAAGCTTTAATTCTACGACTCCTGCACCAAAATGTGATAAAGCTTCAACCCTATGACTCCCACTGTTACCTGCAGCTTGTCCTCGTGGTTGGAGTGGGTCTCAGACAACTGACGGAATTCCTGGGTCAGTCGGAAGCAGTGGTTGAGGTGTTCTGGGGAGACGAAATCCTCTGCCACCTTGATGCAGCTGTGTAGGTTACGTACCTGCAACCATCCACACCCCAACTTCAGTACTCACCGAATTGAAAAACAGGGCTTTTCTAAACATTGCGTGTGTTAATGAGCGTGTATATGAATATTGTGTATGTGTGGTGTGTGTGTGTGTGTGTGTGTGTGTGGTTGTGTGTGTGTGTGTGTGTGGTGTGTGTGTGTGTGTGGTGTGGTGTGTGTGTGTGTGTGGTTGTGGGTGCGTGTGTGTGCGTGTGTGTGTGCGTGCGTGTGTGTGCGTGTGTGTGCGTGCATGTGTGTGCGTGTGTGTGCGTGTGTGTCTGTGGACATAATTGACTCCTGCACCCTATCCACCAACACCCAAAACTTAAACTCTTTGACTCCCTCACCCTTTCCACCAGTTTCCTGCAGGAAGCTGTGGAAAGGGTGAGGGAGTCAAAAAGTTAAGTTTTTGCTTTGCCAGCATGCTTGGCGATGCAGGATGCTCGTGGACAGTGTGTGGATGTCAAAAGGTTAAATGAACTATACCTGATGGGGGGCCCCAGCAGGGATGAAGATGGAGTCTCCCAGACACTGGACAATGGTGTAGCCCTGAACCCCATACTCCTTCAGCAGACGATCACGCAGTTCCTCATCCAGGTACCAGCTCTGGTCATGGATGGCATCGTGGTTTGGTTCAATCTCCTCTCCTCGCTCCTTCGCCACCTACACACGAAAACATCAGTCAAGGGTAAAAATGACTAGTTCAATCTTCCAGCACTCCTTTTCAATAAGTAAACACCTGCCAAACATTCAACAGTTCAATTCTCTCTGTCATTCCTTTCTCGTTATCGAGATACATGTGCGGAATATACACAAAACAGTTAACCCTGTCCTCATCTTCTTTAACACCACAATACCAAAGCAAAGGTCTTATTCTCACACACCACACACAATGCTGCATCATCATAATCATCATGAAATATCTATTGTCAGATTACCTCATTGGGGCCTTGTCTGTAAATATTTTAGTAATTTTTCTAGTGTGTATTAGAATCCATCAAAGGAAATAAAACATGTTCCAGGGACCCTCAGACAGCTTTGTAGCAGTTCTTTCCGTCTGACCCTGATTCTATCATTCAACACACCTTTATATGAGTAAGCAATGACCTGTGCATTTGCAGCTGTTTTTGTGTTTCACACAGCCAGTATTCCCAGTGGAGCAGATAAACTGAATACATGTGGTACTGAGCTTGTGTCGCAGGATAAAGTACATTATGGAAGTAAATTATGGTGTGTCACAGACGTTTTTGTCTTTTGGCCTATGCATACCTTTTTGAGGTAATCTCCTGAAGGTGGAGATGGAGATACTATTTACACTGAAAGAGCTCAAAGTATCTCCAAAGGAGAACAGTATTAAATAAACCTAACATCTGCAGACACATCCATTCACAAGAAATACCATAAGGGTGCGGAGTTAACAAGAAGTTAACAAGAAGTTAACAAGAAACACCACAAGGGTGCAAATGGGACCCTGAGCACCGATGCCTTGCCACTCTCCAGACACTCACCTCCCAAGCATCTGACGTGATGCAACAGTCATTTCATAAGCAAAGGGGGTCTGTCCATGTGTTGCATGACCCATCCCTTATACACTAGATACATCTGTTATACACTCCTGCTAAGATTTTATATGTTCTGACCAAGGCAGATGATCGTGTTTGCAGGGCTGGAGCCCATAAACTTAGTTACATGGAACTCTTGGTGCTTTACTTCTATTGCTAGATACTGACCTTATTGAGAAAGTCCCGAATTTTATCTGCATCGTGGGCATCATAGATCTGCCACAGAGCTCCAGGCAATTCATGCACCTCTCTCACACGTCGCTTGGTGATGCTGTCGCACCCTGCCTCATCTATTGCCTTCACTGCAGCTGTTCACAACACACACACATACACACTCCATCAGCACTCTTTTTATTGTTATTGATGTTTGAAGCCCAGCTGACCATGTAGAGCCATATCAGGGCTGTAACTGTTTCAAAACATACAACCTTCAACACGAAAAAAAAAAAAAGGAAAGAAAATTAAGTACACACATCAATGCATTTGCGCACATAATCTAAAGAGATGCCCCTGGCGTTGACCACTCCGTCCAATTTATCCCACAGGGGATTTATGAAACACACCTGAATACAAATTTAAGCATACCTAAGGACACCAAAACATATATAAAAACAGGCATAAATTACCTAAAACTGCTTCTGTATAATCTCACCTCCCTAGAGCCAAAAATGCACTTAATACCTGTATCCAATTATCAATCCTACGAAAAAGTATTTAAGACTTATTGAACACATACAGGTGAATGGACCAGCAAGGCAGAAAATGACAAAAAGCAAAGGAACAAGGGAAAAACAAAGTGAGTGACAGAAAAGAGGAAATTTCTACCACAGAATTTCCAGAAGTTGGGGATACTATTTATACAGGAATAGCCCCCAGCATCCCCATCGTAGAGTTCAGCACTCTGTCTTGTCTGCTGAACAAACATATATGTGAACATGTATGTACGTAGTCACACGCACTCTCCACCATTACTGTGCGATGCATACACATCAATAAAACTGTATGACAGGTACAAAAGCCAAATGGCTCCCCATCAGACTTCTGATCAATAGTTCGACCCTGTCTGGTGGGTAAAAGGTGGTGAATTTTCCCGACCTGTACATCAATATATGTGCAGATCTACCAGTGCCTTAACCCTGTTTGTGTATGCATGCAAGCAGAATGTCAAATACATACATCACAGATTCTGTAAGCCATGACAATGTTCAACAGACTATGGAAACATTTACATACTAAACATGCACACTCCGCAAAAGATGGAGTGTGCAGTCTGTGCAGCAACATAATGCCTGCATAACAAAAGCCATAAAACCCGGTTACAAGCATCCAAGAAAGTATCGCGCACAACAATAAAACAAACAAACAAAAAATCTATCTGGAAATTAAACTCAGGACACACACATACTGTCAGTATCATAGCAGGCAGGTAAGATCAAATCCAACTGCTATACTCAAACACAATAATCCTTTAACCCTTTGACTCCCACACCCTATCTACCAACTGCAAAAACTGAACCATTTGACTCTTTCGCTCTATCCACCAACTTCCCGCAGTAAGCTAGTGGATAGGGTGAGGGAATCAAAGGGTTAAGTTTTTGCTTTGCTGGCCTGGTTGGCAATGCAGGACGCTTGTGGACAGGGTGCGGGAGTCAAAGAGTTAACTCCCTCATCCTTTCAAACAGTTCCTATAGGAGGATGACAGAAGTTGGTAGATAGGGTGAGGGAGTCAAAGGCTTAAAAAGAAAGCGTTATGAAAACTCGAACAAGCGCCGACCCACCTGCTTCATGCTCTTTACGGCCGTTGGGTCCGTCTGACGGGACCCCCACATACACCAACACATTGACGGCATCGGAGATGTCCAGATGCAGGTTGGTCGTAGCGTCCTTGGGGAACTTGGCCGACCCAAAAGCGTTGTACATTTTGGGCCCAAGGTCGGGGCGCACCAAGAAGTCGGGAAGGCGGGAAGCCAGGTTGAGCTCTCCGTCACGGTTTGTGTACTCAGGCAGCGGCAGGGCAGCCATCAGACTGTTGAAGCGTGAAGGCAGGAGCTCTGAAAAGTCATCTCCTGGAGGCCAGTCCTTCAGCTTCAGCAGCATGGGAGACCCCTTTTCATCTCGCAGCCGTCCTGAAAACATACAGTACCATGAAGAAGTCTGCATCTCCGCTCATCACCATTCAATATAAAACACACACCAATACTCCTTTATTTCCCTACTGCTGTGTCTGTATCTCTCTGTCAACATGAAATACATATCACTGTTGTTTATCAGTTGAGTGTGTGTCATTCAATATACAAACATACAACACATGGTTCATCAACAAAAAATACATTCACCACTGAACACAAATACCATCCACCTGGTGATCTGAAGGTACTAACACCCATCAATCATCTCCATCAAACTAACCAGAATTTCTGATAAATGAATGGGGTATCATATGGTAATCCATCCATAAACAACTTAAAAACAAGGGGGAAACATAATAAAAGAAAAACGCCAATTCATTCTACATGGCCAACAACTCCTCCCCCTGGCTCCAACACACACTAAATTATAAAACAAAACAAAACTTGAAAACAAACACACTAAATTATGAAACAAAACAAAAATTAAAAACACACTAAATTATAAAGCAAAACAAAACAAAAACTGAAACAAAACATGCACTCACTTTCAATGGATTCAAATCCATTCCAGAAGTCCATCATGGGATGGTTAACGATGACGTCACCAGTGAGACAGTTGACCAGGTCGTTGTCCCTGTGACCAAACTCGCGGTTGAAAGCGTATGGTTTCCACTCCTCCTGGTCCACCAACTTGTGCACACATGACACCATCACAGGCTGCACACAACACCTCACTATGTCAAAGCATGAAGGTTGTTCCTCCCACCCTCAACCCCACCACGAATCTCCCACTCACAAGTGGGCAAGACATCAAGCTTCCAATCCAAAGATTTGGGATTTGATTCTGCCTGCGTACCTCAGGCCTAGTAGGTTAAGGCTGGAGATTTTCCCCTGTTTCCAAGATCAACATGTACGCAGACCTGTAAGTCCCTAAATCCCCTCCATGTGTACATGCATGCAGAACATAAACTACGCAGGTTAAAGATCCTGAAAGTCACTGCTATGTCCAGTGGAAGATCCTGTAAGTCACTATCAATGTCTGGAGGCTTATGGAAACATGAAAATACACAACATTCATGTCCAATGAAGACAGAGTGGAAACATGAAAATACCAACATTCATGTCCAACGAAGACAGTGGAAACATGAAAATACCCAACATTCATGTTAAATGACAACGTAGTGGAACTGAAAAACCGCATTCATGTCAATGAAATAGTGAAAATAAATACCAACAGCATTCATGTCCAATCGACAACATAGTGGAAACATGAAAATACCAAACATTCATGTCCAACGAAGACAGAGTGGAAACATGAAAATACCAAACATTCATGTCCAACGAAGACAGAGTGGAAACATGAAAATACCAAACATTCATGTCCAATGACAACATAGTGGAAACATGAAAATTCCAAACATTTATGTCCAACGAAGACAGAGTGGAAACATGAAAATACCCAACATTCATGTCCAATGACAACATAGTGGAAACATGAAAATACCAAACATTCATGTCCAACGAAGACAGTTTGCACAGCATACAAGAACATACTGCCTGCATGGTATGGGGAAAAAATCTGCATACAAACACCTGACAAAATTTTTCACTTTACAAAATTACGTAAATGGAGTCTTGTCAGATACAGGTTTCGGACACTGTAATTTTTGCTTATGAGTAAGATGGACGCACGAGTCCAACAGATTTTCATTATTTTTCTTGTATATACCGAAAACAATCAATGGAAATCAAATCTGTTCCTAGACCCTCGGACAGTCTGTAAAATTTCTTTCTGCTTGACTGTTATTCTACCACTTAGAAGCTTCCAGCATCACATGCAGTTCGACATAATGAACCATAGGGAGAAGTTTCACAGAGTAGAGTGGATTTGTGGCAGTTTTTGTGTTTTCTAGAACAAGTATTCTCAGTGGAGCAAAAATATTGAATACATGTGGTGCTGAACCTATGTGGAAGGATAAAGTATATTATGGATCTGAAGTTTTTGTTTTTCAGCCAATGAGTTTGAATGCCTTTTTGGACTACATTTAACAAGAAAGCTGTCAAGAATATTCACACCAAACAAAAATATTTGATTTAACCCTTTCAGCCCCACAGCCCTGCTGTCCGGTCAGCTGAAAATATTCCTTTCATTCCCGCTGCCCGGACATCCGACAGCAGAGATATCCCCCTTTCCTTCCCACGGCCCGGAAGACCGGGCACCGGCTGAACCGTTAGAAACACATACCTTACATTCCCCTGCCACCGTATACAGTAGTCTGGCACCGGCCAGTGTTTATCTTACTGTCCTGGGTTTGATTATAACGGGATGCTGTGGTTAGTTTCCCAAGGGAATTTTTCCTGTTTGTAAGACGGCAGAGTTCGTCTTTGTCAGACGCATAGCGTAAGCCAAAGAGAGAAGATGGATAGCGATTCGAGTGAGTGTGGCGAATTTTCCGAAGATGAAATAGTAGGTGGTGTTGATGGGTTCGATCTGTTAGATTTGACAGAAGAACAGTGGAGGGAAATTGATCAAGCTGTTGCTGATGCACAGGATTCGGACAGTGGTGATGAACTGGATGATGAAAGGTTACCACTCTTCTATGTGAAACCTCGTTTCGAATGGACCCAAGGTGTGTTTCAACCATCAGAAACGAAACATACCTTTCGACAGCGCCCTGGACCATTGCGTGTGTTAGACACATCGATGTCAGCTATTCAGTATTTCAGTCTGTTTTATTCAGACGAACTTTTTGCAAAAATTTGCAAATTTACAAATGTAAATGCGGAAAAAAGAGGAAGACCAGCATGAAGTGCCAGAAATGTGACGTTTATTTGTGTTGTAACCCCCAGAAAAACTGTTTCGTGTTATACCACACTGTGGTTGATTACAGCCACTAACTTACCTGTGCAGTGGGGGTGACATGGTGACAGTGACAGTGACAAACTGCTTGGCATTTCATTGGACACATGTCAGATTATTTTTTTATTCCCATGGAACATTTAGCTAGTGCTGTAGTTTGTGTGTACATAGATATATCAATACTGAATGTGTGTGACTGAAGCTGTACCATAAGGACAAATTTGACAGTTTGTGAATACTAGTGATGAGGACAATGGGACACTGATGCATTGCCATACAAGGGGGAATATACATGTACATGCTGCTCCGACATTTCACAGAACAAGTAAAGGTAGGCAACGCCATATCTGTTTTTCTGTTCGTATTTTGTTTTGTTTTGTCTGTCATGTGTGTAATTTATGGTCCACATCTTACCTGTCTCACACCTGCATGTCACCGAATGTGTCGCACCCCTCTTTTGAATATGACAGACATATAATACATTCATTCCTGAACACATTCATATATAGTTTTATGTACATGCAAGCCATAACTCGTCTGCTATATCCATTCGCATGAAGTCACTGTACAGTTCAGTATAGATCGTCCCAGAAACCCGGGAATGAAGGGTTTTCTACAGTTTGGAAAAGAGGGAAAGAGAGGATAACTAAGGACTAGAAATAAGGGGCCGAAAGGGTTAAACAGTTCACATCTTTCAATTTCCACTTGTGTTCTTCTCATGCCTATGTTATTTGTGGTTGGATTTTTTGGCAACTGTTAACACTTCGGTCAAAAATTGTGTTTGGGAGATGTGTTGCATCCCTTCCACTGCAACTCCACTGACCAGCTTCCAGCAGGAAACCAAATTATAAGGTGGGAGTGAAGTGAATAAACTTGCGGGAAACTGTCATCATTGGCTAGCTGTCAAACCTGTTCCCAAAGATGATGTCCAGGACAATGCCGAAAGCTAAAAAGTGGCAAGACTGCTACAGGCGAGATCAGAAGTCAGTTACACTGAAACATGGTGCTTTGCATATACAGAACAACATACAAAAGTGGAAGTATATCAAACCACTTCATGAAAAATCTAAGCAAGTGAAGCTGCATGGAGTCAGTTTCCCAGAATTTCTTGCCCTCTGTAACATCACCTTTCTCTAAAAAAAAAAAGGGCTGTTCCAGAGAGTTGGGGAGGTTTCAAACCCCCCACCCCAATCTCCTGTTCATCAACCAAAAAATAAATCACACACACACACACACACACACACACACACACACACACACACACACACACACACACACACACACACACACAACAGACTTAAGACAAATCAAAATCTAGCAATGTTGCTAAATTTTCCCCCATGATAAAATCAGTACACTTTGGTTTGTAAAAAGCAGATACTCTCTGCCAGTTTTTTCCTCTGTGATAATTTTTCTTCCTCTGACAATCACTTGCTGATCCAGTTAAATCTGCTGAACAGAGGTAAAGTCTGACCATAACTATAGACTTAACTGAAGATGATGTCAACTGACCTGTCCGCGTTTCCACTGCTCCTGGAAGATCTGCAGGTTGCCCTTGTGGCGTGGATCATGCAGACGAAGCAGTCGCCCGTCACACAGCCAGGAGTGGGGCACGTCCGGGTACAAGACGGATGTCTCTGTCAAACTGTGGGCCACGATGGGCAGCTCCCGATTCCACTGGCCCAGGCGAGGGATGTAGTGGAGGAACTTGAAGGTGGCGCTGGGGGAGTCTAGGTCCCGAACGCTCTTCTCCACCACAGACTGGATGATGTCATTCAGGCTGCTGCACGGCACCTTGGGCTTGGGCTTGCGATCCATCCCCACCTTGCCCTTGCCCGCTGTCTTGGTCAGCAGCTCTCTCAGGCTGGTGCAGGTCCCGGACTTCTTGCTGGCCCCCTCTGCTGGCTCTTGCTTTGTGTGTCCTCCTGTTTGGTGTTTTTGCTGGTGCTAGAATCGTCGCCTTGAGCTTCAGGGTCAGGCTTTGCCTGCAGGGACTTGGGCTTCTTGGAACCCCCTTCATCTCCAGCACCTTCATAAGCTTCTTGGCCAAGGACTGAAACATGAGGAAATATTTCAGACATATCTTTTACCATGTCCACCACAGACAGGATATCATGCAACAATAGTATATCATGGAGTGTCCTTGATACCATCGGAAAGCTACTAGAAAGAATCAACAAGACAAGATTAAAAAAACACACGGCCATGTGTCACGCAACAAGAACACAGACCTCATGGTGACCATCTTTCAAGGAAAAACAGTGGCAAAAAGGAAGAAAGGCAGACCATCCAATCTCATACATTGAAAACATAAACCAGCATCAGAGGCCTAAATATTCAAGCAGGACAGAGTGGCCTGGAGGAAGATGGTGGTGTCCCGATGTGCAGCGACTAACACCGAACCTGGTGACATCGACATGTGAGAGTTCATTTAACCCTCTGACTCCCGCACCTATTCCACCAGCATCCTGCATTGTCAACTATGCTAGCAAAGCAAAAACCTGACCCTTTAACTCCCTCAATCAACCCACCAACTTCCTGCTGGAAGCTGGTGGACAGGGTGAGGGAATCAAAGGGTTCTGTTTTTGCGGTTGAAGTGTAGGATGTCATAGGGTTAAGTGACTGATATTCAGGCATGGCTTGAGGCAACCAAGTCCCTCATGGACAGACAGACCACAATTAAAGACAAAAAAAGAATCAACAAACACACAACGTAACACAAAATGAAAATTACCTTTTAGCTGAAAAACAACTGCTGATTTACGTTACCATAAGCAACCAACTGCGCATAGCTGAATCAGCACTACAACCATCTCAAAACACAAAACACCTCGACCCAGAGAAAAAAAACAACAAACAAAAAAACACAAAACACACAAAAAACGAGCAAGAAACAAAGCAGGAGGAAGGTCGTTTCTTGACTCTGTCATCTACAGACAATATTTTTGGACAGAGTGCTGACTTACCTGGGAGGCATCGGTCTTGCTGGGAGACTGGCCTGTGTTGTTCTGACCACAGGGACAAGTAGCAGGGATGGACCACTTGCGCCGGATGTCGTGAATCATTCGTCCCAGCTCCCACAAGGCTGCACTCAAACACACATCGCCCCGATCAGATTCACTTCATACAGCATCTGACAATGCAAGGCAACTCCCTGCATAATGACTACATTCAGACTTTTACAATTATCAATGTTCCCATCATTCCCATGGTATGACCCAAGTACTGCACAGGTTCCTTTTGCACACGCCCATTTCAAGACCTTGCCAGTGCATAGGGTTTTGTGCCGGGTTAGGAAATCTGCTGGCAGATTTGGGTGGAGCACGCACTAAACTGTCTGAGTGTCCCAAACCTCTCTTGAACAAACTGCAAACTCAGAATCTGACAGTAGAATCTGCAGCTGACATAAGCTGATCTACTTCAGGGTTAGTATGATGACTGACAGAATCTGAATACATTTTCTCTTCACTGAAGCACAAACTTTACAAGTGGTTCACAAATGCTATACTGCTGATGATTTATAAATATTTTCTCTTCTTTTTCTGCATCCTACCTCCCTTCTCCCTGAAATAACTTGGTTTTGAAAACTTCTATACCTTTTCTAACACTCATAAGATCAGCTCATTTTCCCGTATTTTTTCTGGGCCAAATTCCAAGACATTTTTCAAACTTTCAAAAGTCTGTGTGAATCTCAAGCAGAAGCTCCTCATCAAAATTCAAGCCCACTCATCAAAATAAAAGTTCAATGCTCACTGCTATTATAAAACAAAAACCAACTCACCATCGCTGGGAATGATCTGAGTCAGCATGAGCTTGCTGGCATCATGTGGGTAGCGACTGGAGGTACAGATCTGCCATTTTCTGCTCTCTGCACACAGACAACCAAATACTCTGTTGTCAACAACTTTTCTCACAACACACACACACACACACACACAACACACACACACACACACACACACCAACTACTGCACGTTCAGCAAGTAACAAAGTTATAATCTTCTTAGATAAAAACACACAATTCACTGCATATTCAGCAAGTAAGAAAGATACATCCTTGCAATCATGGTCCTTTGATGAACAGTTTTATTACTCTGTCTGCTCTAAAATTTCCACACATTTCATTTACATATTATGTCTATTCAGTTATTTCTTTTTCTATTGCTTTTAAGTATTTATTTATGTCTCTTTATTGATTCATTTAGGTGTTTATTCACCTACCTATTGTCTGTTTACCTGGTAATCAGGTCATCTGACAATATATGATACCCTCTGACCGGCAAATTCTGTTTTTTTTTATTTGCATACTCATTTTCATATATTTTCAACATTCATTACATGCATTCATGTATCTTTATCATTTATCTACTTATTTAACTCTTCGACTCCGAAACCCTATCCACCCACTGCAAAAACTTAACCCTTCGATTCCCTCAACCTATCCACCAGTTTCCTGCAGAAAGCTTTGTTAGCATGGTTGGCGACGCAAGACGCTGGTGGACAGGTGTGGGAGTCAAAGGGTTAATCTACCTTACTTTGTTCAATTTTGAAGGGATACAGAAACAATCGTTCATTTTTGGAGGGTTGCATACACACACACACACACTGACCTTCATTGTCATCTGACTCCAAGGCCTTAAGCTTGGCCTTATAGCAGTCAATGCACACCACATAGCCACACTTGGAGCACACCCAATGCATGTTGAAGATGGTCGTCTCGCACACGTCACACATCTCACGCACCCCAGTCACCGCTCGCTTCCACACCACCATCGCTGCAAGAATAAAATATCACCATGTGTGAAGATTCAACCTAACATCGTGTGTCTTATTGAACACGTATACAGGTGAATGGACCAGCATGTCAAAAAATGATAGGAAGAAATGACAGGAAAAAAGAAACAAAGAGAGTGACAGAAAAGAGGAAATTTCTAGTACAGAATTTCCAGAAGGCGGGGGGGATACTAATTATACTGAAAGAGCCCCCGGCATTCCCACGAGGGTCATCCCTAGGGGGTGGGGGGGTGAAGAGCACCAGGTAGACCCTACTTAGAAAACTATGAATAAAGATAAATAAATAAAGCATCTCACCGTCAGCACCAGCCTGCGTTTTCGTCTCCTTCTCCTGCTGCACCAGTTCACAGAACTTGTCGCCCACCTTGCTGATAATGAACTTGGCCATCACATCATCCAGCATTGGCTCCTCAACTGTAAACATAACACACACACACCGATATACACAATCTCTGGCATTACTGGCCTTCATCAACAACCCTTTCAGTTTTTCATCTTATCCACAGGCATCTGAAAAAGCCGATGGACGGGTGTGAGGGAGTGAAAGGATTTTAACCATCACTATCATGTATGACTGGTTCTCACTAAAGGTATTGACATACAAGCTATTCCGACTGTACGTTTTGAAAGGACAGGGTGATACGGATCCTAAATTGATCTCTGTCATAGTAAACATATATGTCAAACAGTCCTAGGTGTCTGGTTCAATCCGACCATTTGGAATACATTCTGATCTATATCTCATCAGCCTGGTTGATGCCAGGACATATCATGAAGTAAGCATAGAGTAGAGCCCTGTTAAGCAATCTTAATCCTACGTGAAAATCCACATCATCACGCTTTTTATCCTCTTCATCATAATCGCATTGTAAAAACTGTCTCAGCTTCTGTGGTCATGAAGGTGGCAAAGAAGTGGGGAGGAGAGGGCAGGGGGTGGGAATGTGAGCACAAAGAAAAGTGTCTGTGTGTGATGATCCTCACAAAAACAAAAAAAAACAAAACAAAAAAAACAAAAAAAAACAAAAACAAAACAAAACAAAAAGAAAAGGTGGATCCTCAAACAAACAAAATTATTGTGATATCCCTTGACAATGCTTTGTCGAAATTACTTTTAACTGGCAGTTTTCACACTGTACCACAACTCAACATTTTACAAAACCCCAATATTCAAGAGGTATTTGCTTCATATCATCATGTTATTGTCGTCTGTGATTGATTTTTAGTCATTTTTCACATTTCAGTCAAAACTGTACAATTTGCAGTGTGATTGATTTTTAGTCATTTTTCACATTTCAGTCAAAACTGTACAATTTGCAGTGTGATTGATTTTTAGTCATTTTTCACATTTCAGTCAAAACTGTACAATTTGCAGGAAAAGTTGTGCCCCTTAGACTGTGATTCCATTGAGTTAAGGGTAATTTCTCTTGGAGATATATAATTATCGGTTACTTACTGGGAAACTTGGGCAGCCAGGGTTCAATGTGGTCAGGATCAGCGTCCGACAGCTCGGAAAAACCAGCATGCATCACTGTGCCCTTGGCTGGGTTGTACTTCAACCTGTCAGACACACAGCAACATTCGTGAGACCTGCTACTTCTTGTAAGTTAATAATATCTTGTCATTTACCACACCAACACACTAACATGGACGCAGCAACAAACTTGTGAGATCTGACTACTTCTTATAATTATACCTTGTCATTTACCACACCAACACACTAACATGGACGCAGCAACAAACTTGTGAGATCTGACCACTTCATACAATTATACCTTGTCATTTACTACACTAACACACTCACATGGACGCAGCAACAAACTCATGAGATCTGACTACTTCTTACAATTTTACCTTGTCATTTATCACACCAACACACTCACATGGACGCAGCAACATACTCATGAGATCTAATTCTTAGTCATATTTTGCTATTTACCACACCAACAAATTCACAAGATTTACCTTGTTTCTGATATTCTATGTGCATGAAACAAAATGCTGTTTGTACAGCAACTTTTTCACTCCCTCTCCAAAGAAAAAATCAGGCTTTTCTTTGTTTTTGGTTTGATTTAGGGGGAGGGGGCTATTTATTTTCATCTGAGACAGAGACAAGTTGGAGCATGGGGTGGGGAAAACAGGACACAGAAAATCTAAATGCACAAGCTGAAATCCGCCAAAAGAACGGCTATGTATATAGCCACAATCCCTCATATATACAGCCCCTCTACAAATGCAGACACAGAGACAGAATGATAAACAACAACAAAACAACAACAACACACACACACACACACACACACACACACACACACACACACACAGACATATATATACATCACACTCTCATACTACATACACACATATACACACACAGACACTCACACTACACACACACACAAACTCACACACATACACACACACACACACTATACATACATATACACACAGAGCAATCTCTCACCTCCTGAAAGCGTAGAAGCGACAAAAGATGGAGGGCATGTCGTTGTTCCCCTGATAAGCGGCTGTTCGACACTCACGACACTTGCTCAGCTTCGGAGCCAGCTGGTTACAGGGGCCGTCCTGCAAAAAGGGAGCTCCTGTCTTCTTCAGCGTTGCCATTGACACCTTCACCAGGGGCTTGTTAAAAGATGAACCTGCATCATACACAAACACACAACAGTCATATAAATAGACACCTTCACTTACAGGCTTGGTGAAAGATAAACCTGCGTCATACACAAACATACAACAGTCATATAAATAGACACTTTCACTGAACCAGCGTTATACACAAACATACAACAGCCATATAAACAGACATCTTCACTTACAGGCTTGGTAAAAGATAAACCTACATCATACACAAACATACAACAGTCATATAAATAGACATCTTCACTTACAGGCTTGGTGAAAGATAAACCTACATCATACACAAACATACAACAGCCATATAAAGACATCTTCACTTACAGGCTTGGTAAAAGATAAACCTACATCATACACAAACATACAACAGTCATATAAATAGACATCTTCACTTACACTAAGTTCATACACAAACATACAACAGTCATATAAATAGACATCTTCACTTACACTAAGTTACAGGCTTGGTGAAAGATAAACCTACATCATACACAAACATACAACAGCCATATAAATAGACATCTTCACTTACAGGTTTGGTGAAAGATAAACCTACATCATACACAAACATACAACAGTCATATAAACAGACATCTTCACTTAAAGGCTTGGCGAAAGACGAACCTGCATCATACGCAAACATTTAATAGTCACATAAATAACACCTTCACTAGAAGCCTGTTGAAAGATGAACATGTGCCATACACATACACCTAAACAGACACCTTTGCTGTAAAGACAAACTAGGTTAACATTAATTAAATATTCAGCAGACTTATAACGGAGGGGAATCACATGGTTATAATATATAATTGTATATGCTATGCTCTCTATAATTTTCCATTGCTTTTATTGCTTTTATTCTTTCTCCCCATTCATAGCCATGCGTGTGTGTGTGTGTGTGTGTGTGTGTGTGTGTGTGTGCGTGTGTGTGTGTGCGTGCGTGCGTGCATGCGTGCGTGTGTGTCTGCTTCAGCGCTTAGATTTGATTTTATCAAGATTTTGCGCTATATAAATATTGTAATTATTATTATTATTAACAACAACAACAACAACAAAACAAATTGTTCATTGATGGAATTACACAAAACAAATCAATGCAGACAAATTCCACATTAAATTAGAAGTCCATCCATCAATGCTGGCTTCCGACTATACATGCAATATTTCAAAGATCTTCAGAGTCCGAAACTCATCTGCGTCTGTTATTTCTCAATCAAGATCATGTTTATCAAGTTACTTCCCTTTACTAAGCTGGAATTCACATGCTTTTAAAGATAAATGGTTGCCATATTTGTCCCTGGTAGCAGATGTGACTTTCAAATAAAGTTTGATGTGACAATTGGCTTCTTTATGAGATGTATGCGTGATTTCTGTATAACCTGCCTGTTTATGTTCGAATGACCGTAAATTCATGCACACAGAACCTTTGATGAAGATGTAGAAGTTTTGCATGTGTTTTTTTTAACTTTGGGCTCATGCGGATAATCTTGCTTTGCTAATGTGTTTATCGTTGACCTTTTACTGAGAGAGAATACAAATAAAAACAAACAAACAAACAAACAAGCAAACACCAACAACAACAACTAAAATCTAAAACTGTATAAATTAAACCTTATATTGTTTAAGAAAACATAACAGACTAACAGATATGGCGCATGTACATGGCTTTTGCTCAATCCATTGTATACACATCTTGTTCTTTTTTGTGTGTGTGATATTGTAATAATGTTCAGCAAACATTGTATTTATTTATGTTTTGTCAAAAAAGAATTTTAACAAAGTTTGAGAAAAAAAGTTACTTCCCTTTACCAATCTGTCTTTTGTGTGACTTGCGTTCAACAGTCTTTCTGTAGAATTTTTGTGCTGAAAACATTGAAACATCAGAACCCAAGGGCAGAGGATAAACTCTGTAAACTTTTTATCGATAACGACCAAAACAAGGAGATGAATGATCCACCCAAACGCTTCACGTAAGTTTCTCCCTTACACGAAAACATAGGCAAGACAACACAAAACAGCAATGGCAATCGATCGATTGCAAGCTAAGTAGCAAAATACTTAGCTGCTCAGAGCATACGAGGCAAGCTGGAAGATGGCTGCCGAGAAAAGAGGAAGAGCATACACGACATGCAAGACATGGATACTCTCACAGTTACAGTCCTTTCGGACTTTATTGTTTATGAGGCAGGAATGGCAAATCGCTGCCGCTTATTGCATCAGTGAGCCACGGTACAGTATGAGTAATTAAATGAGATTTTAGCCCCAGGAATGACAGTTTTGAGAAGGTAATCGACAATGAATAGATCAGTAATGATGTGTGTGTGTGTGTGTGTGTGTGTGTGGGGGGGGGGTTGCATACATGTGTGCGTGCATGCGTGTGCATGTGTGTGTATGTGTGTGTGTGTGTGTGTGTGCGCACACATGCGTTTCTGCCTTTTTGTTTTATTTTACTTTTTCTGATTCAAGTGTTGTTTTTGTAAATTTTACGATCTTACAATGTGGTGTTTCAGTATGAATGCAAAAGCAATGCAATTCATAACAACATGCACTTTATACGTTGATGAGAACATCAGTGATACATCTGAACTTGGGAAATGCCTGTCCATCCCCAAGGACATAAATTTCTGTCAGTTGATGAATCCAGTATGAATGTTCAGACCGCAAAAGACATTCAAAGTTGGAGTTGTAACATTTTTTTGCTTCATATCAGTTGAAGGAAAACTCATAAAAATGAGTGATAGTGATCAATAGAAATGGGACTTTCTTATCAATGATGGTGACAAAAATTCTGTTGATCATTACAGTGAGCATGTACTACGGGGTTTCCTCCCTTGCCATTGGCACAAGTTGAGTTGACTCCCATACACTGTCCACCAGCACCTTGCATTGCCAACCATGCTAGCAAAATTTTAACCCTTTGATTCCCTCACCCTATCCACCAGCATCCAGCAGGAAGCTGGTAGATCAGGTTAGAGAATCCAAAGATAAAGTTTAAGCTGTTAGTGGATAGAGTGCGGGAGTCACAGTTAATATCAACCTATATACACACATGAATGAGAATAGTATAAACTGGAAAAACAGAAATGATGTACACATCATACTTCTCAAAGACTTTCTTTCGCACAAATCTGCCTTTTCTAATTTCAGCTTCTGCACTTTATAGATCTTTAAATTTTGATCAGTAACAATTACTGCGAAAGTATGCAATGAGTACAATCCTTTCATGTGGTGTCAAGCCAAAATGGAACTCCATTCCATTATCACAACCATCTGTCTTCTCATCAACATAGCACTTTTTAACCCTTTAACCCTATCTGCCAACTGCAAAAATTTAACCCTTTGATTCCTTCACCCTATCCACCAGCTTCCCACGGGAAGTTTGGGAGAGCCGAATGGTGTGGTGTGAGGGTTGTGAGAAGAGGTACAGAAGACGGGGCAGAGAAAAGATCTGCCTCTCAGTATGCTTATTTAACCCTTTGACTCCTGCACCCTGTCCACCAGCATCCTGCATTGTCAAACCACGTTAGCAAAGCAAAAGCTTAACCCTTTGACTCCTCACCCTATCCACCAGCTTCCTGTGAGGGAATCAATCAAAGAGTTAAGTTTTGCAGTTGGAGGATAGGGTGTGGGAGTCAACAGGTTAATAATAACTGTTTCTTAACAATATATACACCCAGTCAGTACAAATAGTTTTTGAGAGCAGTGCTAAACAAGAACGATCCATAATATAAAGAGTGTTGATGAAACTGGTATCCATCTTCTTGTTTGACTTACGCTAATTATCAATCTGTGCAACATGTTTCAAGATCTGTGGCTTGTAAAGTCGTACGGTCCTGAGCCAACTCGTCTCTAGTACTGCGCTAGGGTCTGCAGGCCGCCACAAAAATAAATCTTCACAGCACGCCGGAAAGCATATAACCAATCTCTGTCTATGCATCTGACCAACTCTGACCTGATATAGTGAACAGCCTGCACTACTGACTACTCACCTTTACTAGTTGTTTGTTTGCTGCCTTTTGTCTGCTTCGAATCCCGGTTCCCTGACACACATGGGTTGGAAGAGGACAGTGGTACTGACTTGTCCTGCGACACACCACTCTTCAGTTTATATCTTCATTGTGTGTGTGTGTGTGTGTGTGTGTGTGTGTGTGTGTGTGTGTGTGTGTGTGTGTGTGTGTGTGTGTGTGTGTGTGTGTGTGTGTGTGTGAGTGTGTGTGCGTGCATGCATGCGTGTGAGTGTGTGTGTGGGTGTGTGTGTGTGTGTGAGTGAGTGTGTGTGTTTGAGTGTGTGTGTGTGTGTGAGTGTGTGTGTGCGAGTCTGTGTGCTCTGTGTGTGTGTGTATGTGTGTGAGCACGGATGTGTTTGTGTTTAAGTGAGTGTGTGTGTATACATGTGTGTGTACATGTGCAACCTATGTGAGCATATAGGTTGTTCTCAGAAACATGTGGCATAGGGGTAACTCACTTGAAACACTTGAAATTTGTTTTCTGTTTGTGGATGCTTGTGATGCTTGTTGTATTTTGGTAGTGTTTGTATTGAAAAAAATAAAGTCTAAAAAAATTATTGCATGTCTTCATCTTTCTTGCTGTACATTGAGCATTAAATACAAAAAACATACACAAAACAATATGGCGGATTTGTGACATGAAGAAACACACTGTAAACTGATCATTTTTAAGATTCTTTAAGAAGTGTTTTTTGAAACAAAAACAACGTCAAACAGCTGTACAGATATCTATGTATCTTTGCACTAAACAAATTCTTAGCTGTATCTTGATATTAATTATATATGGGCATATGATATTTTTGTTTACGGTCGTGACGCATGGTTTCCACTTTCGAGTCTGTCTTAATGTTTCATGCACAAAACTATTCAGCATTCCAGAGAATGCTTTTCTACAAAAACTGACGAAGAAAACAGTGCACGACAGTAGGAACAATTGGTGCATACAAACTGCACTTCCTGTCCTCTTACGTCATATCGCATATTATGTCACCCGGCATCGTTTCCATTTTTCACGGTCGCGACTGTACAACGGAAAACCTCTGTGAACTCTGAGACTAAGGTCAGTTGATTCCAAGTCAGGCACTTAGTCTTGACCTGAAACATCTCTGGCATGCTGGTTTTTCCCGCCGTATCACCTTTATGAGTACATTTTACACTTTGGTTCCTTTGTCTTCCATCCTCTTTGGAAACGTCACGACTGTGCCAGCCTCCTGCGACTACATCATTGAAGGTGGGTGTACTGGTTTGTTTCATCGCTTTTGATCGTTTAATTATGAGTAGTTCTTTGGATAAAAAGAATATTGTTACATTATCAACTTTAATCATGGCATAAAATAATGTAAATCAGTGTTTAAGACGAAAAATTTAATAATTTCGGATGTTCTCTAAGAATGCATCTTTACCGATGATTTGGTTTTGCTAACCAATTCCAAGAACTTAGTCTTTTTTTTATAAAGACAGGATGCTTACAGAGGTAGAAAATGTCATCAGCAGACATACACTTTGATTAAAGAAAGCGACTGTTCCTGAGCTGGGTGAAATTTTAAAGCATAATCTAAATAAATTAGATTTGTTTGTGAGTCACGTGTCGGTCGCGACAAGAGAGGAAAGAGCCATAGTTTCTTGGGCCGACCGACCGAATTTTAGGAAACATTTTTCTTCTGTGTGTCATTGATGTTTTTCTTTACTTCATTAATGTAAATAACCAAACATATCTGTATAGTAAATACTGAATATGATTTTCGAACTTTTGATTGTGGGTTTATTTTCCTCTGTGTCTGTAAATGTCAGGCTGAGTGTTACAGTTGCGACAGGAAACTATGACGCGCTGTTTTCTTGTCGCGACTGTTAGATCCGGAAAACGAGAAAATGAAGTACTTGCCTGTCAGTTGCTTCTTTGCATGTTTGTTTATCAATGGATCGGTTACTAAAAACAAAATTTACAGTCTGCGTTTCTATTACTGCTATTTTTATCTGTCACTGGCGGAATAAAGATTTACCGATGTGTTGATCGCGACAGGAAATGAAATCTACATGGTTTCTTTTACCGACCGAAATGCCTCGTCATGGTATTTCTCCTTTTCATACATCACATATTTCCATTGTTGATTCGGTGAAAGGAACAGAATTATAATGTTGCCGTTAAACCCGTGCTCCTCATCTTTTTTTTTTGCCAGCAACGATGGTTTGTTACTTCTACTGTAATCTTCGTCAGAAGTATGTACGGTCGCTCGCGGAACACACTGTTCCGAGTTTCTCGTCACGACGAAAACGTGTCTCTACTCATCTCCATTTCCCCACCTTCTTCCGCGTGATTTTACTTAAGATTGACGGTGATTTCGCTTTTTAGCTAAGAATTTCGTCTCGCCAATGAAATTAGTTTGTGTGCAAAACCAGTGCATACGTTGTCATTTAAAAAAAAGTGAACGGTTTTGACATGGAAACCAGGCAGTGAACTCTGACTACAATGAGATTTTGTTCTACTGTATCCATACATCACTCTCATCCAACCCCAAACTTCGTTGCTGTGTCAAGATCTAATAAACTTAAAAACTAACAAATGCTGAGCTTGACTTAAGTAAATACAGAGCATATTGGTCAATTTCAGTTAAGTTGTGATGAGAAACTGTGTGTGTGTGTGTGTGTGTGTGTGTGTGTGTGTGTGTGTGTGTGTGTGTGTGTGTGTGTGTGTGTGTGTGTGTGTGTGTGTGTTTCACTGATCTTTAATGTATGTATCACTGAGGACAAGTTGTTGTCTTCCAACCTTTTTTCTCCCAACAGTCTTCATTCATTTCATTAAAGTAATTTATTAATTGGCTATTTGACTAACTTCACTAATTTCTTTTAAAAATTAATGTCTTGTTTCCATGTCATGTATTACACATAATTTTGCATTGGAAAAGGATTGTAATGTAACTTTTAAACACCGTATGACATCACCTCACACACACACACAACACACAACACACACACACACAGTCAACCCCACACACACACACACACACACACACACACACACACACACACACACACACACACACACACACACCACACACACACACACACACACCATACCATACCATCAACACACCACACCACGTGTTAAAAAGAGAGATGTTGCTTTTCATTGTTACGTTATATTTTCAGTTACCCAGACTGGGCAAACAACAAATCCTTGATGGGAAGGCCAGAAATACCGCGACATCCTCAAATGCTCCAGTCAGCCACCCTCTCCCTGATCCAGAAACTTTGGTGACTTGAGAAGACTCAACCTTTGAAAATCAGGTAACTCATTGGAAAATCTAATTACTTTGATATTGGTGTCACTATCCACTGGTGTGTTTGTAACATTAATGCTACAGCTGTGGTGTGTGTGTGTGTGTGTGTGTGTGTGTGTGTGTGTGTGTGTGTGTGTGTGTGTGTGTGTGTGTGTGTGTGTGTGTGTGTGTGTGTTCAATGATAACCAAATTGTAGTTTTATATTGTATGCCCAAATGATACAAAACAAATATGAACAATAATCATACATGCATCCTGAAAGTATTAGACTGAAAGTTACTATGTCAATCTATTCTTCATTGCATTAATATATTGTGTGTGACACAAATGTTACTAATGACATTGTCATTTTCTGTGTTGCAGTCATCTGAAAGTTAATAATTATGTGGAAGTGGCCTTTCCTTGGAAGAGTGGACAGAAGATGGAACATTATATTGGAAAGGTAAGACACTTCTTTGAGAACACAAAATCAAATCAATTTGTTTAACATTAAGCAAAATTTACCAACCAGTAGGTCCAAATGGCAGTATTAAGAGGATGAAGATGGCAGTATTAAGAGGATCAATAATAGAAACAGCTCGGTTATTACTAACACAACTAATTTTTGCCATTAGGTGACAAGTTACCAGCCAAAGGGTCCAAATGCTTCACTAATGGTGATGGTAGTATTAATAGAGCCAATAGTATAATTAGATATAGTGCGGTTATTACTAACACTCCTAATTTCTGCCATTGGGTAATAATTCTATTGTTTTTTTTAATTGCAGATTAAAACCATTGACGCAGCAGATGAGGACATCGCTGTCAGCTACCTGAAACACCATCCTCAGGCTGCAATTACACATGGCCAGATCATACCGATTTGTCCTGGGTCAAGATCCAGGAAATTACACGAGTACTGGGTGACCCATGGATCGATGGCCGTGGTCACTACACTTTTAGTAGTTGACATCATCCGTCTCCATCAGTGTAGTTGACAAATGTATATATAATGCTTAAATTGTTACACTTGTTTTATTTTCCTGAATTGAATTGTTCTATTTTCAGCTGTTTTATCCTTGACTCATATTTGCCATGTACGTGTAGATTTCTCTCTATTTCGTAGAGTTGGATTCCACGTCACAACCGTAACAGACTCCAAATAGATAACATTTATCAGTGATTTGACTTCAAATCCTTTCTATTTTCTTAATTTTGGTTGTTCTAATGTCAGTTGTTTCCTTTTTGGCTCATGTTTGCAATGTCCATAGTTGGTTTAAGTTGTTTTGTAGAATTAGACTCCGTGTCACAACTGTAACGGACTCCATGTCACAACTGTAACACATTGTTTTTATTATATAATGAAAGACAATAAATGGTACATCGGCTTGAAAATCTGCTTTGTACCTTTTGAGTGCAAGGATATGAAATATTGCATGCCTGACTTGAGCTGTATAGTTCAATAATCATGGAGACATGAGAATGTGAAGTTGCTGCGAGCATGGAGGATTAATGGTCAACTTAAAAATTACAGAAAAATACTCCCTCCCAGTCATTCTGAAAGTTCTTTTTACATGGGAACTTTTCTTTCCTTTGATTACAAATAAATTGGACCAGATTTTACAAAGCATGCTGTTTTTAAACACTTCAAAGCACTTTTTTTGGGTTCCACGTCACAACCGTAACACAACCAAAAAATGATTTTTTAATCATCTACTACAAGAAGATGAATTGACAGATCATCTTTTCCTTTTTAGAATATGATGTGTATTGAAATGCTGTACTGTGTGACACAAAGACATATATATCTACAGTGAAATTTATTTTGGGGTCTCTGTGTCACAGAAATAACATGTTTTTGAGAACCACCCATATACACTAGCGTGCTGGTACTAAAGAAAAATTCAGTAATATTACAGGAATAAACAAAATCGTAAACACGAAAAAAGTATGGCAGTGTGGCCATGACAGAGGCAAGCAGTACCTTTCTGCTTTTGCTGACAGCCGCCTCCTGCTTGACTTTCTTGCTGGCTGAAGTCTGACCAGTGGACGCTGTCATCGAAGCCTGAGAGGTATCCATGCTCTGCACTTCTTGTTTTATCTTCTTAGGACCTGTACCAGGTTTGCTGCTCCCTGACTGTTAAGACAGACAGAACAGACCCTCGTATGTGTCCAGCAATACTGACATTCTGTCTTTTTATTTAAAGGAACAATATCTAGTGTCTCCTATTGCCCTAACAATCAGAGGGTCATTGTGACCCTTTGCCTGGAATTTTCTGAGGGGCCACATTCCAGTTTCAGAAAGAATATATCATAAGCATGATAAGGAAAAAAGACAATAAGGTGCATTATCAGTGTTTCCTATTTTAATTTTTCAATCTTTTGAACTATTTGTACTGAAACAAAGCGCTCTCTTTCATATTTAGCATTCTCTGTATTTTATGCACGTACACAAACAGCTAGAAGGCTTTGCTAAAAAGCAGGACAAACACTAAATGTTCTGTTCATTTTCATTATTTTCTGTCTTCACTTTCAGCAAATCTTGAGAATGCGCCCTTTGCTCCTGACTGATGTACAATTATACATAAAGTGTATCCAGTCATAAATCAGAATTTATCAACCTATTCTACACATTTTTTTAGAATCCAATTTTCTCTATGAAATATTATTCACATGCACACAAAGCACTGCAACTTTAACACATAAAACAGACTACTAGGTGGAGTAGGAAGCAAGCAAAACATTCTGAGTGAAATTTGTACTTAATACAAATCACAAACAATTGCACACCGAGCCACAACTGAAATAAAAACACGACTCTAAATTTAGAGTCATTGAGTGATAAAACAACATTAAAAAAAGTGCATTAACTAGACACACTACAAATCATGAAATGAACATCCAAGAAAGAACTAAAAAACAAACAAAAGCACAAACGTATGCAAACTTATAAAATAAAACCAAAAGACGGAAAACCTTTCCTACCTCTGCCTCTTCTAAAGAAGAGGTTGTATCATCATCAGACTGATCAAATTTGTCGACCTGAGAAGAAGGGGACGGTTTCTTGTCATCCTCATGAGTCGTCTTCTGATCCAACGTGCTAGAAACGGCGTGAGGATCACTCGACTCGCTGCTGGCACCCCCAGCCTGGCTGCTGCTCATTCTGCCCACCCGGGTCAAGATGGAGGCCAAGCCACTGTTGGACAGAGGCAGCGAAGACTGATCATTCCCAGCTCCTGGGGATGACGATGAGGTTTCTTCACTTAATGAAAAAATGGTGGCATGCATCTTTTCCACAAAGCTCTGGCTCTGGGGCTGTGGCTGTGGCATGTCCTTCTGCAGCTTCTCGACATGTTCTTCGGCATTTCCATGAGTGCTGGGAACACTTGTGCTACTTACAACCTTCTTTCTACTATCAGCAACATTGTGTGTAGAATGGGTTTGTTGAAGATGAGTACTATGACCGCTGTTTTGTACAAAGGATCGGAAGGACTCCATGAAGGCAGAGGAATTAGGGTTGGTGTCTGCCTTCCCACCTCCAGCACCGCTGCTGGAGGTGCTGTGTGGGGAAGGGCTGGTAAGGACTTGGGGAGTGGTTACTGGCACCGACACTGGGTTGTTGTGTCTGCTAAAGTCCCACACAGTTCTATCACCAAGCCTGGGCTGTTTGCTGTTGCTCTGGAGAGAGTCACCATCTCCGCTGCCCTTCCTCTTGACACCCTCACTCAAGCTGTGCTGGGTAGACGTCAAGACCTGTGGTGAGGCATACAAAGCACCGTCAGCTTGTGGTGAGACGTGCATCATGCTGCTGTTAGCAGACGGAGGAGGTTTAGACAGGGGCAATGCCTGAGTGTGTTTGATGGGGCTGAGGGAGGGGACAGAGCCCTGACTGTAGAGGGGGTTGGCAATCAGACCTTGCTGGATCAGGGTGTAGGTGGGCAGGGACCCTGAAACATGGACCTGGCTCGGGATGCCAGCTGGCTGAATCAGCCTGGGGCTGCTGGTGGGTATGGATGCTGACCGCAGGTTATCAAGGCCGGGCCTCAACTGTTCGGCAGGCCGCGTACATGTTATGCTGTAGTTGACAGGTTGGTTATCACCCCCAACGCTTATCATCGACGTAGCCGCAGACGCAGCGTGGGCTGCACCAACGGTGTAAGAGGCAGGTTTCAAGTCACGGCTGGAGCCGGGGAACGATGTGGTACTGCTGCTGGTGTTAGAGGTGAACCCTGCGCCAGCCAACTGCTGGATTTGACCCAATCCAGCCAAACTACCCGATGAAGGTAACACTCTCTCGTAACGTGCTTCACCAGTATGAGCCGTCTGAGGGAAGGCGTGTACGGTGCCAGGTTGGTAGGGATGCATGGGCGCAGGCTGGCTGGCTGTTCTCTTTATCAAGTTCTGCATGCTGACAGAGTGTAGACCACCTGGAGCAACATGCACGGATCCTTGAGTGGTGTGAGAAATGTTGCCGACATGTCCCGCCAATGCGCCGCTTTGTTCTCTTTGCTTCTCTTCCAGAAGCTTTTCAGTGTTGATGGTGTACTGCACGGGGTAGTTGTGCAGGCTGAATACGCTGTTGGACTGGCCAGTGGGTCCTGGCTTCGGATGGTGTTTGTCTTCACTCATTGCACTTCAGGGTATGAAACTCCTGAAACACACCCAGACACAGTGAACAGTCACCATTATATTTATATACAAGAAAAGCCCCACTCTCTCTCTCTCTCTCTTACATACAGTGACACACACACACACACAAACACACACACACACACACACTCTCTCTCTCTCTCTCTCTCTCTCACACACACACACACACACACACACACACACACACACACAATCCACATCCACACAATAGACACAAAACACAGGAGAATCAATTATTCAATATGAGCACATTTGAAAAAAAAACAACTAAAACTCAAAAGGAGCAAGATTTTTTTCCTTGTTTAAATTATTTTGAAGTCCATACTCCACTTCATGACGACATGTTGCAGACTTATACATTTGGCCTATGCCCAACTAAAAAGTAAATCAAAAATCCAAATGACACCCATGGCTGGTTTCATGCTGTGGATTGATGAGTTGTGCATAGATCCCCTTGTGACGGATCCCAGAAGCTATACACACTGACAAAGTGAAGAGAAGGAGTTTGTAACATTTGATTTAATGAGCCAGCTAATCACAATCATCATGGCAAATTTCTGACCCTTGACCTATCTATCTGGCCAATCCTCGCCAACAGCTGCAAGCGAGCACTTTTCCCCCATTTCAACTTGGCACTTGACTGCTGCCGATGGTTTCTGATTTGTAACCCTTGGCTCAGACTCAAGAGTCAAACGCTTCCAGACTTTTTTGTTGCAGGGAACTAATTTCAGGCTGCAAATGCCATAAAAATGAAAGTAAATCATTAAAATGCACAGATCTGAAATACATTTTATGTGAAATCTGAAATCTGAGCGTTAATGTTAATAACAGATATTAATATTATTAATCATAGTGTTAGTGCTGTAGGCCTACAATGTTAACAAGAATAATTTCAATAATAGTAATAATTATCCGTACAGCCCATCATCTCACAAAAGCCCTAAGAACTTCACAAAACATAAGTGACAAACTTCACAAAGGCAAACACATATAAAGCCAATTCAAAAGCTTAAATGTCATCCCCTACAGCACTGATGAAAACAAAGACTGTAATGTAACTGTAATTAGTGGTTTGCATGTGTGTGTTGTGTGTGTGTGTGTGCATGTCTTGTAACAATACGTCACATTAGACAGGTATGTCAATCACAAGTGGATAAAATTCAAACCTCCCTATGGAAGGTCCTGGATTCAATCCTGCCTCAAAACTACTGCTTGGTTGATAAAGGTTGGAGATTTTCCAATCTCCCAGGTCAACATATATGTGCAGATCTGCCCATGCCTATGTGTGTACCATGCATGCAGAACACCAAATTCACAGGTCAAAGATTCTGAAGATCATGTCAGTGTTCAACTGCTTACGGAAAAATGAATCCCCATCATGCACACTAATCAAATATGCAACAGGGTGAATGTGGTTAATTTTTTGGTCATCTCGCATAAAAGCTCAAGTTTTCTGTGCCCCACAAAAAGACTTATTATGTGTAATGCGCATTGAGTTCAAATAAATTTGGAGAATAGCACTAGGTTATTGGTAGCTTACTATACAAGATGTAGGCCTATAAATCAATAATAATGAATGGGTGTAACAACAGTAAGTTAAGTAATGCTTATTTCTAATGCTATTATTTCACTTTTTATGTAGGGGCCTATAAAGCTAGGCCTAACCTCTAACATTAAACAAATGGATAGACGGGACCTAAATTATAGAAATATATATACATGAATAAAGTAGGCCTACAGTAACAGGCAGGCCCTTTTTGACAATTTATGTAACCTACCTACCACCACAAATGTGGAAAACAAAAATGGTCACACCTCATTTATCCTTGAAATGAAAAAATATTTTCTTTAATTTACAAATTTATTTCATTACAAAACTGACTTGCATCACAATAAACCTGGAAACAGACCTCTACACCATTTTAAACTCTTATTTTTGAAAGTATTCACACCTATCAGCTTAGGCCTGATGTGTGATCCGCTGTGTATGAAAAATAAATCTTAGACCAGAATTTACAAAAAAACATTTATTCAAAATGAAAATAAAATTAAAACAGCATCCGGATTATGAGTTGGGTTGGATAAGGTACAAAAAACCACCGCCGCGCATCATTACAACGATTATTATAATGCCACCCAGATCGAAAACGTTTGACTCTGTGAGACGTTCGCTTCGTCACGTACGCCGAGCACACCTCTGACAGCAAGCAGGCCTAAAACGACCGACGCTGAGCAAGTTGGAAGTTCGTTGCACTGTTCTCAGCCTCAAGCGGCGCAGCTAAAATACAAGGAGGGAATATTCTATTTGAAATCTGATTTTGTGTAGCCCATAATAACGTTAACTATCAAAACTGGAAATGTTATATCTATACATGAACGCTCGCCTCTACGATGTAGGCTACTTGTAGCCCGACTAACTGTATGGCCCAATGATGATCTGCCCTGAGCCTCGATTTACCTACGATTAAGAAACCAGGAATTAAAAGCACTTTTTACAAATGCAAACAACGTACACCTATCAAAAACGGCCGTCAAATTACGAGCATTCTCAACTTAAAGTACTCACTTCAATGCAGCGACAGCCTGTGTTGGTTTTCTATGCAATAACTTCAACTTTCCAAGTTCAAATGCAAACCCACAAAATTGTTTAGCACAGCGGAAGCCATTTTGATTTAAAATATAATCCAGCACAAACGAGATAAGTTTAATGATAAAAAAAATAAGAGCGTAACATACCTGTCTTTTTCAGGAAACAAAAACGACAGCAATACAAATAAATCATAAAAATAAATAACAAACAAACACTGTCCCAATCAACCCTCCACTTATGTTTTTAACCAAGCTGATCGTGTAGGTCGCGTGATCTGTCGTACTCCGTATTAACCGTTCTGCGCGCGCAGTGCTTGTATACGACGCTTTCCAAGCTGTGGCGAGATCGAGGCTCCATTTCATCTTCCCCCTCCCCCCTCCCTCCAACCTAAAACGTTTTCTCTTTCCTTTCACCAGGTAGCTGGATGATGTCAGGCGAAAATGCCCCTGGCATTCCAATAAATTTATTTTTTTCCCCAGGAGAAACAAGGATAATATATAAAAATCTCATTCATTCGTAAAAGTACTATTGATTGGGACTGACATGACACATGGCACATCCCACCCAGCTGGGGTGCCGTTCCGCGCGGACTGTCGTCCATTTGCATGTTCTTCAGAGCGTCCCGTTCCAAGATGGTGATATAGATCCTGCTCATGATCACAATCAAAATAAAATCTTGTCTCTTGGGCAGTGTCTTGAGGTTCAGGGTTAGCGTTCAGGTTTAGTAGATCTGCTCTGAACTCGGAATTAATCTGCTGGATGATGGTCCGTTGTAATGACGATGATAATGATAACAGTGAATTTACCTGTTTTGCTTTTTTTATTTATTTATTTATTTTTTTAAGTCACTATGTGCAAAATTCGGGTCGATCTCTGGCACTGGGCAAAGTGCTTGGCCACAGCGCAGCCCCATCTCTCTCTCTCTCTCTCTCTCTCTCTCTCTCTCTCTCTCCTCTCTCTCTCTCTCTCTCTCTCTCTCTCTCTCTTCTGTCTACGTGATTCGTGATTTTCGGCAGAATTTTGCCAGGTATAAGTCTTTTATGCGCTGATCGAACCAGTGTGCTGAACATGGAACCGTTCAGTTTATCATTCTAACTTCTTTGGGATATCCTAAATTCCCAACACTATTCTCAACTCTGAAGCAAACTTAACCCAAAGTCTAAGCTCAACCCGAATCCGAACCTCAACTTCATTCGATCTTTAACCCTTTGATTCCTGCACCGTATCCACCAACTGCAAAAACTCGACCCTTTGACTCCCTCACCCTATCCACCAGCTTCCTGCAGGCTGAGGGAGTCAAAGTGTTAAGTTTTTGATTGGCTAGCCTGATTGACGATGCAGTGTGTTGGTGGACAGGGTGTGGGAGTTAAAGGGTTAAAGCAGAAGGAAACTCCAAGACTCAGACTCGTTTCAGATTCTCCTGAGAACCGAGTAGGGCTATGGGACATAAATCGCTTGTAAACAAGGTAACTAATGACTGGGTCTGAATGGGTCATGCAGCGCATAGACAGCCCCCTAGTTTGATTGGTGAGATGGCCACTGTGTGCCATCCGGGGGAGCTGGGAGGTTGACCCGTCCCATCCAGCACCCTCGAATGTTTCTTATTAATAAGGAACTATTTTGTATCAAGTGAAGACAAAAGATCGATGTACTGTTAACGATCTTAACGGGCAAATGTTGGATTTCTTATCGCAATGTCTTTGGTCTGATCCACCAGCTAGGCACCTCCAACCTGGTGGATAAACAGGGTGGGGATTTTCTCGATCTCCCAGATTAACATGTGTGCAGGCCTGCCAAGTGCTTAACCCTTTGACCCCGCACCCTGTCCATCAGCATTCTGCATTGTCAAACCATGCTAGCAAAGCAAAAACTTAAAACCTTTTGACTCCCTCCCTCACCCTAGCCACCAGTTTCCTGCAGGAAGCTGGTGGATAGGGTGATGGAGTCAATGGGTTAAGTTTTTGCAATTGGTGGATAGGATGCGGGAGTCGAAGGGTGATGAACGATAAATACAAATCATACGTTCAATATGATCCTACTACATACATAAGTTCATGTGTAAATTTATTTGTTCTCTTCATTTTGTAAGTTCTCTATAGAGAAAGGGAAAGTTGTTTCCCCATAATCTGAAGCCTTCTTTAATGGTAAATATTACATAACGACAGTGAGCATCTACGAAAAAAAACAACAACAACATCTCATCAGCATAGAAAAACTGCCTCGCAGCTTTTCAGTGTATTCCTAGTAATTGCTTGCATTTTTTTTTATTCACAGGGTAACTCTTGTGACAGGCTGTTTCTAAACAGTGATGCAGTGTGCACAAAAAACAATGTGTATCCTTTAGGATTTTCAGTGTAGAAACACAATATTTCAACAATAATTGTAGAGACTGACTCGAATTGTACGTGTCGTATTTAGAGGAATCGATACAATACAATACAATACAATACAATACCATACCATACAATACCATACAATACCATACAATACAATGTTTTTTATTCCTTCAAAAGAGATTACATCTTTTCAACCGAAATTTGTATCGAGTCTCAGCTCTGGTCCTCTGGTAGATCTCTTGAGGACAAAACTAGACTGCTTTTGTAGCATCAGTTTGTTCATACACAAGTCGATCATGACATGTCCATGAACTCTGTTATAGTCCATGTAGTCTCATCTTTGATTCTTCGGTAGATCTTCTGAAGGCATTGCTAGCTAGGCTTTTATATATACATATGTACATACATACATATACATACATATATGTATATATATATATTATGCGTATATATACATATATATATATATAATCTCTCTCTCTTTCTCTCTCTCTCTCTCTCTCTCTATATATATATATATATATACATATACTATACACACACACACACACACACACACACACAATATATATATATATATATATTTATATATATATATATATATATATATATATATATATATATATACATACATATATATATCACCGTTTGCAGTATTGATACATGGGCCAAAGTTGATCGTTGTCTAAAAACACTAGGTGAACAGATATTAAGAAAAATAAATAAAGATCTGATGTCTCGAGTTCAATCCCAGCCTGTAACATTAGAAACTGGCCTGTTTGGAGCCCATCCTAATTTTTTTTCCATCATTGTCGTGGTGTCAATGTAGTCAGTCCTTCACTGTTTACAGGTCTTTCTCCTTCTCTCCCTCTCCCCCTCCACTCATTCCCTCCTTCCCATTTCAAGACTATGCCAGCGCTTAGGTTTTGTGTAAGCACAGGAAGTCTGCGAGATTTGGATGGAGTGCATATGGATTTGTCCAATTGCAGTGAATCCGTTCCAAACTCCAAGAAATAACAAACACAAGTTGATCGTGACTTATGGATAGACTGTAATCTATCTAGACTCAGTTCTGACCCCTTGGTAAATTTTCTCAGAACTTCGGACTGTTTCATAAAGTTGATCGTGTCATACTCTATGAATCATCATCGTCATGCCAATTCTCTTATTGTGATCTGTTTTGGGGTCGACCTCAGGGCAAAGCATGGGCAATTGTTTTTGTTTTTTCTAGCAGAAGAGCACATTAGCCTGCACAGGCCTAAACCTTACCAAAGCAAACTTAAAACGCTAGTATCTTGTGGCCACCAAAATCCTCTGTTGAAATTCTGACTTTGCGTTTTATCCTGCTGGCTTAAATTTCACGAGGAAGAGGTGGTAAGGAAGGGGGGCGGGGAGGGGAGGGAGGGAGGAGAGGCTAGGCAATGATATTAGTCTAGGGACACCGAGACCGAGTTTTCCTAGCAGCGTGACGTCATTCAAAAATAGACGTTTGAGCCTCGATTTCGATACAGCCTACAATGGATAGTATTCGCTCGCCAGTGCTGGATAGGTCATCGCGCAGGGCATTTCGTGATGTATAAGCTGCATGGTCCCGTAACTACAACGATTTGGACGGGCGAAGGTTCAGGTGGAAGGTCTAGGTTCGATTCGGCCTAGGGAGCTATCACATGGTTGGTGGGTAAAGGATAGAGATTTGCTTTTGATCTCTCCTGTGCAGACCTGCTAGTTAGTGCCTATATAGGCTTAAATTCTGTGTGTGTGTATGTGCACACGCGGCATACAGAACATCACTGTCATCAACAATGCTCGTTAAAAATCCTGTAAATTACGTCAGTGTCCGGTGGCTTCAGCTGAGAAACACGTTCACCCGGCATGCCCGCCCGCCGAAAACGATTGCGTGTAGAGACTGAGCTGCAACATACCGCATGTACATTACAGCGAGGACAAAACAACGTGCACAGGATGGGCGGCCTACACGTATCCGTGAAAAATCGACGCGCTAAACACACAACGATTGCAAAGACCAACACTCATATTGGACGTCACTGTTGTTTGCTTGTATGTTGCGTGTGGAGTGAAAGAGAGAGAGAGACAGACAGACAGAGACAGAGACAGAGAGACAGACAGAGACAGAGAGACAGACAGAGAGACAGACGAGAGCAGACAGACAGAGAAACAGAGAGAGACAGAGACAGACAGACAGACAGACAAACAGAGAGAGAAAGAAAAACAGACAGACAGACGGACAGAGGCCGGCAGATAGACAGACAGACAGACAGACAGAGAGAGACACACAGACAGACAGACAGACAGACAGACAGAGACAGAGAGAGACACAAACAAACAAACTAAACAAACAAACAAACGAACGGACAAAAGAACGAACGAACTGACGAACGAATGAACGAACAAACAAACAAACAAACTGATTTTAAACTGAAGGAAGTTAACGGCTCCTAACAACTCAGGGCCACATGCAATGTAATAATGTCGTATTCCTGAAAAGTACAATGAGCATGCTTTTGAAACAGACCGTTTGCACTTATATAAGGGACATCATCATCATCATCATCATCATCATCATCATCATCATCATCATCATCTCATCATCATCATCATCAACATAATCATCACAGCATCACCACCATCACCACCATCATCATCACCACCACCACCACCATCATCATCATCATAATCATAACCACCACCACCTTCATCATCATCACCATCATCACCATCATCATCATCATCATCATCATCACAGCCATCAGCACCATCACCACACCACCATTATCACCACCACCACCATCATCATCATCATCATCATCACCACCATCACCACCACCACACCATCATCATCATCATCACCATCATCACCATCATCATCACCATCATCACCACCATCATCACCATCATCATCACCATCATCATCATCATCATCATCATCATCATCATCATCACAGCCATCAGCACCATCACCACCATCATCACCACCACCACCACCTTCATCATCATCATCATAATCATAACCACCACCACCACCACCACCATCATCATCATCACCATCATCATCACCATCATCATCATCCTACACTGACACCAGCCCCCGTGGGGGTGCCGGGGGCTCTGTCAGTATAAATGGTATCCCGTAACTTCTGGAAATTTTGAGCTAGAAATGTCCTCTTTTCTGCGACTCTCTTTTGTTTTTCTGCTTTGTTGCTTTGCTTTCTGTCATTCCTTCCTATCATTTTCTTCCTTGTTGGTCTTTGCGAAGGCCATGGTCCAGTCCCAGTCCTCTGGCAGGATATTATGGTTTGTTGTTGCCGCCAAAGTGATGGATGGGATCATTTTCATTATGTTCAGTGTTGAAGTTTGAGACACTGATAAGGCGTACGGGGTATTTAACCCTTTGACTCCCCACCCTATTCACCAATTGCAAAAACTTAACCCTTTGACTCCCTCACCCTATCCACCAGCATCCCCTCGTGGGGATGCCGGGGGCTCTTTCAGAATAGATAGTATCCCCTACCTTGTGGAAATTCTGTGCTAGAAATGTCCTCTTTTCTGTCACTCTCTTTGTTTCTGCCTTGTTTCTTTGCTTTCTGTCATTTCTTCCTATCATTTTCTGCCTTGCTGTTTCTCTTAGGATTAATAACTGAGTACATATATTAAGTGCATTTTTAACGGGTTGTCGTTTTTTGACATGGTGTTAGCCCTGATATGGCTCTAGTAATCGGCTGGGTTATAAATACTATGAACTGAAGTGCAGTTTGGTCTCTAGGGAGGTGAGATATGCGGAAGCAATTTTAGGTAAGTTATATCCGTTTTCGTATATGTTTTGGTGTCCTTAGACATGCTTAAATTTGTATTCAGGTGTGTTCTTTAAATCCACTATGCGATGAATTGGACGGAGTGATCAATGCCGGGGAGCATGTCCTTAGATTATGTGCGCGAATGCATTGATATGTGTACTTAATTTTCTTTTTTTTTTTCTTCTTCTTCTTCTTCTTGTTTATATTCCTGTTGAAGTTTTGTATGTGCATTGAAACAGTTATAGCCCTGATATGGCTCTACGCAGTCGGCTGGGTTTTAAACAACAATAAAACAACAATCCACCATATTCCTGCAGGAAGCTGGTGGATATGGTGAGGGAGTCAAAAGGTTAAGTTTGTGCTTTGTTAGCATAGCTGACAATACATGATACTGGTGGACAGAGTTCGGGAGTCGAAGGGTTAATGTACATATTTAATGATTTATGTGCACACACGAAGGCAGTTTAGGTACGACTAGATCTGCAAACATTACTCGGGAAATGGGAAAATAATCTCCATCATTTACCCACCATACGCTACACAGAAGAATCAAACCCAGACCTTTGGGGTAGGAGTCCAATGTCTTTTCCACTTGGCTATAGTGCCCTTTAACCCTTTGACTCCCGCATTCTATACACAAATTGCAAAAACGTGATCCTCTGACCCTCTCACCCTATCCACCAATTTCTGTATGAAGCTGGTGGACAGGGTGACGGAATCAAAGGATTAAGTTTTTGCTTTGCTATTATGGCTGACAATATAGGATGACAATGCAGGATGCTGGTGGACAGGGTGTGGGAGTCAAAGGGTTAAAATAATGTATGAATAATTCATGGAACTGTATCAAACTCTCACTGAACTGGTCAAAACCATACATCTTTAACAAGAGATTATGCAAGTGGTTTTTTTTTTAACTCAAAGAAAGAAACGTTGCAAAATTTTAAGAAAATCAGATAAAGGAAATAAATAGATATATAAATATGAAGAAAAAAAATTAGCAGAGCGTGGTTTCGATCCACGGACCTCTGGGTTATGGGCCCAGCACGCTTCCACTGCGCCACTCTGCTTCGCCAAGTAAGAAGGAATTTATTGATGTATTCCTGACTATAACTGAACTTTCACCCTTTGCTAGCCCTTTCAGGCCTGTTTGGCGTACATGTTCCAAGAGATAAAACAAAAACAAACAAACAAACAAAAAACAACAACAACAACCAACAACTGTGTAGTTGCGAACAAAAAAAAAAGAACAAAAACACAAAACAATCTGGTTTAAATTTAGAGAGAGAAGAAAAATTAGCAGAGCGTGGTTTCGATCCACGGACCTCTGGGTTATGGGCCCAGCACGCTTCCACTGCGCCACTCTGCTTCTGTCAAATGAAATGGAATATATTGATTTATTTTCCCGACTAGAACTAAACCTTGTCTCTTACTGGCCATTTTAAACCTGTTTGGCGTACATGTTCAAAGAAAGAGAGAAAAAACAAACAAACAAAAAAACCCCACCAACAACAACAACAACAAAACCAATGACAACAAAAAACAAAACAAAACAATTTGGCGTAAATGAAGAGAGAGAGAGAGAGAGACAGAAAAAAAAAAAAAATTAGCAGAGCGTGGTTTCGATCCACGGACCTCTGGGTTATGGGCCCAGCACGCTTCCACTGCGCCACTCTGCTTCTGTCAAGTATGGAGGAATTTATTGATATATTGGCGACTAAAATTGAACCTTCAACTTTTGCTAGCCCTTTCAGGCCTGTTTGGCGTAGGACTATATGTTCAAAAACAAAACAAAACAAAACAAAAAAACAAAAATAAAACAAAACAAAACAAACAAAAAAAGACAATCTGCGTGGTTTCGGGAAAAATAAAAATAAAAATAAAGGATTTGGCGTAATGAAGAAAGAAAGAAAGAAAGAAAAAATTAGCAGAGCGTGGTTTCGATCCACGGACCTCTGGGTTATGGGCCCAGCACGCTTCCACTGCGCCACTCTGCTTCTGCCAAGTAAGAAGAAATTTATTGATGTATTCCTGACTATAACTGTACTTTCACCTTTGCTAGCCCTTTCAGGCCTGTTTGGCGTACATGTTCCAAGAGATAAAACAAAAACAAACAAACAAACAAAAAACAACAACAACACCAACAACTGTGTAGTTGCGAAAAAAAAAAAAAAGAACAAAAACACAAAACAATCTGGTTTAATTTAGAGAGAGAAGAAAAATTAGCAGATCGTGGTTTCGATCCACGGACCTCTAGGTTATGGGCCCAGCACGCTTCCACTGCGCCATTCTGCTTCTGTTAAAAAAAAAAGGAATATATTGATTTATTTTCTCGACTAGAACTAAACCCTTGTCTCTTACTGGCCATTTTAAACCTGTTTGGCGTACATGTTCAAAGAGAGACAAAACAACAACAACAACAACAAACAAAAAAAAACAACAAAAAACAAAAAACAATAAACAAAAAACAAAAACAAAACAAAAACAAAAAAGGTCCGTGTAGTTTCGAAAAAAAAAGTGAACAAAAGCACAAAAGAATTTGGCTTAAATGAAGAGAGAGAGAGAGACAGAAAAAAAAAACACACAAAAATTAGCAGAGCGTGGTTTCGATCCACGGACCTCTGGGTTATGGGCCCAGCACGCTTCCACTGCGCCACTCTGCTTCTGTCAAATGAAATGGAATATATTGATTTATTTTCCCGACTAGAACTAAACCCTTGTCCCTTACTGGCCATTTTAAACCTGTTTGGCGTACATGTTCAAAGAAAGAGAGAAAAAACAAACAAAAAAAAAAAACCCACCACCAACAACAACAACAAAAAAACAATGACAACAAAAACAAAACAAAACAATTTGGCTTAAATGAAGAGAGAGAGAGAGACAGAAAAAAAAAAAAAATTAGCAGAGCGTGGTTTCGATCCACGGACCTCTGGGTTATGGGCCCAGCACGCTTCCACTGCGCCACTCTGCTTCTGTCTAATAAAATGGAATATATTGATTTATTTTCCCGACTACAAATACACCTTGTCTCTTACTCATGTTCAAAGAGAGACAAAACAACAACAACAACAACAATAAAACAAATAAAAAAAACAACAAAAACCAAAAATAATAACAACAAAAACAAAACAAAAACAAAAATAAAAAAAGGTCCGTTGTAGTTTCGAAAAAAAAAAAAAAAAAAAAAAAAGTTAAACAAAAACACAAAAGAATTTGCCTTAAATGAGGAGAGAGAGACAGAAGAAAAAAAATGTTAGCAGAGCGTGGTTTCGATCCACGGACCTCTGGGTTATGGGCCCAGCACGCTTCCACTGCGCCACTCTGCTCCTGTCAAGTACGGAGGAATTTATTGATATATTGCCGACTAAAACTGAACCTTCAACCTTTGCTAGCCCTTTCAGGCCTGTTTGGCGTAGGCCTACATGTTCAAAAACAAAACAAAACAAAACAAAAAAACAAAAATAAAACAAAACAAAACAAACAAAAAAAGACAGTCTGCGTGGTTTCCGGGAAAAATAAAAATAAAAATAAAGGATTTGGCGTATATGAAGAAAGAAAGAAAGAAAAAAAAATTAGCAGAGCGTGGTTTCGATCCACGGACCTCTGGGTTATGGGCCCAGCACGCTTCCACTGCGCCACTCTGCTTCTGCCAAGTAAGAAGGAATTTATTGATGTATTCCTGACTATAACTGAACTTTCACCCTTTGCTAGCCCTTTCAGGCCTGTTTGGCGTACATGTTCCAAGAGATAAAACAAAAACAAACAAACAAACAAAAAACAACAACAACCACCAACAACTGTGTAGTTGCGAACAAAAAAAAAAAAAGAACAAAAACACAAAACAATCTGGTTTACATTTAGAGAGAGAGAAAAAATTAGCAGAGCGTGGTTTCGATCCACGGACCTCTGGGTTATGGGCCCAGCACGCTTCCACTGCGCCACTCTGCTTCTGTTAAAAAAAATGGAATATATTGATTTATTTTCTCGACTAGAACTAAACCCTTGTCTCTTACTGGCCATTTTAAACCTGTTTGGCGTACATGTTCAAAGAGAGACAAAACAACAACAACAACAACTAAACAAAACAAAAAACAACAAAAACAAAAACAATAACAACAAAAACAAAACAAAAACAAAAACAAAATAAGGTCCGTGTAGTTTCGAAAAAAAAAGTGAACAAAAGCACAAAAGAATTTGGCTTAAATGAAGAGAGAGAGAGACAGAAAAAAAAACACACAAAAATTAGCAGAGCGTGGTTTCGATCCACGGACCTCTGGGTTATGGGCCCAGCACGCTTCCACTGCGCCACTCTGCTTCTGTCAAATGAAATGGAATATATTGATTTATTTTCCCGACTAGAACTAAACCCTTGTCCCTTACTGGCCATTTTAAACCTGTTTGGCGTACATGTTCAAAGAAAGAGAGAAAAAACAAACAAACAAAAAAAACCCACCACCAACAACAACAACAAAAAAACAATGACAACAATGACAACAAAAAACAAAACAAAACAATTTGGCTTAAATGAAGAGAGAGAGAGAGACAGGAAAAAAAAAAAAATTAGCAGAGCGTGGTTTCGATCCACGGACCTCTGGGTTATGGGCCCAGCACGCTTCCACTGCGCCACTCTGCTTCTGTCAAGTATGGAGGAATTTATTGATATATTGGCGACTAAAACTGAACCTTCAACTTTTGCTAGCCCTTTCAGGCCTGTTTGGCGTAGGCCTAAATGTTCAAAAACAAAACAAAACAAATCAAAAACAAAACTAAACAAAACAAAAAACCAGTCTGCGTGGTTTCGGGGAAAAAAAAAAAGAAAAGGATTTGGCGCAAATGAAAAAAGAAAGAAAGAAAAAAAAAATTAGCAGAGCGTGGTTTCGATCCACGGACCTCTGGGTTATGGGCCCAGCACGCTTCCACTGCGCCACTCTGCTTCTGTCTAATAAAATGGAATATATTGATTTATTTTCCCGACTACAAATAAACCCTTGTCTCTTACTAGCCATTTTAAACCTGTTTGGCGTACATGTTCAAAGAAAGAGAGAAAAAAAAAAAAAAAAAAACCCCACCACCAACAACAACAAAAAAACCAATGACAACAAAAAACAAAACAAAACAATTTGGCTTAAATGAAGAGAGAGACAGAAAAAGAAAAAAAAATTAGACTCTAGCAGAGCGTGGTTTCGATCCACGGACCTCTGGGTTATGGGCCCAGCACGCTTCCACTGCGCCACTCTGCTTCTGTCAAGTATGGAGGAATTTATTGATATATTGGCGACTAAAACTGAACCTTCAACTTTTGCTAGCCCTTTCAGGCTTGTTTGGCGTAGGCCTAAATGTTCAAAAACAAAACAAAACAAAACAAAACAAAAAACAAAACAAAACAAAACAAAACAAAAAACCAGTCTGCGTGGTTTCGGGGAAAAAAAAAGAAGAAAAAGAAAGAAAAGGATTTGGCGCAAATGAAAACAGAAAGAAAGAAAAAAAAAATTAGCAGAGCGTGGTTTCGATCCACGGACCTCTGGGTTATGGGCCCAGCACGCTTCCACTGCGCCACTCTGCTTACGCTACAAATAGTGAAATTTATAATATATATTTTGTTAAATGATTAAAATTGAACGTTCGTCTATTTGCGACTTCTTCAAGCGTGATTGGTGGCAAGGTAGAACTCTCGACTGCATGGGCTTGAAAATTGTTGTGTGTGCAGTTTCTAATCTACACAGCTGTGAATGGATTCCTGACCCTGTTTAGAACCGGCGAGGAAAAGGAGATGGGTGCCGCACTTAGATCTAGTTGTAGCCTCGAGAAACTTGCAAGTTGGAGTCTCTACCACCCAGGGTTTTGACGCAACGATCACATTTTTTCAACTACAATATTTGAAAATATGAATTAACGAACGGTGATTATTTACATATCTTTTATCATAAGCTTTCTTCAATTAAAATGACTTTTGAGCGAAATGAAAAAAAAGAATTAGCAGAGCGTGGTTTCGATCCACGGACCTCTGGGTTATGGGCCCAGCACGCTTCCACTGCGCCACTCTGCTTCTGTTCAAATGTTGAATGATTTTTAGTTCATCTTTCCGATTAGAATTAATTTCGGGCTGGATTTTCTGATGCAATATTACACAAGGGAGACTACACTCACCTGTTGTACATTGGAAACATTGTGAGGGTTACTTCCCTTGGAATGCCCATAACGAAGTGTTCTCGTCAGAGCTTGATTTAAGTGACAGTTATGGCCGTGTTTAGCCAACACACACACAGACACACACACACACACACACACACACACACACACACACACACACACACACACACACACACACACACACACGAATAAAGAAACAAAGAAAGTGAAAACACACGCGCAAGCATGCGCGAAGTAAATAATAAATAAATAAAAGAATAAAGAAACAAACAAATAAATAAATAAATAAATAAAAAAAACTTGACAAACAAAGAAGCATGTAGATCACTGCCATACTGAATTTAGATTAACAAATGAATAAGTCTATAATATCAGCTTGATCATGGTGGGTTTTTTTTTTTTCCATACACGTGCCTGCATGTTGATAACAGAATTTAAACTGAATGTAGATTAACAAATGAATAAGTCAATAATATCAGCTTGATCATGGTGGGTTTTTTTTCCATACATGTACCTGCATGTTGATAACAGAATTTAGAGTTATTGCAGTGGGACAATTCCATATGCGCTCCATCCAAACCTGCCGTCTGTCTAGGCCCCTTGAACTGGGCAAAACCCTATGCACCAACACAGTCTTAAATTGGAACTGAGAGTTTTAAGTTCGGATTAAAGGATGGGGGTGGGACACTGATGAACCATGAAACACCAACACCACCAGAATGATTAACCCTTTGACTCCTGTGCCCTATCCACCAACAGCAAAAACTTAACCCTTTGACTCTAACCCTATCCTCCAGCTTCCTGCAGGAAGCTGGTGGATAGGATGAGAGAGTCAAAGGGTTAAGTTTTTGCTTTGCTAGCATGGTTGACGATGCATGGATGCTGGTGGATTGGATTCGGGAGTCAAAGGGTTAAGGCTGGCCCGCCACATTCGCCACTGAAGCTACTTATCATTTGCCCAGAGCAGTGGAGAGAGTGTGAGCGATATCGTCATGAAAAGATGATAGAGATGGATTGGACACATTATCTGTCAAGAGGGAGCAGGATAACATTACCTGGACTGCCCTTCATTGGACACCAGAAGAATGTCTTAAGAGAGGAAAATCCAAGAATAAGACGAACAATAGAAGGCCAAATAGAACAAAGAAATAAGGGGGGTAAAAATCCAAAAAAAAAAAAAAAAAATAAAAGAGAAAACGGCAAAACCTCTGTATGATGTCTTGTCGATCATCTACTACTACAACAACAACTACTACAACAACATCAACAACAACAACAAGTACTACTACTACTACATCTACTACAACAACTACTACTACAACAACTACTACTACTATCATTAATATTAAAAATACTACTACAAATACTAATAGGCCTGTATAACAGTATTTTGTGTAAGGGCCTATAGAGCGAGGTGTGTGTGTGCGTGCATTTGTGTGTGTGTGTGTGTGTGTGTGTGTGTGTGTGTGTGTGTGTGTGTGTGTGTGTGTGTGTGTGTGTGTGTGTGTGCATGAGTGAGCATGTGTGTGTCTCACTGTATGTGTACAGCTGAGGAAGTGATAGGGGAGAAATTGAGTGGGAAAGAGACTGAAATACTTTAAGAAATTTTTAAAAATCTTTGTTTGTATGTAAATTGTAATGTATGATATGCGAATAGTTTATAATTTGTGAGGTAATTTTGATTGTCAAGGTGTTAATGCTGTAATACTGAAGTTATAATGTTTTTCCTGTATATGAATTAGAATTTTTCTGTTTTTATCTTCATTCAAAATATTGATTATAATTTTATGTACAACTATTGCATGCACAAACACACACACACACACACGCATGCAAACATAGCACACGCACACACACACTCACACACACACACACACACACACACACACACACACATTCTTACATACACACACGCGCACAGCAACGCACACGCACGCACACACACACGTACACACACACACGTACGCAAGCACACACACGCAGCAATATATAAACACAGTATGCCTCTTTATTCATATGAAAAATCTGTTAATCTTTCTTCATTACATAAGTCAGTGTTTAAATTCTGTGGTTTCTTATGTGTCTTCTTACTTGTACAGCTTTAATGTTTGTTGTTATCTTATTGTGTATGTACGAGTAATTGTGAACATTTTTTATCACCTTTTGCCTTTCTTGCGAAATGTAAAGCGCTGGTGAGCATGTTTTTATATGGAATGTGCGCTATACAAATAAACATTATTATTATTATTATTATAGGCCTACTATTAATATTACTACTATTACGTCTTCTACCACTACTACTTCACACATAAAAAAAAAAAAAAGTTAGCAGAGCGTGGTTTCGATCCACGGACCTCTGGGTTATGGGCCCAGCACGCTTCCACTGCGCCACTCTGCTTCTATTTTTAAGGGGCAGACTTTCGAATTACTTTCCCGATTTCGAGCGGGATTTTCTGACGCAATACACACAAGGGCGACAACACTTACATCTTTGTATACTAGAAACTATGTGTTACTTCCCCTAGTATACACTACGCTACCGCGCTGAGAGTGACGGGACAGCGAGTGAGAGTTATGGTCGGTTTCACCGCGATTCGTTAACCCTTTGACTCCCGCACCTGTTCATCGGCTTCTTGCATTATCAGCCATGCTAGCAAAGAAAAACACTTAACCCTTTGACTCCTTCACCCTTTTCACCAGCTTCTCACAGAAAGGAGGTGGAAAGGGTGAGGGAATCAAACGGTTGGTTAATTTTTTTTGCATCGGTGGACATGTGCGGGAGTCAAAGGGTTAAAAACAAAACAAAACAAATAAAACACAACAAAACCACAACAACAACAAAGTGAAGACACTCACTCACAGTCACACGCACACACACAGATACAGACAGATAGACAGACAGAAACACACACACACACACACACACACACACACACACACACACACACACACACACACACACACACACACACACACACACACACACACACACACACACACACGAGATACGTACAGACAGTTGCACTGCGTGTACGCGCGCCCACACTGATATATCATTATACTCATACACACGCAGACACACACAAACACACACATATACATACATACATACATACATACATACATACATACATACATACATAGACAGACAGATAGATAGATAGATAGACATAGACAGACAGACAGACAGATATATAGATAGACAGATAGATAGAGATAGATAGATAGATATCAAATTGATAGATATGAATGTATAAATATAGGTATACATATAGATTTAGATTTACATACAGATACAGATACATCTAGCTCTACCTCTACATGTACATACACACACACGCACACACACGCACACACACACACACACACACACACATTATGTGTATATATATATATATAATATATATATAAATAGATATATATATACACACACATATATATATATACATACATACATACATACATATCTATATATACACATACATTCACATACACATACATATACATACACATACATATACATACACATATACGATAACATAATTATACAGAATACATATATACATATACAGAACGCCAGAGAGACGAAGAGAGACGAAGCGGACACGTTGTTACTGTTTCAAGAAAAAGACAGCAGGCTTTTTAATGTGTATTTGCATATAAAGTAGCCTCCGCGTCATGTCTGAACTCTCTCTCTCTTGTGACTGTACCCAGATCTATACCACTGACGTTCGTGCTCGAGATCAAAACTACGAATGCGTAATCATTTTGATTTCCCCCGGCCATAGGTTGGATGTATGGAGACACACACGCACAGAGAGAGAGAGAGAGAGACAGACAGACAGACAGACAGACAGACAAACTGAGAGATAGACAGAGATAGAGACAGAGCCACAGAGAGAGACAGACGAAGAGAAAAAGAGAGGGAGAGAGAAGGAAGCAGGGGGGAGGAGAGAGAGGGAGAGAGAGAGGAGAGACAGTCAGAGACATACATACGTACAGACAGACAGACAGAGGTAGAGACACAGAGAGAGACACAGGGAGAGAGAAAGAGAGGGAGAGAGAGAGAGAGAGAGAGAGAGAAAAGAGAGAGAGACAGACAGACAGACAGACAGAGGGAGAGACAGAGAGAGGGAGAAGAGAAGAGAGACAGAGAGAGGGACAGACAGACAGACTGACAGATAGAGAGAGAGAGAGGGACAGACAGACAGACAGACAGACAGATAGACAGAGACACAGAGACAGAGAGAGAGAGGGACAGACAGACTGACAGAGACACAGAGACAGAGAGAGAGATGGACAGACAGACAGACTGACAGATACACACAGACAGAGACAGAGAGAGAGAGAGGGACAGACAGACAGATTGACAGATAGACAGAGACAGAGACACAGAGAGAGAGGGACAGACTGACAGATAGACAGACAGAGACACAGACAGAGAGAGAGAGGGACAGACAGACAGACTGACAGATAGACAGAGACAGAGACAGAGGGACAGAGGGAGAGAGAGAAGGGAGAGGAGAGACAGTCAAGGGACATACATACATACAGACAGACAGACAGAGATAGAGCCACAAAGAGAGACACAGGGAGAGAGAAAGGGAAGGGGGAGATAGGGAGAGAGGGAGAGACAGACAGACAGACAGAGAGAGGGACAAGACAGAGAGAGAGAGAGGCACAGACAGACAGACAGAAAGACAGACAGATAGACAGACAGATAGACATATGCAGCGGATACAGGTAAGACACTTCTGGATCCACAACTATGTGCCAAGAAGAGAAAAAAAGGAATAAGTAAAAACAATAGCAAAAACAAACAAACAAACAAACAAAATACAAACAAACAAAAACAAACAAACAAACAAACAAACAAACAAACAAACAAACAAACAAACAAAACAAACGAACGAACAAACGAACAAACAACAAGAACAAACCAACAACGACAACGACGACGACGACGACAACAACAACAACAACAATAATGATTGTATTTGCAAATGATGGTGATGACGATGATGATGCATGATTTATTCAAATCTATGACTGGTTTGGTCACAATTGATTTACCATGCGAAATCTGGATTTATGTCCCTGGGGAGAGGGCGTCGCCACAATGCAGCGCCACCCAATCATATATATATGCATACATATATATATATATATTATATATATATATATATATATATATATATATATATATATATATATATATATATATATATATATATATACATACATATGTGTGTGTGTGTCTGTATTTTCTGAATGACTGTATTTTGATGTAACCTTTTTGAAAATGGATTTTTTCCCTACATAATTTAGCCATGGAAAACTCCTTTGTTGCCTTGGGATCTTCAACGTGCGCTGAGTGCATGCTGCGCACGGGACCTCGGTGTATCGTCACATTAAAAAATCTAGCACCCAAACCAACACTCAAGGTTTCGTGGAGTGGGAGAAAAGTTTCTGTCCGATCCGAGATTCGAATCCAGTTTTCATGCATCCTAGGCAGGAGTTATAACCACTACGCCACACACCCAGTGGCGATGACGACGAAGGCAACGACGATGAAGATAACATTGACGACTACGAATTCGACGACGATGGTAATACTGACGACTACGAATACGATCACGATAATAATCACAACGAAGATGACGATAACGACGTCTTCGACGACGATGATGATAATGATGACGATGACAGCGACGGAGATGATGATAACGATGATGACGACGACGACAACGATGACGATGACGACTACGACGACAATGATGATAATAATGACGACGACGACGACGATGATGATGATGACAGCGACAGAGATGATGATGATAATGATGATGACGAGACGATAATTATTATGTCAAGTAATGACGACAACGACGACGATGTCGATGTCGATGATGATAATGATAATGACGTCAACCACCACGACAATGACAACGAAGACGACGACGATCTTGACGATGATAACAATGACGACGATAATGATAACGATGACGACTAAGATGTCGGTGATACTGATGATGGCGA
>CM060307.1:100448212-100450712 GCA_030674185.1 Monoplex corrugatus | reverse complement strand
GCATCTATCCTTGTCGCCGCAAGCACATCTTCCACCCTCTGTGTCCTCAGCCACCCTGCAAGTCCATCCAATATTTTCTCCTTGGGTCTTTCTGGTGCTCTCTTTCCCTCCAGCTTTCCTGTTGTGACCAGGTGCTCCAATTCCCCTTTCCTCATAAAATGACCTGTAAATGTTGCTTGTCTTTTCCTAATCTTCTTTATCAATGATCTTCTTGTGTCTGCCTCCATTAAGACTGTCTCATTTGTTTTCTTTGCTGTCCATGGAACTCTCAACATTCTTCTTAGAAACCACATCTCGTCTGCTGCAATCTTGTTCTGGCTTTGTGTGTTGACTGTCTATGCCTCACAACCATATAACATTATCGGTTCTTTATCACATTCAAGAACTCTCTTCCTTTATGTAATTGTTGGTAAGAAAGCAAAAAATAGCGATGCCTAAAACAGTACGCAAGTTTTCAAGAAGCCCACGACTGGAAGAGGGCCACAAGATTGGATTGCATGGTGAGTTACCTAAGTATTATAACGTGTCTGTGTCTGTGTTAACATTCATGAGCTGAGAGTCCCTGCCACGGCGGATGACCTCCGACGAGAGGCCCCTGTGCATCGAAACATGGGATCAGACCTTTGGTTAACCCTTTGATTCCCAAAGCCTATCCACCAACTCAAAAACTTAACCCTTTGATTCCCTCACCCTAACCACCAGCTTCCTGGAGGAAGCTGGTGGTTAGGGTGAGGGAATCAAAGGGTTAAGTTTTTGCTTTGCTAGCATGGTTGGCAATGCAGGATGATGGGGGACAGGCTGCAGGAGTCAAAGGGTTAAACACAGAGATAAAGGTTGTCCAATAGCCCTGACGTCCGTAAAGAGGTGGGCCTCAGTAGCTCAGTTTGTTGAGCGTGGGATTCAGATGCTAATGGTTGTGGGTATGAATCCCAGGGTGCGTTACATTAACCCTTTGACTCTCACACTCTGTCCACCAGCTATCAGCACTGCCAACTATGCTAGCAAAGCAAAAACTTAACCCTTTGATTCCCTCACCTCAAGCTGGTGGATAGGGTGAGGGAATCATAAGGTTAAGTATTTGCAGTTGGTGCATAGGGTGCTGGAGTAAAAGGGTTAAAATTAAATCTGGCCTTCTCACTGTCCATCTTAACATCATTGTCGTTCTTGTGGTGTCAGTGTAGGATTAGATAAGTCCCCCTTCCCCCGCTTCCCTGGGATGGTTATTCCCGTCGGCCATATCACCTGAGGTGGGTGTCGACGTAAAATCTGAACCAAATCAAACAGTCAATCTGAAGTCTTAAATGGAGTGACAGAGTAGGGATCTCATTTTAACCACAGGCTAGCTTTATGAGTGTGATGTCCATCGCCTCTCTGTGTGTGTGTGTGTGCTTTACCTTTCCCTTACCCATCAAGGCGATCAAGGACTTCCATCTGTCTCCATCTCTCGTTGCCCTAGCCTCTCTCCCACCCCCCTCGTCTCCAGCCACTCTGCAATCCGTCCAGCATTTTCTCCCTGGGTCTACCCGGTGCTCTCTTTCCCTCCAGCTTTCCCGTTGTGACCAGGTGCTCCAAATCCCCCTTCCTCATAAAATGGCCTATAAATGTTGCCTGTCTTTTCCTAATCTTCCTTATGAGTGATCTACTTGTGTCTGCCTCCATCAAGACTGTCTGGTTTGTTTTCTTTGCTGTCCATGGAACTCTCAACATTCTTCTTAGAAACCACATCTTGGCTGCCTCAATCTTGTTCTGGCTTTGTTGTTGACTGTCCATGCTGGGATAAAACTAAATGAATTTGCCTACCCAAGAATATGGAATGGACATGGATATGGACACACACGCGTACATACAAACACACACACACGTACATACATGCGGACATACGTACACACACACACACACACTCACACACACTCATGCACGCACACACACACATACACACACAAAAGCACACACACACACTCACAAAGACACACACACACACACTCACTCTCTCACACACACACACACACACAACACCCCACACACACACACACACACACACACCACACACACACACACACACACACACGCACGCACGCACACACACACACACACACACACACGCGATACCGACGACAGACAGACAGACAGACAGACAGACACACGCACACACACACACACACAATCTCATTGGGGTAACATGAAATATCCTCCCCTTTAAGAAAAAACAACAACAACAAGAAAAACAACAGCAACCACCACAACAACCACAAAAGGAGATTAAAGAAGTGATAAAAAGAAAGAAAGACAGACAGACAGACAGACAGACAGACAGACAGACAGAAAGACAGAAAACAGACATACAACAGCACAAAAGGAGATTAAAGAAGTGATGATAAGAAAGAAAAAATGAAAGAAAGACAGACAGAAAGAAAGACAGACAGACAGACAGACAGAAAGAAAGACAGACAGACAGAAAGAAAGAGAGACAGAAAAAAGACAGACAGACTGAAAGAAAGAC
>CM060307.1:100440712-100443212 GCA_030674185.1 Monoplex corrugatus | reverse complement strand
AAACATGACTGGTTCCACTGGTCTCTGGTTTTTGATATAGAGGTAATTCCTCCTGTGTTTTCCCTGTATTATATCATTATTGTCCAACTGTGTTTTGTTTACTCGGGCGATGGAGAAATATTGACTCGTATAGGATTCTGTTTGATGTGTGTGTGTGTGTGTGTGTGTGTGTGTGTGTGTGTGTGTGTGTGTGTGTGTGTGTGTGTGTGTGTGTGTGTGTGTGTGTGTGTGTGTGTGTATGTGTGTGTGTGGTGTATGTGTGTGTGTTTGTTTGTGTGATGCGTGTGGGTAGGTGGGTGTGAGAATGCGTAAATGTGTTTGTGTGTGTGTGTGTGTGTGTGTGTGTGTGTGTGTGTGTGTGTGTGTGTGAGAGAGAGAGAGAGAGAGAGAGAGAGAATGTGTATATATATATATATGTGTGAGTGTGTATGTGTGTGTGTACATGAGACACAGACGGAGAGAGAGAGTGTGTGTGTGTATGTGTATGTGTGTTGTGTGTGTTGCTCATCGTGTGTGTGTGTATGTGTGTGTGTGTTTTGTGTGTGTGTGTGTGTGTGTGTGTGTGTGTGAGTGTGTGGGTATGTGTGGTGTGTGTGTGTATTTAGTGTGTTTGTGTGTTTGTGTGTGTTTCGTGTGTGTGTGTGTTGTGTGTGTGGTGTGTGTGTGTGTGTGTGTGTGTGTGTGTGTGTGTGTGTGTGTGTGTGTGTTTATGTGTGTGTGTGAGTCTCTCTCTATCTGTCTACCTATCTATATATACACGCATATATATGATACACATATGTATGTATGTATGTACGTATGTATGTATGTATGTATGTATGTATGTATGTATGTCGTATGTATATATATGTGTGTGTGTGTGTGTGTCTGTCTGTCTGTCTGTGTGAGCTCGTGTGAGCATCTATCACAATTTGTAGTTTTGATTGCACCATCTAAATCAAAGCAACCGCCAGCATTCAAACAAACATGAACCAGAAAAAAGATGAAAACAGAATCACAGTGTGTATTTAATTCGGCCAGACAAGACAGGTGCAAACTTTCGGCCAACTGGTCTTTGTCAAGCGTACACAAAAGAGAACAAAGAACAAACATCAAAGAACAAGCACAACAATTTTCTCCAAATTTTTACTGTTTATTGTTTGGTGGGTTTTTTTTTTGTTTTTTGCTGTCTTGCTGTTTCGCTTGACAAAGGCCAGTTGGCCGAAAATTTGCGCCTGTGTTGTTTTGTGTGTTTTACACGTTTCCGATCTATTTTTCTTTTTTTTTTTTTTGCTGTGTTTGTCGGGTTTTGTTGTTGTTGGTTTTTTGTTTGTTTTGTTTTGTTTGTTAGTTTTTTGTTGATGGGGTTTTTTGTTTTGTTTTGTTCCTGTTCGGCTTAACACGGGCGGTAGCACTTGTTTTGGATTACTGACAAAACGGCCATACCCGTAAAATCTCTCTCGTACATTTGAGTGCCCCCATGGGAGTTGCAACCCCCCCCCCCCACCACCATCATCCCTCTATTCCCAAAAATAAAGCATAAAAAAGAGATCAATAAATACATAAATAAATGCATGAAGAAATAAATATGAAAAGACAGGCTTTTTGACAAAAAAGAACAAAAACAAAAACAAACAAAACAAAAAACAAAAAAGCAAACAAACAAACAAACAAACAAACAAACAAACAAAAACAAAAAAACCACTGGACTGAGCTGTCATTCATCATTAATTTGTTTAATATCTTTGTTTTTTTGTTTTGTTTTGTTTGGTCGGTTGGTTGGTTGATTCCTTCTTTCTTTCTTTCTGTTTGTCTGTCTTTCTTTCCTTCTTTCTTTCTTTTTTTTAATCTATTTATTTATTCGTGTGTTTATTGATGTACTTATTTATTCATTGTTCATTTATTTATTCATTTGATTGTTTATCTATTTACTTTTTTATTTATCATTTATTTATCTATCTATTCATTATTATCATTATTGCTGTATGCATTCATTTTTTTATGTACAAAAGTGGACTTTTCCACAAAAATTGCTAGAGAACAACTCACTTGTTGCCATGGGATCTTTAACGTGCGCTAAATGCGTGTCACACACGGAGCCTCGGTTTAGAGTCTCATCCAAAAGACTAACACCCAGACCACTACTGAAGTTCCAGTGTACAGATAGGGGAATGGGGGATGCCTTCGGGGTGCTGGCCCCGGGAAAAGTTGAGGTTTCTATCACCTGACTCCCCCACGACCCCAGAGTTATGGAAGTATCTAGGTAGGACCTCAGGACCTGACCAGCTCGCGGGTTTATTGCAGGCTTAAGGCTTGTGCCGTGATCATACTGGATCTTCTCCATTACTTGGCACCTGTGACGTTAGTGCATACGGAATTCATTCCGAGCGTGGCAAAGACCAGTTGGCCGAAAGTTTGCGCCTGTCTTTTCTGGTTGTATTAAATATACGTTGTTTTTTTGTTTTTTTTGGGGGGGGAGGGGGGGGGGTTGTTCGTTTTTTGTTTTTTTTTCTGGTCGATT
>CM060307.1:100423212-100428212 GCA_030674185.1 Monoplex corrugatus | reverse complement strand
GAAAGAGTGAGAGAGAGAGAGGGAGAGGGGGGGAGGGAATGAGAAAAGAGAGAAAGAAGGGAGAGAGAGAATGAGAGAGACAGAATGAAAAAGAGAGAGAATGAGAGAGAGTGTGAAAGAGAGCCAGAGACAGAGACAGAGAGAAAATGCATGAGAGAGAGAGAGAGAGAGAGAGAGAGAGAGAGAGGGAGAGAGAGAGACAGAGCAAAGAGCAACTAAAATAGAATGAGAGGACAACATACCAAAAGCCACTCACTTACCTGGCCTTATGACGTTATTTAACGTCGGGCTTAGATTTCACATCAACTATTATTATTATTATTATTATTACATGAATAAACGCCTTTCCATAAAATGCTCAACGCGTTTTACATAAAATCTTAATTAAAACATGCATTACAAATAGAAGCTGAATAAGACATTTAACTAATTAAAACAAATCAGAGAGCATACAAAGATATTCCAACATATCATGTTCACGTTCACAACACACACACACACACACACACACACACACCACGCACGCACACACACACACACACACACACACACACACACACACACACACACACACACTCACACCCATACACACACACAAAAATTAAAATTAAAATATATAATCAGAAGAATAAACTTAAAAAACACCAATAATAGACACAGTCATGCCAAGGACTAGAAAAGGTTAAAAACAGTCATTTTGTACTTCAGCACCAATGCCGTGGAAGTTACTCTGCAACCAGATACTTTTGAAAAAGATGGGTTTTAAGTTCCTTTCTGAAGGTTAAGTAACTATGTTGTTTTCTCAGGTTGAGTGGCAGATTGTTCCATACTGAAGGACCAAAAACAGAGAAAGCGCGTTTGCCAACTGTGGAGAGAGAAAAACGTGGTTCGACTAGTTGAAAAGAATCTCCGGAACGAAGGGTTCGAGTCGGTACATAATGTTGGATCAGTTCAGAAAGATATGGTGGTGCAGTGACTGTATCACTTAGACAGCGGAAACAGAGGCAAGCAATCTTGAAGTCTATTCTGGCTTTGATGGGGAGCCAGTGAAGGGATTTCAGCAGTGGATTTGCACTGTCAGATTGTTTCTTGTGCAGGATAAGGCGGGCTGCATTATTCTGAATGACCTGAAGCTTTCTAAGTTTGTCATCAGGTAAGCCAGCTAAGAGAGAATTACAGTAATCTAATCTTGACAAAATAAAACAAACTGCAAGCTTCCTCACGGCATCGGTGGTGAGGTAAGGACGAATCTTTGCAATCCTACGGAGCTGAAAGTTTAGGCTACGGCAAAGATTGTTGATATACGCGTCCATTGTTAATGATTCGTCAAGAAACACTCCAAGATTTCTAACAGATGGTGCAAAAGAAAGACTGCAGCCACAGACTGTCATTGTGCATGTTGGTGTTTGTTGTAGTTTATGTTTAGTACCGATTTTTATCAGTTCAGTTTTATCTTCATTCATTTTAAGCTTGTTTGTCATCATCCAGTCACCGACAGCCTCAATACCAGATTGTAAATTGCCAAGCAATGCTGGAAACTCGGCTGGGATGTTGGAATCATACAATTGTGAATCGTCGGCGAAGAAGTGATAGCGAAGACCTGATCGACTTATCACCTGACTCAGAGGCTTGGTGTACATTACGAACAAGACAGGCCCTAACACTGAGCCTTGTGGGACTCCAAACCTGAGCACTGATGGAGAGGAATGATACTTTCCTAAAACAACAGATTGAGTACGGTCCTTAAGGTAGGACCGAAACCAGTCCAAAACGATTGCAGAGCAACCATATGTGGTATGCAGTCTGTTGATAAGTATGTTATGGTCTATTGTATCAAAGGCAGCAGACAAATCCAGCAAAGACAGGAGAGACACATGTCCACGATCAGAAGCATGAAGAAGATCGTTAACGACACGAACAAGTGCCGTTTCTGTACTATGACATTTACGATATGCAGATTGAAATGGCTCAAGTAGGTCGTGGGACTGAAGGTGATGTAACAACTGTTCCAAGACAATACGTTCTAAAACCTTTGATAAAAATGGCAAGTTAGAAACTGGGCGAAAGTTTTTCAAGCACTCAGGATCAAGTGTTGACTTTTTAAGAAGTGGTTTCACTAGGGCATGTTTAAAACTATCTGGGACAGTGCCTGCACACAATGACCTGTTCATGATATCAGTTATCAGGGGAACAAGTTCATCAATACATCCAAAAAACAGTGATGCAGGAATGGGATCTAGCTCGCATGATTTCTTGGGCATTTTCATCAGTATTTCTCTCACATTTTCTTGAGACACGCTCTGAAAAACAGAGAGTGCAGATCCAGAGAACCGATCAGCGTCAGCGGTCGTCGAACTGCCAGTTGGAAAACTGTCTCGAATTTGCTCAATTTTGCCAGAAAAGTATTCATTGAATTTGTCCGGTAGTTGTTCAACCGGGACAGATGTTGGTAACACAAGGCCCTGTTCTTTTCCCATGAGCTCCCTGCTGACTCTGAAAAGCTCCCCGGAGCTACACGCATTGACTATCTTATTACACATGTACTGTTTTTTAGCATTACGAATCATGCTAGTTACCAGATTACGCTGGTGAGCATAAATTTGCTTGTGCACAGTCAGGCCAGATTTGCGCCATAACCGTTCCGCCTCGCGGCGCTGGAGCTTTGCTTGCTTTATCTCCAGGTTCATCCAAGGGGCGGATGTGCGATCGGTCAAGTTACGTGTAACTAAGGGGGCGTGCTTGTCCAATAAGTCACGCAAACATGTGTTGTAAACATTGACAGGATCATTAGTACATGAATCATATGCAAACCCTGACAACACATCTGATCTAAAATCAACAGAGTTAATGGCTTTGAGTTTACGTGATGATACACTCTTTGTTGCTCTACATGGTTTCCTAAGGCATAGCTCAAAGGACACAACAAAATGGTCAGAGACTAACATGTCATCGACATTGATGTTCATAAACAAGGGTCTACTGTTTGTAACAATCCAGTCTAGGATGTGACCACGGCAGTGTGTGGGTTTGTTTATCAGTTGTTCTAAGTCAAAACTGTCAAGCAGACTTTTAAATGCAGAAGCAGTAGGGTCAGAAACTGAATCAAAATGAACATTGAAATCACCCACAACAATCAATTTTTTACAGGATAGACAAGTTGATAACAGAGCTTGAAAGTCATTCAAAAACATGGAGTTGGTCAGTTTGTTCTTGCGGTTAGGGGGAGGTCTGTACAGGCTGACAAATGATACTGTCTGATTGAGGTATGAGAGGCGAACATGGCATGCTTCGAAAGATTGAAACACACAGTCTTTGGTAGTCACTGACAAATGGGGCACTAGGCATGAAATAGCATCATCCGCATACAGAATCAGAATGGGTGTTGCTGTCACCTGTGCATTAGTGTTCAGAATAAAAGTCCTCTCTTCTTTGTAGTGCTTTCTATAATATAGTGCATTCGCTCCCTGGATGGGTGGATATATCGCGGTCCAGCGTGGTTGTCAAACGGATGGGTGAGCAAGTTCGTGCTTCGGTTTGAAGTCCTTGCCTGGAGTTGACCCAGCCAAAAAAGATACTTGTGAAGGCAGAGAGAGAGAGAGAGAGAGAGAGAGAGAGAGAGAGAGAGAGAGAGAGAGAAGAGAGACAGACAGACAGACAGACAGAGAGACACAGAGCGAGACAGACAGAGACACACAGAGAGACAGACAGACATACAGAGAGACAGAGAGAGAATGAATGAGAGAGAATGACAGAGAATGAGACAGAGCGAGGGAGAGAGAGGGAGAGGAAGAGGGATGAGAAAGATGGAATGAAAGAGCACGAGAGAGAGAGACAGACAGACAGAGAATAAGAGAGATAGAGAGAATGAGATACAGAGAAAGAAGGAAAGAAAGAAAGAAAGAGAAAAAGACAACGGCGGAGAGAGAGAGAGACAGAGAGAATGAGAGAGAGAGGAGAGATACAGACAGACAGAGAATAAGTAAGAGAGAGAGAGCGAGAGAGTGAGAGAGAGAGAGAGGAAAAGAGACAGAGAGTGAGAGAGAGAAAGAGAATGAGAGAAAGAGAACGAGAAAGAGAAAGAGAGAGAGAGAATAAGAGAGAGAATGACAGAGACAGAGAGAGAGAGGGGGGGGGGAATGAGAGAGAGAGAATGAGAAAGACAGAGAGAATGAGAGAGAGACAGAGAGAGTGAATGTGAGAGAAAGAGAGGGAGGAGAGAGACATACACAGAAAGAGAGAGAGAGAAAGAGAGAGAGAGAGAGAGAGAGAGAAGAGCAACTAAGAGAGAGTCAGAAGACCAAATAACAAAAGATATTCATCTCTATCATTCTCTACCTGGCCTTATAACGTAATTTAATGTGGGACTTACAATTCACATCAACCAGGCATGAAATAGCATTATCCCCATACAGGACTGGTGCTGCTGTTGCCAGTGCATTAGTGTTCACAATATTATCCTTTCTTCTTTGTAGTGCTTTCTATCTATTATTTAGAGCATTTAAATATTGCGAGCACAGAGAGAGCAGGAGAGAGAGAGAGAGAAAGGGAGAGAGAGAGAGAGAGATAGGGAGAGAGAGAGATGAGAGAGGGAAAGAGAGACAGAGACAGAGAGAGAGGGAGACAGAGAGAGAGAATGAGAAAGACTAATAGAATGTGTGAGAGAGAGAGAGACACAGAGAGAGAATGTGTGTGTGTGTGTGTGTGTGTGTGTGTGTGAGAGAGAGAGAGAGAGAGAAGGAGAGAGAGAGCAACAGACAGACAGACAGAGAAACAGAGAGAGACAGAGAGAAACAGAGACAGAGATAGAGAGAATGAGAAATGGAGAGAGAGAGAGAGAGAATGATGGAGGGAGAGAGAGGCAGGGAGGGAGAGAGACAGGGAGTGAGACTAATTTAGAGGGAGAGTGAAAGAAAAAGAAAGAGAGAGAAAGAGAGACACACAGAGACAGAGAGAGAGACAGACACAGACAGACCGGCAGACAGAGACAGACAGAAAGAGAG
>CM060307.1:100410712-100413212 GCA_030674185.1 Monoplex corrugatus | reverse complement strand
CACACATACACATACACACACGGACATGCACACACACGTACGCAGGCAGACAGCCATACAAACATACACTTCTCTACAGTCAATATGAAAAAAAAGTCTCCCAATTCTTTCAAAGGGGAAAGGAAGAAGAAGAAGAAAAACAAAAACAAAACAAAAACACAAAAAGGGGGGGGGAGGGGTTGGAGGGAAGGAATGAAGCGAAAGCATTGTTAGTGCTGAGTTAATAGGCACCGAATGACTTTAAGAAAAACAAGCAAACAAAAAAGCACAAATGCTAAATGCATGTTTTCTACAAGTATCAGCTCTACGGCAATTTTCGGTAATAAATCATGGTATTTAGTATGATACTCTATATTCGTGTGTGTGTGTGTGTGTGTGTGTGTGTGTGTGTGTGTGTGTGTGTGTTGTGTGTGTGTGTGTGTGTGTGTGTGTGTGATGTGTGTGTGTGTGTGTGTGTGTATGTGTGTGTGTGTGTTTGTGCATGTGTGTGTGTGTGTTTGTGTGTGTGTGTGTGTGTGTGTGTATGTGTGTACATGTGTGTGTGTGTTTGCGTGTGTGTGTGTGTGTGTGTGTACACATGTGTGTGTGTTTGTGTGTGTGTGTGTGTGGTGTGTGTACATGTGTGTGTGTTTGTGTGTGGTGGTGGTCTTTGATTTAATGTCTATTCACTAAAGTGATTTTAGACAAAAAACAAAAAACAAAAAAAAAGGGGAGGGGGGGGGGTAAGAGGAGTGAAGAGAATATTTGAAAATTGTCAATTTTGAACTTGAGAAAAGATGATCCAGAAAACAACTGTTTTGAAGAGGGGAAGGTAAAACTAACAAATAATGTTACCATAATTAACGATTTAAACAAACAAACTAACAAACAAAATTGAGAAATATCTGGAAGAAACGAAGAAAAAAAATAAAACTAATAATTGACTAACCATAACAGTGAACAAGTGAAATAACATTTTAAAGGTAATTCGCTATAGGACTTTTTGACAGGCTAACAAAAAATTCATACAGTAATGATGATGAGGCAAATATATCAGAAACTGTACTCATAGATAGTGTTGGAATATGTCGTTTTACCCTAACGCAAGAAAGAATATGACTATGTGTTATCTTCTTTCCACACAGACATACTATGTTAATGGTATATTTTGTTTTGAATGCATGAAGTTTCCATCTATACATAAGGGATTGTATAATTCTGCTGGCATGAAGCTGCTTAAGTATTTTGCTAACTTCAAAGTTCATGTGACATTTATCATACTTTTTCTGTTTTAATTGGAACTGCTTCCAGACGTAGTTGTCTACTAAAGAGTAATTCTCGTGCAACGAGAGAGAAAGCTGGATATTGTTTGAATCTGGTGAGTTATTAGCTCCCCGTTTGGCAGCCCTGTCAACTTTATCATTATAACGAAAAGAACTATGAGAAGGAATCCAGCAGAAAGTAATATCAGTGCCTCTTAAAGATAAATTATGAATCAAGTGACTAATTTCCAGAATCATTTCTGATCTTGTTTGTAATTTTGATAATTCAAGAGCCTGAAGTACTGATTTTGAATCAACGCAAAAAAGTGTTTGAAAAATTGTCCTAGGAAGACTTATCATAAAGTTTAAAGCCATTAATATTGCAAAAAGTTCAGCTGTAAAAACAGATTTATCAAGTCCTATGTAGAAAGATTTTTCAATTTTGAGAGCAGGTATTAAAAACGCTGAGCCTGCTTTTCTTTCAATTACTGATCCATCAGTGTAAATTTTCAAATGATCGGAATATAAGTCGTCTATATGACATTTAACCTGACTTGCCAGTAAGTTTACATTGTCTCCTTTTTTTAAGTTAGTGTGATGTACGTCAAATTGTGCTCTTTGGAGTTCCCAACTGGGTACTGGCGAAAAGGAAGGTCTTATAGATACAGGATCTACGTGTAGATCAATCCCTGAACCTTTCATGACGTCAGATGTGTATGTTGCAAGAGTGACCTGTGAAGATATTGATTTAGCTCTTTTTGGAAAGTCGGTATCTGATCTCAGTTTAATTTCTGTTTCAGAGATGTTTTCTACAGTGGTGTGTCTTAACAAAAATTTAGTAGAAGCGACTTTCCTTTGCTCATCAAGTGGCAACAGTTTGATTTCATTATATGTGCGAAGACAGGAAGCATGCATTGGAAGACCCAGTGCAAGTTTGAAACCTTTACAATCTATGCTCTGCAGTTTTTTCAGTAAGTGTTTCGGTGCACTGAAGAAGATTTCTTGGGCATAGGTTAATTTAGATCTAACAAGCGATTTACAAAGATGAACAAGTGTTGATGAATCTTGACCCCATGCCTGTTTGCGAACTATTTTTAAGAAATTTAAACTTTTTTGAGCTTTGGTTAATAAGTATTCAATATGCTGATTCCAAGATAATTTTGCCGTAAGAAAAACTCCTAAGAATTTAATTGACTCATTAAACTGAAGAAGAGTATCTCCCAGTTTGAAAGTGGGAATATTTACTGGGTTAGCTCCAT
>CM060307.1:100403212-100405712 GCA_030674185.1 Monoplex corrugatus | reverse complement strand
TAGTGTTTTGTGTGTGTTTGTATGTATTGTTGGTGTGTGTAATGCGTGCTATAAAAAGCATGCACACGAGTAAAGCATGTAAATCTAAGCATTGTGAGTATTTATGCACAATTATATGTGCATTTGTTTTGTGTGTTTCTTGTGTGTCATGAAAACTTACTGTATACAATGAATACAGTGTGATAACACACACAATACACATTACGTCACTAGGCATGACACACACACGTACGCAGGCAGACAAGCCATACAAACATACACTTCTCTACAGTCAATATGAAAAAAAAGTCTCCCAATTCTTTCAAAGGGGAAAGGAAGAAGAAGAAGAAAAACAAAAACAAAACAAAAACACAAAAAGGGGGGGGGAGGGTTGGAGGGAAGGAATGAAGCGAAAGCATTGTTAGTGCTGAGTTAATAGGCACCGAATGACTTTAAGAAAAACAAGCAAAAACAAAAAAGCACAAATGCTAAATGCACGTTTTCTACAAGTATCAGCTCTACGGCAATTTTCGGTAATAAATCATGGTATTTACTATAGATGCTCTATACTCGTGTGTGTATGTGTGTGTGTGTGTGTGTGTGTGTGTGTGTGTGTGTGTGTGTGTGTGTGTGTGTGTGTGTGTATGTGTGTGTATGTGTGTGTGTGTGTGTGTATGTGACTGAAAGAGAGAGTGAAAGTGTGCGTGTATGTGCGTGTGTGTGTGCATGTGTGGGTGGGTGGAGAGAGGAAACAGAGACAGAGAGACAGAGAAGAGACAGACAGAGAAACAGAGAGAGGGATAGAGACAGACAAAATAAAACAGAGAGAGAGAGAGAGAGCGAGAGACAGAGAGACAGAGAGAGAGAGACAGAACAGAGAGAGAGAGAGAGATAGAGACAGACAAAATAGAGAGAGCGAGCGAGAACACAGGAGAGAGAGAGAGGCAGACAGACAGACAGACAGACAGAGATAGAGACAGATAAAATAAAACAGAGAAAGAGAGAGAGAGAGAGAAAGAGACAGACAGACAGAGATAGATACAGACAAAATAAAACAGAGAGAAGCGAGAGAGAGAGACAGAGACACAGAGAGAGAGCAAGAGACAGAGACAGAGACACACAGAGAGAGCGAGAGACAGAGACAGGGAGAGAGAGAGAGAGCGAGACACAGAGAGAGAGAGAGAGAGAGAGAGAGAGAGAGAGAGACAGAGACACAGAGAGAGAGCAAGAGACAGAGACAGAGACACACAGAGAGAGCGAGAGACAGAGACAGGGAGAGAGAGAGAGAGCGAGACACAGAGAGAGAGAGAGACAGAGAGAGAGAGGTAGACACAGAGACACAGAGAGAGAGAGAGAAATCGAGAGAAACACAGAAAGAAGGAAAGGGCATCAGTGAGCAATGTTAACAACTATGCATGACAAACACAAACACTCAGCAATGATTCCAGAAAATGATACCAGAAAACAGTTGTTTGTATTGTTCTGACGGGGTGATCTCAACAAAATAGCCAATAACTATCAGAAACACAAGGACGTCAAGCCATTCTGAAAATCTCCCTTGTTATATACGAAGTTCTTCTTTATTACCAGTCCATTGTTATATAGGAAGTTCTTATATACCAGTCCATTGTTATATAGGAAGTTCTTATATACCAGTCCTTTGTTATATAGGAAGTTCTTATATACCAGTCCATTGTTATATAGGAAGTTCTTATATACCAGTCCATTGTTATATAGGAAGTTCTTATATACCAGTCCATTGTTATATAGGAAGTTCTTATATACCAGTCCATTGTTATATAGGAAGTTCTTATAACCAGTCCATTGTTATATAGGAAGTTCTTATATACCAGTCCATTGTTATATAGGAAGTTCTTATATACCAGTCCATTGTTATATAGGAAGTTCTTATATACCAGTCCATTGTTATATAGGAAGTTCTTATATACCAGTCCATTGTTATATAGGAAGTTCTTATATACCAGTCCATTGTTATATAGGAAGTTCTTATATACCAGTCCATTGTTATATAGGAAGTTCTTATATACCAGTCCATTGTATATAGAAGTTCTTAATACCATCCATTGTTATATACGAAGTTCTTATAAAGTACAGTCAATTCGAACCAGAAGAACAAGAAAACCAATGTAAGCGCGCATCCAACGAGACAAAACAAAACAAGCGCAAATTTTCGGCAACTAGCCTTTGTCAAGCGCGAACGCACGGTCACAAACAGATCACAGACACCAAACAATGGATAATAAAAACGGGACTAAAAACTTCCCTGCCGCCTCGTCCAGTGGGTAAGAAAATGCATTGTTATATACGAATTCTTGTGTATTACCAGTCAATTGTTATATACAAATTCCTGTGTATTTTTAGTCCATTGTTATACACGAATACTTGTGTATTTCTAGTCCATTGTTATAACGAATTATTGTGTATTACTAGTACATTGTTATATACAAATTCTTGTGTATTACCAGTCTATTGTTATATACGAATTCTTGTGTATTACCAG
>CM060307.1:100378212-100385712 GCA_030674185.1 Monoplex corrugatus | reverse complement strand
TGTGTGTGTGTGTGTGTGTGAGAGAGAGGAGAGAGAGAGAGTAGAGAGAGAGAGACAGAGACAAAGACAGACAGACAGACAGTTAATCCGACAGACAGACAGACAGTCAGTCGGACAGACAGACAGACAGACAGACAGTGAGTCAGTCGAACAGACAGACAGACAGACAAGCAGGCAGGCAGACAGACAGATAGATAGACCGATAGAGAGAGAGAGAGAGGTGTGTGTGTGTGTATGTGTGTGTGTGTGTGTGTGTGTGTGTGTGTCTGTGTGTCTGTGTGTGTGTCTGTGTCTGTGTCTGTGTTTTAGCATTTCGGTTTTCTCAGACGCATCATCATCATCATCATCATCATCATCATCATATCATCATCATTGGTGGGAAATGTTGTTTCGCTCACATTGTGCAGGCGGTATGTCATTGCGCAGTCTGCATACTTCATCTTCAGTGGGAATGCATGCATGCCAGATGTTTTCATATTTCCCGAGGCCACGAAACACTGACATGACTTACAGGATCTTTAACGTGCGGAATTTGATGTTATGTATGCAGATACACACGCAAAATAGGGATTCAGACATTAACAGGCCAGCACACATGTTGATCTGGGAGATCGGAAAAAAAAATCTCCTCACCCTTTACCCACCAGGCAGGAGGTATACCCAGGCAGGATCGAAACCCCAGACCATTAACAAGACGGACAGCGAACAGGCCAATGTTTAATGTTGCGAGCTGAGATTGAAGTTGAGATATCGGATGTTGAGTCCCAGGCTGTGTCCAAAAATAAATAAGTAAATAAATGATAAAATAAATAATCGATTGATTGATTGATCGAAAGGCAGAAAGACAGAGAGAAAAAGAGAGGGAGAGACAGACAGACAGACAGACGGAGAGAGAGAGAGAGAACGGAGAGAGACAGAGACAGGCAGACAGTCAGAGAGATAGAGACGGAGGCAGAGAGAGACAGAAAACAGAGAAGCTTTTTCATACCACTATCACAAACTGTTAGATAACGTATAACATAAATAACAAGGTGAACAAGTAAGTTTCTGCTGTAGGCAAACGCTTGGTTATAACCACGTAACCACGTAAAGAAATGGAAAAGTGACCTGTATTTGGTATCCACTACTCTCAAGAGACAATGCATCTGTTATTCTTTAAGCTTCTGCCGTCTGCCTCGGCTGTAGTGGCCATTGAGGCTGTGGGAGTAGGCAGATCTGAAATTGGAATATTTTTTGGTCCTATTTTCTACGCCACCTTGATGGTCACAGAAGCTGGAACAATTTTCACAATGTGATGATTATGATGATGCTGATGATGGTAACGATGACGATGATAATCATGATGCCATGGGAGTTCCATCTTGGATTGAGACTGTGTGATAGAGCTGCACTATATGCTTACTATAATAATATATCCTGGCGTCAACCACATCGAGAGATACAGACACCTACAGTGCTAGTCAGAAGAATTGGAGTAAAACCCTCAACGAAAGGAAAGCTGGATTGGAAAGAGAGCATCAGGTAGACCCAGGGAGAAAATATTGGACGTACTTGCAGAGGGGCTGAGGACAGAGAGGGTGGGAGATGTTCTTGCAGCGACAAGGGACAGATTCGTATGGAGGGCCATGATCGCCAACGCCATGCAGCAGGGCACATGATGTTGATGATGATGATGATGACTCTCAACGACGCATCCGTCAAGTGGATGAGACTCGACTGTGTGGTCCCAGTCTTCCCAATGAGCCCATAGCACGCTCAACTCTGGGTAGGAGCCAGTTGAAACCCAAAACTTCCGCAATGATTTTTGAAAGGACTGATGAGGATTTGAACCCTCAACCTTCCAGTCGGTTATCCGTTGCGCTAACCATTACACCACGGCAACTGGTTGAAGTTGGAATCTTACTTATCTGCATGCTGCAACTTGAAAACCACAGTCGAAGAGAGACAAAGAAAATTGCAAGGATTCATCTTTGGGCTCCAAATGACTCCACCCAGAGCTGAGCACGTTATGGGTTCATTGGGAAGACTAGGACCACACAGTCAAATTTCATCCAATTTACGGACGCGTCATTGAGGGTGTTATTGAAATTTCCTTACTAACACCGCAGGTGTCTGTATCTCTCGGACCAGGTTGATCCCAGGATAAGACTATCAAAGAAAGCGTAGAGTACAGCCCTGTCATGCAATCTCAATCTAGAATTGAACTCCATAGCATCATGATTATCATCCTTATCGTCATGCAGTTTATAGGACACTTTGAGGCAAGAGAAATTAGAGTAGAGTACCTAGTCACAACAAGGAAGCTGGAGGGAAAAAAGAGCGCCAGGTAGACCCAGAGAGAAAAAATTGGACGGACTTGCGCAGTGAATGAAGACAGAGAGGGTGGAAGATGTACTTGCAGCGACAAGGGATAGATTCGTGTGGAGGACCATGATCGCTAACGCCATGCAATAGGGCACATGATGATGATGATGTTCGCCATGGAACATCATAGCACAATGACAAATTATTCCTGACTTTGTGGTCAATGAAATGACAGAAATGGGACACTAATGAAAAAAAGAATATTCGTCGAACTCGAACAATTCCATATGCGCTCCACCCAGATTTGCCAGTAACTATCTAAGAACGTGCATATGTTGAAACAAGACAGGCGCAAACTTTGGTGCCAACTGGCTTTCGTCAAGCGTAATAGAGGAAAACAAGGACAGCAACATTCATCATCAACTTTAATGACAAAATGATAGATTGTGCCTCTCTCAATCAGATTCTTCTTCTTCTTCTTCTTATTACTATTGTTGTTGTTATTGTTATGATGATGATGATGATGATGATAATAATTCTTATCATTATTATTATAATTATCATTGTTGTTATTATCATACACAGAAAACAAGAACACCAACGTTCATAGTCAATTCTTAAGACAAAATGATAGAACGTCTCTGAGATAGATTAGGTTGATATCATTATCATTATCATCATTATTATTATTATTATCACTATTATTAATTATTATATTATTATTTTATTATTATTATATATTATTATTATCATTGTTGTTATTATTATTATTGTTCTTGTTATTATTATTATTACTATATTATTATTATTGTTCTTGTTATTATTATTATTACTATTGTTGTTGTTAATGTTGTTGTTATTACTATTATCATTGTTATTATTGTTGTTGTTGTTGTTGTTGTTATTATCATTATCATTTTATGTTAACAACGGATTCGCCGTGTTGAAATTCGGGCTGCAAGAGCTTGTCGCCACAGCGAGGCGTCACCCATTTTTGTTTATTTCTTTACAATATGAATATGAACAGACGTTTCAGCTGAAAGACCAACAAAAATAGGTCAGTCCTTACAAATATTAAGAAAAACCAGTCAAACTTCAGAACACTTTAGTACTCAAGGATAATAGCAATAGGTCCCAACGGACCTGCCTTACAACTAATCCTTGCTACTCTATACACGTAACATAAGCATCATCATCATCATCATCATCAGGTGTCCTGTCGCATGGCGTTGACGACCATGGACTTCCAACCATCTCTATCTCTCGTTGCCCCCAGCATCTCCCCCACCCTCCTCATCCCCAGCCACTCTGCAAGTCCGTCCAGCATTCTCTCCCTGGGTCTACCTGGTGCTCTCTTTCCCTCCAGCTTTCCCGTTGTGACCAGGTGCTCCAAATCCCCCTTCCTCATAAAATGGCCTATAAATGTTGCTTGTCTTTTCCTAATCTTTCTTATGAGTGATCTACTTGTGTCTGCCTCCATCAAGACTGTCTCGTTTGTTTTCTTTGCTGTCCATGGAACTCTCAACATTCTTCTTAGAAACCACATCTCGGCTGCCTCGATCCTGCTCTGGCTTTGCTTGCTGACTGTCCATGCCTCGCATCCGTACAACAGTATTAGTTCTATATAACATTCAAGGACTCTCTTTCTGATGTTAATTGATAGGCATTTGTTGGTAAGAATGCTTGTCATTTTCTTGAATGCTGTTTTGGCTTGGCTGATTCTGTCAGCTATTTCCGATGTGCATCTGCCGTCTGATGAAATGACCGTTCCCAGGTATTTGAACTTATTAACCTGTGTCAAGGTTGTGCCATTTGCTGTTATTTTGCATGAGGGGATTTCATGTTTTTTACTGATCACCATGACTTCAGTCTTCCTGCTGTTTAGTTCCAACCCCTTACCTTTGCTTTCTATTTCTAGTATATTCACAAGGTTTTGTAGGTCCCTTTCATTTTCATAAGATAAGCATAAAAAATCCAATATAAGTGTGACTGCCCGCGTTCAAGCAAACAGGAACCAGAAAAAAAAGAAAAGAGAATCAGAACACGTATTTAATTCAACAAGACAAGACAGGGACAAATTTTCGACCAACTGGCCTTTGTCAAGCGTGAATATAAGATGATAAACAAACAAACAAACAAACAAACAAACAAACACCAAATGCAAAGATGATGAGGAAAACACTGTAACTTCCCGGCTGTTTCGTCCAGTGGGAGAAGAGGACTAAATGCCTAATATAAGCATATAAAATAGAAGAAAGTAAAGAAAGAGTTGGAAGCAAACAAAGGAGGGTGAAATCCGTCATCTCTAACATTATGATGAAAACACACCGTAACACATAACAATGTCAAAGAAGTTAGAAAAAAGAATACTTTTATTGAAAATAATAATTACAATAGTACCAAACTCATTCAATGAACAACAACAATAATAGACCAGTCTTTACAAATATGAAAAAGATATAAACAAGTTCATTCAACGACCAAATATAGATAGACCATTTTTGACAAATATGAATACAAAATAATAACTGGTTCAACGATCGGATATAAGCTCTGTACAACAAACTCCTTATAGAACCTCTTCCGATATGTGCCTCCGGGCATAATTTTCTAGTTTATGCACGCGATCAGTAGATTTCATCTCATATGCTCATACGTAGAGGAAAATTTATGAAATGCATAGTACGCTTGAAAGGCTAGTTACGTGCTTGAATTTTAGATATTGTTATTTTTTAAAACTAGACTTGGGAGTTGTTTTTAACGTGGTGTTAGCCCTGATATAGCTTTAGTGGTCGGCTGGGCTTTAACCTTTTGACCCCTGCACCATGTCCACCAGCCTCCTGCATTGACAGCCATGCTAGCAAAGCAAAAGCTAACCCTTTGACTCTCTCACCCTATCCACCAGATTCCTGCAGAAAGCTAGTGGACAGGACGAGGGAGTCAAAGGGTGAAGTTCTTGCAGTTGGTGGATAGGGTGCAGGAGTCAAAGGGCTATGTATCAAGAGTTCAGCTGAACCATTCAGTGAACGACAATAACAGACTGGTCTTTGCAAATATGAACAGATAAATCGGTTTGTTCAACAAACAATAGTGATAGACTGTCTTCATAAATGTAACTGTCTTCGTGAACGTGAACTACCAACAATAAGAACTAGTCTTTACTTTTGAACACACGAGTCGGTATATTCAAAGGACAACGAAAACAGGACAGACATGACAAATATGAACTTAATTTTTTAAGGTCACAAAGTTAACAATGTCATTTCGTCCTTACTCACACTGGACGAAGCAACAGGGAAGTTTCAGTCTTTTTCTCCTAATTTTTGTATTTGGTATTTGTTTGTTTGTGATCTTATGCTTGACAAAGACCATTTGGCCGAAAATGTGCGCCTGTTTTATGTGGTTGTATAAAATGTGCGTTCTGATTCTTTTTTCGTTTTTTCCTGGTTCCTGTTTGCTTGAATGCGGGCAGTCACACTTGTTTTGAATTAAAAAAAAGCTCATATTTGTCAGTTCTATCCTATTACCGTTGTCTACAAATAATACAAACATGACAAATATGAACAAGTATATCGGCTTGTTCAAGGAACAATAATGATAGACAATCTTTATAAATGTGAACAGATATTGATAGAATCGATCAGCTACCAGCTATAATAGACGAATCCTTACATATGAACACGTGAGTCGGCTCAAGACCATTATTGATAAATATGAACACAGAATAAACATGGATATATATTGCCACAGCCCCAAAAGAGGGAAATAAGGGTCATCTCCCTTGTGATGGTATGAGCAGAAAGACAAAGACAAGAAGACAAACAGACATTGCACTCATACGGAAGAAAACAGTTTGGTCGAAACTACAACACAAAAATGAAACTTGTAAAAGTGACAACGCAAGAACAGTTATGCCCCCTTGCAATAGTATGAATAGATGGCCAAAAACAAGCAGGCAAAATAGACCTTGTATTCCACAGAATAAACTATCCTGTCTACAATACAAAACGAAACAGAAACCATTGAGAGAGGCAACAAAAGGCAAAAGAAAAAAAAAATAAATAAAAGAAGAAAACTGCTGATAGTTGGGGAGCCGCCAACGCAAAAAAAAAAAAGAAAAGTAAAAAAAAAAAAAAAAGAAAGAAAGAAAAGAAGAAGAAAAAAGAAAAAAAAGAAAATAGAAAAAAATTGCAAGAAGAAAATTGCTGAGGGCTTCGGGAGCCGCCCATAATGATTATATCAAACAAGTTGTTCAACGACGAACAGCAGGGATCATAAGCCTTTTGTTTGTCAGTAGTGTCTGAATCGAAAATGATGAAAAGTTTTTGTGGCGTGCAGATGAAGACAAGACTTCCTTAGTTATTGCCTAGTATGCAAATGGTATGTAGCACAGCAACGAAGGTTCTCCGCCTCTCTCTGTTCTGAGCCAGCCTCTGTGTAGTATACCGTGTGTGTTTCAGAGCCTTAAGTTCTCTGGCTTCATTTTGATTGTAACGATTGTCATTCATTCGAGTGTTTTTATTTTTTTCTTTATTTTTTAACCATGACTTTGGAAGCCCGTCACATACAATAGTGTTGGTTTCTTCATTTCCGTTTCCTTAACCCTTTTGACTCCCTCACCCTATCCGCCTCTGTAGTGTTGGTTTCTTCAGTTACTGTTTCCTTAACCCTTTGACTTCTTTACCCTATTCGCCACTGCAATTTTGGTTTCTTCAGTTGCCGTTTCTTTAACCCTTTTGACTCCCTCACCCTATCCGCCATAGTAATGTTTGTTTCTTCAGTTACTGTTTCCTTAACCCTCTGACTCCCTCACCCTATCCGCCACCGTACTGTTTAATTAACCCTTTGACTTCCTCATCCTATTCGCCACAGCGGTGTTGGTTTCTTCAGTTTCCGTTTCCTTAACCCTTTGACTCCCTCACCATATCCATTGGCATCCTGCATTTTCAGCCACGACAGCGAGGCAAAAATACTTAACCCTTTCTCTCCCTCACCATATCCACCAGATTATGTGTTGTGTTGTGTTGTGTTGTGTTGTGTTGTGTTGTGTTGTGTTGTGTTGTGTTGTGGTGTGATGTGGTGTTGTGTGGTGTGGTGTTTTGTGTTCTGTTGTGTTGTGTTGTGTGGTGTGGTGTTTTGTGTTCTGTTGTGTTGTGTTGTGTGGTGTGGTGTTTTGTGTTCTGTTGTGTTGTGTGT
>CM060307.1:100368212-100373212 GCA_030674185.1 Monoplex corrugatus | reverse complement strand
ATGGGGAGAGGGAATGGAGGAACAGGGACCTATCAAACACTAAGCTGACACCACCAAAATGATGGAAATATTAAGATGGGCAACGTACAGGCCAGTTTTTAATGTTGCGGGCTGGGATTGAACTCAAGATATCAATTTTTTTTTAATCCACACCTCTGTCGAAAGAGCCAACTAATCCTGCATAGGCAGAGAAACTGGGAAGAAGAGATAGAAAGGGAGATAACTATCGCGATTACTACAGCTAAGCCCCGCCGAATATCGGTTTATCTATGAAACCAGCCGAGGATTGAGTCATTGTGTTTCTCTTCTACTCTATCAACCACTCAGCAGGATTCCGTAGGGAACGGAAATTGTTTTTTTCACGGCTTCTTATACACAGTAATAGATCCGATGAATACCACTGACTTTTTTTCTTCACAAAGTTTCTTCCATGATGGTGATGCTGGGCACTTTTTCAAGATGTATACATAAGTTGTCTGTTGTGATTAAGCTTTTGGTAGTCAACAAAGGAAGGAAGATGGCTGTACCGTGGAAAATTTGGGCAAATCAATGTCGATTTATTGATTTTCTGTCTGTCTGTCTGTCTGTCTGTCTGTTTGTCTATCTGTGTGTGTGTGTGTGTGTGTGTTGTGTCTGTGTACATTCAAACAATGTGATTTCCAAACTGTCTTCTTCTTTCTTTCCTTCTTTCTTTCTTTCCTTCCTTTCTTTTCTTCTATTTTTTCTTCTTCTTCTTTCTTTCTTTCTTTCTTTTCTTTGCTTTTCTTTTCTTTCTTTCTTTCTTTCCTTCTTTCTTTCTTTCTTTCTTTCCTTCTTTCTTTCTTTCTTTTTTCTTTCTTCTTCTTCTTTGCTTCTTTTCCTCATCATCCTCGTTCTCCTCCTACTTTTTTGTCTACTTGTTGTTGTTGTTATTCTTCTACTTTTTCTTCATTTTCTTCATCATCGTCATCTATCTTCTTCATCATCATCGTCGTCGTCGTTCTCATCATCGTCATCATCATTTCTTCTTCTCTATCTTTCTTCTTCTTCTTCTTCTCGTCTCTTTTGTCGTCGTCTGTTGTTCTCTCTCTTTTCTTCTTCTTCTTTTTCTTTCTTCTTCTTCTTCTCTTCTCTCATCTCTTCTTCTCGTCCGTTTTATTCTTCGTCTTTCTTCCTTCCTCTTCTTCTTCCATCTTCGTTTTCTTAGTTTTCTTCTTCGGCTTTCGTTTGGAGTGGACATTCCATCTGTCTTTCAATTTAATTCCGGTGTCTCATTGGGGTGATGGAGGACTACATAAAGCTGGAAATTATCTTCTCCCTCAGAGAATGGAATCAGGGAAATGGAAACAAACAAAGATGCTGTGTTCTTTTGTCCAGAATCCGATGAATTTGCTTCTTTGGTTTGTCCCAAAACTTGTGCGTTTCCAATTACTCAACAATCCGCTGGTTTGACCAAGATAAGGAGATGAGAAAATCTTGTTCACTTTGTCTGTCAGAGAGAGAGAGAGAGTGTGTGTGTGTGTGTGTGTGTGTGTTGTTGTTTGTGTGTGTGTGTGAGTGTGTGTGTGTGTGTGTGTGTGTGTTGTGTGTGTGTGTGTGTGTGTGTGTGTGTGTGTGTGTGTGTGTTGTGTGTGTGTGTGTGTGTGGTGTGTGTGTGTGTGTGTGTTGTCTTTCTCTGCCTCTCTCTTTCTCTGTCTATCCGTATGCCTGTCTGTTGTCTCTCTCTGTCTCTGTCTCAGTCTCTGTCTGTCTCTGACTCTGAGATACACACACACACAGACATATACACACATACACATACATACAGACACACACACACCACCACTACCATCACCACCACCACACACACACATTCTCTCTCTGTCTCTGTCTCTGTCTGTCTCTGTGTGTGCCTCTCTCCGTCTGTAGTCTGTCTCTGTCTGTCTGTCTGTCTCTCTCTCTCTCTCACATACACACTCTCTCAGTCTCTCTCTCTCTGTGTCTCTCCTCCCCCCCCCCTCTCTCTCTCTGTCTCTCTCTCACGCAGTGCGATCCAATCAATTCAGTCCAAAAACACCGTGAAATATTTACACCGTTTTTCAGGATTTCCAGTACAGGTTATTTGTCATCGGCGAATATTTAATTTCTATATTGATGCAAAGCCTCGACGCCACGATATTTAGGATTAAACTACAGACATATATGCACGTGCGTGCGCCCATGCATAGACACATGTGCACACATACGCGCAGGCATGTGTGAAGACATACACAAGCTTATACATCCACACACACACACCTTCGCGCGTGCGCTCATATTGACTCAAAAGGATGCTTAGTTGCATACATACACAAAAACACACATGCACGCACACGCACACACACACACATACTTACACAGATACACACAGTAACAGACACACACAGAGACAGACTCAGACAGACAGACAGACAGACACACATATATACATATTTATCTATCTATCTATCTATCTATCTAATATCTATATATATATATAATATATATAAAATATATATATATTTAGTAATATATGTACATATATACACACACGCACTTGATTTTTGCTTACTTGCTTGCTTGCTTGTTTGTTTGCTTGCGTATGTAAACTTATTGATACACATACATACGCAAACACATACTCACATACACTCCCACACGCACAAACATGCACATGCATCCACGGACAAATACACATATACAAACATTATACAAACACGCGCACACACACACATACACACACACACGTACACACACACGCGCACGCACGCATGTGCGCACGCACCACGCACGCACGCACATAGGGAGTTAGAAATTTAATCAGCAAGACGGTCAAGCCACGTTAGCAATCATCCTTTTTATACAAGAGGTACTGCAGACAACCGAGATTTTGTACTTTTTAACCCTTTGACTCCCGCACCCTGTCCACAAGCATCCTGCATTGTCAACCATGCTAGCAAAGCAAAAACTTAACCCTTTGACTCCCGCACCCTGTCCACTAGCATTCTGCATTGTCAACCATGCTAACGAAGCAAAAACTTAACCCTTTGACTCCCGCACTCTGTCCACTAGCATCCTGCATTGTCAACCATGCTAACAAAGCAAAAACTTAACCCTTTGACTCCCGCACCCTGTCCACCAGCATCCTGCATTGTCAACCATGCTAACAAAGCAAACACTTAACCCTTTGACTCCGCACCCTGTCCACCATCCTGCTTGTCACCATGCACAAGCAAACACTTAACCCTTTGATCCCGCACCTGTCACAGCATCCGCATTGTCAACCATGCTAGCAAAGCAAAAACTTAACCCTTTGACTCCCGCACCCTGTCCACAGCATCCTGCATTGTCAACCATGCTAACAAAGCAAAAACTTAACCCTTTGACTCCTGCACCCTGTCCACCAGCATCCTGCATTGTCGAACCATGCTACAAAGCAAAAACTTAACCCTTTGACTCCCGCACCCTGTCCACCAGCATCCTGCATTGTCGACCATGCTAACAAAGCAAAAACTTAACCCTTTGACTCTCTCACCCTATCCACAAACTTCCCGCAGGAAGCTGGTGGATAGGGTGAGGGATTCAAAGGGCTTCTGTTTTCACAGTGGGATAGGGTGCGGAGTCACAAGGTTAGTGTCACAGTGACTCATGAAGAAGCATCAATAATTTAACTTGGTCGTGAACCGAGACAGCGGCAGACTTGTGACACAAGTGAAAACAAATTCGAAATAACATTCTCAGAAGTTAATGCAGAACATTCTGTTCACACGTCTTCCTAAAGAAATTTTCTGATTTTAAGACGACAGCAGACACAGACGAGAACATGAGACAGAGCTAAGCAGAGAGTGTGTTTGTGTGTTGTTGTTTCCTGTGCCGTGATGTGTGTGTGTGTGTATGTGTGGTGTGTGTGTGTGTGTGTGTGTGTGTGTGTGTGTGTGTGTGTGTGTGTGTGTGTGTGTGTGTGTGTCTGTATGTGTGTGTGGATGTGTGCTCACGCGCAGCGAGTGCAAAGGCCATCAGGAACAAGAGATAAAAGAAGAGTAGATGATTTGTCCTGTTTTAGGACAGTAAAAATGGTAAGAATGATTATATTCAGCAAGGCTATTAACGTTGAGCTGAAGAGGAAAGGCAGTGAGACAAGTGAAAGAGAAAGAAAGTAGAAGTAGAGAACATTAGACAGAAAGAAATGAGATCTGAGACAGAAGCAACAGAGAGAGAGAAGAGCAGAGAGAGAGTGGAGTAAAGTGTAGTGAGTGGCGTGAGAGTGTACACAGAGACAGAGAGAGATTGATGATAGGTGAGGGAGGGTGGAGAGTGAGAGACGACGCAGCAGAGAAAGCATAGAGACAGGAGACAAGGAGAAGATGAGAGGACTGTAGACAAAGGAAGAGATAGACCAGCAGGATATCGGAGAGAGAGAGAGAGAAAGAAGAGAGAAGACAAAGAGAGACGAGAGAAGAAGAGACTTAGAACAAGAGAAAGAGAAGAAGACGTGAGATGGGAGAGAGACGAGAAGAGAGAGAGAGAGAGAGAGAGAGAGAAAGAAAGAGTGAGTGGGAGGAGAGAGAGAGAGAGAAGAGATAGAGTCGAGGAGGAGAGAGAGAGAGAGACAGACAGACAGACAGACAGAAGAGAAGAGAGACAGAGACAGAGAGAGAGAGACAGACAGAGAAGAGACAGACAGACAGGGACAGACAGAGAGAAGAAGAGAGAGAAGACAGAGAGACAGACAGAGAGAAGGAAGAGACTAGACACAGAGGAGAAGGAAAGAAGAGAGTGAGGACCAGAACAGAGACAGAGAGGACTAGATAGAGCAGAAGAGGAGAAGAGGAGGAGAGAGGAGAGAGAGAAAGAGTCAGAAGAAGACAGACAGAAGAGAGAGACAAGAGAGAGAATGAGAAAGACAGAAGAGACGGAGAGAGGGAGAGAGAGAGAGAGTACGAGGGAGAGACGGAGACTGAGGAAGACAGAAGACAGAAAAGAGAAGAAAGAAAGGGAGAAAGAGAGACAGCGAGACAGAGAGA
>CM060307.1:100323212-100358212 GCA_030674185.1 Monoplex corrugatus | reverse complement strand
CGGTTGGTGGATAGAGTGCGGTACTCAAAGGATTAAATTAAACGAGAATAGTGATTAAAGAATTATGGAACATCCTTTTCTTTCTTTAGTCTGTTTTGGTGTTTTTCCCCACTCAATGGCTAAAATTGCTTCTCACTCAAAGGGAGCTAACGACACATAGCGGTAATAATTGCGTGATAATGACTGAATTATTTCCCTGTACGTGTTCACCGTAGTTTGCAGAGTTGCCGTTTTGCGCGCACCACTGTAATGCGCGCGCCTTTTTGCGCGCGTTTTCCACAACCGGAAATCGCGTGTTTCACCGTCAATTGCACAGCCGTTATGCGCGCACTTAAACAACCGGAAAGCGATCATTGACCTTTGGCATTTCTTTTGCACACACTGAGTTAATCGCTGAACATCTGCTCAGTCGTCAGGAAATTTTGTACTATGCTAGCATGCATGCCGTTGTTTTGTTGTCAGTCTTTTTTCTTCTGTCACGACTGAGCAGATGTTCAGCAACTAATTCAGCAAAAGTACGGCATGTCAGAAGATTGTCCTTGCCTCGCCACATTACATCTTCAACTGCAATATGGATGACCAAGTAACCGTTACGACCACCAACAGAAACAAGCCTTCACTTATGATTAACGGCTACATGTACAGACTCGACAGAACATCCACTAAAGCGAAGACATGGAGATGTACAAGGAGAGACTAGCAATGCAAGATGTAAAACTACCGTCGACAACAAAAACATCGTATTCACAAAGGAACACTCCGACCATGAAGTTAAAAATGAAAAGCAACTGGCTGTCGACGAATTTCGCAAACGGTGCAAGCGGCGAGGTGCCGATGACCTCTTTGAACGTCCCGCCAAGCTAATGCGACAGGAACTGCCACAAGACAACGAGCTCATCGACTCCACTGACATGGAACGTGCCCGAAAGGCTGTGTATCAAGAGCGGCGAAAGCAGTTGCCAAAACTACCTAAGGATCGCGCAGAGACACATAGCATTGTGGATGAGCAAGACATGAGATCGTGCAGAAACGGAAACATGATTCATGTGAACGACGCAGAGAAGGGGATCATAATCATCACAACAAAGTCCAACATGGTGCTGCTGTGTGATAGAGACTCACGGGTTTTTGGAGATGGTACATTTAAAACTTGTCCCCGGCACTTTCTCCAAATGTACACTCTGCATGCGCTCAAGGCTGATACCTACGTACCCTGTGTGTACGCTCTTTTGTCGTCAAAGACAGAACAAGTTTACATTGAAATGTTTCGACATGTGAAAGCCATCGCACTGGACTATGATCTGGAGCTTGAACTCGAACAAATCCATCTGGACTTTGAAAAAGCCTCCCACCAAGCAGTGAGTGTGGTGTGGCCGAACATTTCTGTGAAAGGTTGTCACTTTCATCTCAGCCAAGCCTGGTACAGAAAGATCGCATCACTCGGTTTGGCTGACGAGTATCAGAAACCTGATTCGGAGATTGGGGTCTGGCTGAAGAGATTCTTTGGCCTGAGCTTCATTGAGCCGGGCGAAGTGGAAGAATGCTTTGCTTTTGACATGCTGGACGACACACCGGCTGATGCGAGATGTACTGCTTTCGCCGATTACATGCTGAGGACATACATTGGATCTGACGACTCCGAAGCAATCTTTCCATCTGAGTTATGGGCAGACCCAAACTTGGACGCTCCACGCACAACAAACGCATGTGAGTCATTTCACAGCCATTTCGCAGATCTATTCTACCATTTTCACCCCAATATCTGCGAATGGATGGACAAAGTGAAAGACGTTCAGAAGGGCTCCTACACCAAAATGAACACGATAAGTGCCCGTGCTGGAGTGATCGGAGTGATGCCATTGAGGCCACCAAGTCGACAGGCACGTTTGAAGCGACAACAGATGAACCATATAAAAAGAAGTCGAGAACGTGGAACCATCACTCGAAAGCAGTTCGTCCAACAAATGGCATGGAAAAACCTTCCCGCTGCCATATGATTAGATGATGTAGACATACGTTGGGTCTGACCACACCGATTTTATCATGCGCACCCCAATGTCTGTGAATGGATGGGCAAACTGACGTTCAGATGGTATGTTGTTTTTTTAAGAGTTGTTAGTTGCTATTATGCACTGGCGAAGGCGAACGGAGGTTGGCTGAAAAAACTTTGTGTGTGTTGCTAGGTGAGACAGAGACAGAGAGAGAAAGACAGAGAGAGGGAGAGACGGGGAGAGAGAGAGACACAGAGAGAGATATATTAATATTATTGGAATTCTTATGCTCGTTGAAATGTATGATTGTGTGATTTTAGGATTGTGTAATACAATATGTATGCCAACGGCCGGTGCCAACCATACCTGTATGCGTGCGTGTGCTGTCTGATTTCAGAAATATATTAGTTTTTCCTTTCTTGATTATAATAATAACCAAAACTCCTGTGCTTTTTTAAAAATTTAATAAAGTTGTATCCAGATTCCAGATAAAAGGCATACGTGTGTGTGTGTGTGTGGCCGGTGTATGTGTGTGTGCGAGAAGTGCGCAGATTCCAGATAAAAGGCATACGTGTGTGTGTGTGTGTGTGTTGTGGTGTGTGTGTGTGTGTGTGTGTGTGTGTGTGTGTGTGTGTGTGTGTGTGTGTGTGTGTGTGTGCGAGAAGTGCGCGCATTGCGGTTATAGAGATACGCGCATCACGGTTAATAAAGTGCGCGCATTATAGCGGCAACTTGACAACGCGCGCATTATAGCAACTACGAAAACGCGCGCAAAACGTATACGCTCGTAGTTTGGCAAGCAATCGGGAGGCCCCCAGCATTATCATAACAAAGTGAATGTTGTTGTGTGAATGACATTAAGTAGTCCTTAGTCGTAGTCTGCCGCTTCTTTATCGTCGTCATTATCGTGAAAATAATGAAATGCCCTGTGCGGTCTAGACAATCTAATTGATGAACATTACATTGTTCTATCCATAAATGAACATTACATTGTACTACCCACAAAATGAATATAATACTCAGATAATGGACGTGGCCTTAGGTCACCTGAAGATAAATCTCTTATGTATACCGATCAGTTATGCTGTGATGGGTATACATGATACAAAGAGAAAGAAAGAAAGAAAGAAAGAGAGAGAGAGAGAGAGAGAGAGAGAGAGAGGAGAGAGTCTGTGTCTGCGTGTATGCGACCGCACGTATGTGCATGTGTGTGTGTGTGTGTGTGGTGGCGTGCGCGTGTGTGCGTGTGTGTGTGTGTTGCGTGCGTGTGTGGATTTGTTCCTATCTGTTTGTCTGTGTGTAATGGGCGGATCTTGGGTAAGTTGAAAGTTGCCGTTTGATGCCATTTGCTGTTATAAGTGCATGCTCATGACTGTAATATATAAACATACATACCGGTTTTCATGCCCTCCTACATTACCCTTGACCAGCTTGTTCAGCAATTTGACGATTTCGGAGCATGTTCAAGAGAGAGTCGTAGCACTCAGACAATTCCATATGCACTCCAACTAATTCTGCCAGCAATTACCTAATTCCTTGCACCTGCGTAAGACCCTGCTAAGCGCTGGTAAGGTCTTGAAATGGGGTGGGGGGTGGGGGAATCATCATCATCATGTGCCCCGCCGCATGGAGTTGGCGGTCATGGCCCTCCACACGAATCCATCCCCTGTTGATGCAAGTACATCTCCCACCCTCTCTGTCTTTAGCCACCCTACAAGTCTGTCCAGTATTGTCTCCCTGGGTCTACCTGGTGCTCTCTTTCCCTCCAGCTTTCCTGTTGTGACCAGGTAATCTACATTCTCTGTCCTCAGAAAATGTCCTTTAAATGCTGTTTGTCTTTTCCTAATCTCCTTTATTAGTATTTTTCTTGTGTCTGTCTCCATCAAGACTGTCTCGTTTGTTTTCTTTGCTGTCCATGGAACTGTCAACATTCTTCTTAGAAACTACAGGGGAGGGAATAGGACCTACGAAACACTAAGCTGACATCTGCAGAATAATGGAAACCTTATAAGACTGGCAATGAACAGGCCAGTTCTTAATATTGCAGGCTGGGATTGAACTCGAGATATCCGATATTGAGTCCACGGCGGCTCTATCAAAAGGCTCCTAGAAAATTTGGGAGTGTCCACCATTACCATCTCACTCTACCCGCGTACAACAGCAGGGCTCTTGGACAAGCTAACCTTTAACCTGTAACGTTTGGCCTTATCCGTCCAATCACCATTTAATTCACGTTTTCTACTGGCTTTGTTGCAGAGTTTCCACGTGCTCACGTTCTTCAAGCTCCTCCCCCTCCTTCCTCCCTGCACACTCCCTCCATTTTCGTTTTTGGTTGTATAAAGGAAGTCAGTTCATATTAACTGGAAGAAATCCGTGTGGCTGTGACCAAAACTGTATTAGCAAGATTAACTCATCTCAGCATGTTTTTCTCATCTCAGCAAGATTTTCTCATCTCAGCATGTTTTTCTCATCTCAGCAAGTTTTTCTCATCTCAGCAAGATTTTCTCATCTCAGCAAGTTTTTCTCATCTCAGCATGTTTTTCTCATCTCAGCATGTTTTTCTCATCTCAGCAAGTTTTTCTCATCTCAGCAAGTTTTTCTCATCTCAGCAAGATTTTCTCATCTCAGCAAGATTTTCTCATCTCAGCAAGTTTTTCTCATCTCAGCAAGTTTTTCTCATCTCAGCAAGATTTTCTCATCTCAGCAAGATTTTCTCATCTCAGCAAGATTTTCTCAGCTGTTTCTGGACAGATCTTTACCTAATTTGGGTTGAGGTTGTATACTGTTGACGAATTGTGAATACATACGTTTTGGAAGTTATTGCGCCAAGGTCAAAGTTATATGGGCCAAAGAAATGCCCAAAATCAGCATTTATTTTAGGATAGTGTGATAACATCGCTTGTTAAAATGGCTTATCGATATTCATTATTCCATCATCCTGATCGTCATCATCATCATGATGACCATCATGACCGTCATCGTTATTAGTCTCATTATTATTACTAGTTTTGTTATTATTATTTTTTACTACTGTTATCATCATCGTCGTCAACATCATCATGATCGTTATCGTTATTAGCATTATTATCATCATTATTGTGTTGTCACTATCATTATATCATCATCATCAACATCACTTTTATTAATATCATTATTATATCCTTATCATCCTTATTATTATTATTATTATAATTATTATTATCATCATCATCATCATCTTTGTTACTATAATTATTATTATTATTATATTATTATTATGTCCTTAAACATAGGTATTGATAATAAAACAAAATGTACCTCGTCTTAATGATATTGAAATTTTGCAGTACTGATCATTATGACAACTGTGCTGATTTAGGTTTTAAACTGAATGGGGATTTGCAATGAGAACAGTGCGTGTTATAAGCAAATAATTGTGTTCTTTACTTGTACTTTTCTTTCTTTATTGTGTTGTTTATTTATTTGTCTATTATTGTTATGATGATGATGATGATGATGATGATGATGATGATGATGATGATGATTCCTGTAGAGAGTGAGATTGGATTGAGTGTCTCCTATCTCTTCGACATTCACAAATTCTTTCTTCCTTTAAGTCTAACTTAAAGACATACATTTTTGTCCAGCAATTATTCTCCCCCCCTCTCCCCCTGCAGGCACCCAGCTCTGCATCCCAGTCTCCTTCCTGCCCCTCCCCACCCAATATACATATGCTTTGTACTCTCAAGTTTGTTGTTTTTTCATTGTGAATGAATGTTTGAGTGAATGATGAGTGTATGTGGTTCAGTTCTGTTTAGACATCAATATTTAAGGCCTTCCTGTTTTTATTATTGTTGTTGTTGTCGTCGTCATCATCATCATCATCATCATTTTATTACTCTTCTTCTTCTTCTTCTCATCATCATCATCATTATAATAATTATTATTATCATTATCATCATCAATATCAGTAAGTAGCTTTTTTGTCACTGAGAGACAGGTTCAGCTAGGTAGCCATTATATCATTATTATCATCGTTATTCTTCTTCTTGTTATTGTTACTATTGTTGTGTTGTTATTTCTGTTCTTATTGTTGTTGCTGTAGTTGGTAATGTTGTCACAGCGGCTCGACCTTCGACTTTTGCAATGAGAACAATGCGTTACATACGAATCCTTGTTTTTTTAATATCTTTCTATAAAGGGAAAATTATAAGAATGGCTTGACTATCTTGATTTTTCTCCAGGTTCCCCCCATCCCCACCCCCACACCCCACGTGTTTTTTGCAAGTTAAATAGAGGTGATCACACCACGTGGTTTGATGCATGTCACATGCACAAAATTTTTTTTTAAACTTGTCTCGGCCAGGGTGTCGAACGCTGTCGCTTCTTGCTGCTTCTTTTTGTGAATTCTCAAGCACATGACAAGAGAAAAGACAGAAGGAACCCTCAGCGGTCCGAAGACAGAGATAGCAGTATTTTGACATTATTATCAGTGTCGTCAATCACACACAATGTTATCGTTTTCAGCGTCGTCGTTTTTTTTCGGCCCTTGCGTTAGAGGGCTGCACGGAGGGACGATGTTTTTAGAGTGTCGGTGGCATGAAGTGCGGACTGCAGTGATGGAGCCTGTGTTCAGGTTAGTCAAATTTCAGTTTCTGTATCAGTCGCCGTGGTGTAGTGGTTAACGCAACGGACTACCGACTGGAAGGTTGTGGGTTCGAATCACCGATCAGTCCCTTCAAAACTATATCATTGTCACTTTGGGATTTTTCGGCTCAAACCGGCTCCTACTCAGAGTTGGGCGTGCTATGGGCTCGTTGGGAAGACTGGGACCACACAGTCGAGTCTCATCCACTTTACGGATGCGTCATTGAGGGTGTTACTCAAATCTTGTGACCACCACCTCAGATGTCTGTATCTCTCGGGTCTGGTTGACGCCAGAATATATTATGATTGTAAGCGTGGAGCACAACCCAGTCACGCAAGTCACAATCCTAGACGGAACTCCATACAGCTTTTGGGACCATTAAGATCGCGTAGAAAATGGGTCGTAAAAAAGTGAGGACGAAGGTAGCCTCACTGAGTCCGATGATCCTAAAGAAAATAAAATTAAAATTTTTAAAAATTTAGTTTTTGTAGCGGGTATGTTGCCACAGTTTTCGTGTTTCAGTTTGGGATCGAACTCGAAGACTTCGGATCTCGAATCTAAAGCTCTCTCAGCTGTGCCAACAAGCCCGCTTGAAACACACGAAGACACGCAAAGCTGACACACACACATATACACTCATCAAACACACGAAGACACGCACACACTGACACACACATATATGCACACATCAAACACACGAAAACACGCACGCACTAACACACACACACATTAGTTTAGTTTAGCAATAGGGACATAACACATTAGCCGTTTGGCTATTTCAAGTCCCATCATTTTTTTTTTCTTTTCTTACACTCGTAGTCAAGGTTTGTCGTATGCCCAGATTTTTGATGATTCATTCATCATATTCGTATTTATAATAATATAATAATAATATATTTTATTTATATAGCGCAAAATCTTGATAAAATCAAATCTAAGCGCTGAGCGTATACATGCATACATACCTACATACATATGAGCGTATACATGCATACATACATGCTTACATACTTACATACATAAATCTAAGCTGAGCGTATACATGCATACATACATACATACATAAATCTAAGCGTATAATACATACATACATACATACATACATACATACATACATACGTACGCACATGCATACATAATAATTACAATATTTATATAGCGCAAATCTCGACAAAATCAAATCCAAGCGCCGAAAAGACGCGCACACACGCACGCACGCACCACGCACCACACACACACACACACACACACACACACACACACACACACACACACACACACCACACGCATGGCCACAAATGGGGAGAAAAGAATAAAAGCAATAAAAGCAAGAATAAAACCAATGGAAAATCACAGAGAGCACATCATATACAATTATATATTAAAACAAAGTGATTCCCCTCCGAGCGGAGACAGGCTGCAGAGGGGGGTTGAGTGAGGTTAGGATTTTATGCAGAGGAGAAAAGGTGAGTTTTGAGAGCGGACTTGGAGGCAAAAGTAGGTTGCTGACGGACTGAGAGAGGAAGTTTGTTCCAGGAGAGTGGACCAGAAACAGAGAAGGCTCGTGGACCATAGGTATTGAGCTTAGTGCGTGGAAAGCGAAAAGTCAGAGGATCGGAGGCAGAACGGAGGGTACGTGAGGGAACATAGATCTCAAGTAGGCTTGACAGGTAATCGGGGGCTGCGTTATTGAGGCTTTTGTAGCACATGGTGTCTAGTTTGTACTGTATGCGCTTTGATACAGGGAGCCAGTGAAGTTGTGCCAGGAGAGGAGATATGTGGTCAGCTTTTTTCTTTTTGAGTACAAGGCGTACAGCATTGTTTTGAATGCGCTGTAGGATGTGAATGGTGGAGGCAGGAAGACCAGACAGGAGTGAATTGCAATAGTCAATGCGAGACATTATGAAGGAGAGAACGAGTTTTGCAGTTGTTTCGACAGAGAGATACTTCCTGATCAGGCTTATACGATGGAGATGATAGTAGCAAGATCTGGCAGTTTGAGAAACAAAGTTGTTCATGGAGAGGGTAGAGTCAATGCAGACACCAAGGTTTTTAGCTGAATCAGAAATTGGGACTGTTGTGTTACATAATGGGAGAGAAAGAGGAGGCAGCTGGGAAAGTTTCTGACGGGTGCCAATGAGGATAGCTTCTGTCTTGTCGTCATTAAGCTGAAGTCTGTTGTGTGTCATCCAGTTCTTAATGTCCGAGTAACACTCAGTGGTGCGAGTCAACAGGCGCTGTATATTATCAGGTGAGTCACTGTCTTGAAGTTGGGTGTCATCAGCATAGAAGTGGTGTTTTATAGAGTGGGAGTTGATGATGGTGGACAGGGGGAGGTATAAAGAGTGAAAAGAACAGGGCCAAGGACAGATCCTTGTGGAACACCACAGGTCAGGTATGCAGGTTGAGAGTAAGTGCCATTGATGAGAACAGTTTGTTTTCTGTTTGATAAATACGAAGTGAAAAAGGAGAGAGCAATGTCAGAGATGCCAAAAGTATGATGAAGTCTAGAAAGGAGAATACCATGGTCAATGGTATCGAAGGCTGCAGACAGATCAAGGAGTGTGAGGAGAGAGACTTTGCCAGTATCAGTTGCAAGGAGGAGATTGTTGAGAATGTGTAGTAGGGCAGTTTCAGTGCTATGGCACTGGCGGTAGGCTGACTGGAAAGGATTGAGGAGATTGTTGGCAGATAGGTGAGAGTTCAGCTGGTTGAGGACGACCTTTTCAAGGAGTTTTGACAAGAAAGAGAGATTAGAGATAGGCCTGTAATTTTTCAGTTCATTTGGGTCTAAATTGTGTTTCTTGAGGAGAGGGTGAACAATAGCAGACTTGAAAGAATTTGGACAGTTCCAGTTTGAAAAGAAGTGTTGATGATGTCAGTGATGAATGGGAGGAGAGTAGGGAGACAATCGGAGTAGAGAGAACCTGGAAGAGGATCCAGTTCGCAGGTTTTGAACGACATGGATCTGATTGTGTTGAGAATTTCTTCTTGTGAGACTGGGGTAAAAGTAGTGAGAGGTGTGCCAGAGAAGGAAGGGTCAGGTGGGCATGGTTGACAGGGTGTCCTGTCAAGCCTGTCACGAAGAGTTTGTATTTTGGTGGTGAAATACTTGGAGAATACAGATGGGAGTTCTTCATTTGTATGTTTTGTTGGGAGAGGTAAGTCTTTTCGTGTGCCAAGGAGATGATTCATGGTTGTAAAGAGTTCTTTTGTAGAGTATTTAAGTTCAATGTAATGTTTCCAATGGTCAAGCTGGTTTTTAAACGAGTTTGTGTTTTGTGCTCTTTTAATTTCGTTTGGTAATTTATTCCATACATGTGCAATTCTATTTGTAAAATAAAACTTTCTTCTAATGTTAGTCTTGCAATATTCTATAAATATTTTATCGGTATTATTTCTTGTTTTGTCATAATTTGTCAGTTTGAAAAATTGTGTTCTGTGTACGTCACCTATATTGTTAAAAATCTTGAAACTTTGGATCAGATCTCGCCTCATTCTTCTTGTTTTTAAACTGGGTAAATTGAGTAATTCTAATCTTTCTCTATATGAATAATTTTGAAAACCATGAATTAATTTAGTAGCTCTTCTTTGTATCTTCTCTATCAATGTTGACTGTCTTTTAAGACGTGGAAACCAAATAGTATTACCATCCATGCTCCTGTAGTTCCTCTGATGCCGTATCTCTGGAGTTTATGCATTAGCAAAGAGTGATTGACCCGGTCAAATGCCTTTGAAAAGTCCATTATGAGGACATCGGTCTGTTTGCCTCTTTCCAGGTTTGCAGTCAGCTCTTCAGAGAACTCAAGGAGTTGGGTCTCTCATGATCTTCCTTTTCTAAACCCATGCTGGTTGTCGCTCAATATCTGGTGGCTCTCAAGGTGTTTCATTACTGCACTAACTATGATGTGCTCCAACATTTTGCACACAATGCTGGTAAGGGAGACTGGCCGGTAGTTGGCTGGGTTGTACTGTTCTCCCTTCTTGAATATTGGTGCTACATATGCTGTCCTCCAGTCTGCTGGTACGATACCTGTGGACAGGGATGAGCGGAACAGTATAGTTAGGCCAGGCGTGAACTCCTCTGCCAGTTCTTTCAGAACTCTTGAACGGATTCCATCAGGTCCACAGGCCTTGTGGGGGTTTAGATTTTTCAGCATTGATTTCACGCCATTTTCACTGATGGTGATGTTGTTCATGGATGGTATGTCAGTATTGGGCATCCCAGTCTTGTCCTGAAACTCCTCCTCAGTATACTGTCTTCCATTCCCAAACACTGATTGGAACTGCTGGTTGAGGACCTCTGCCTGCTCCTTTGGATTGGAAGTCATTCGGCCATTGTTCTTGAGGGGAGAGTTCTCACCCATGTTTGATGACTTCTGGTGTTTGATGTAGCTCCAAAAGCGCTTGTTCTTAGCTGCCTGGTCTGGTGTCTCATTCTCGGTAAAGATGCCGTTCAGGTATTTCCAATAGGATCGGCGCACCTTCCGTTGTACATAGCGTCGGAGAGTCTTCATTTCAGCCTTCAGTTCCTCAGACCCGGTTTTGCGCATTCTTTTGAATACTCTCTTTGTGTATGAGTCTCCGGATTTCTTCTGTAACCCAAGGTTGGCTGTACCTGTCTCTGGTTGCTTTGTGTGGGACATGCTTCTTAATTCCTTCATTTAGTGTGTCCCTGAACATGGTCCACAGGTCTTCTGTTGAGACTGTGTCCTGTGCCTCCAGCATCTTCTTGCTCAGTTCAGTCGCAACTTCTTTCAGGTTGTCCGATTCTGCCTTCACATATATCGGGATAATCCTTGGGACCTGCTTCTTTTTTATTGTGCTGACAATGAACTCGCAGAAGGGGATGTTGTGGTCTGAGAGGCCTGGGACAACCTCAACCCTTGGAATGAGCTGTGGGGCATTGGTCAGGATAAGGTCCAGGGTATTGTTTTCCCTTGTTGGCCCCAGCACCATTTGTTCCAGACATTGTTATTGATGATGTCCAGAAAGTCTTTGTGGAGTTGGCTGGTTGAGCACTTAGGCTTCAGTGATGTTGTCTGCCAGTCCCAACTCGGGAAGTTGAAGTCCCAACCTATGAGTAGGTAGGCATTTCTGATCTGTGATGCCCACTGGAGTGATATCTCAAGCTTCCTCAGGCTAGGTTCATCTGCGTCGTCAGGCCTGCAGTACCGGCACACGTAAAGAGTGCGTCGCCCTTTCAACTTCACTTTCACCCATTTCAGTTTACAATCTTCGACCTCCAGGTCAGGAGCTGTATAACTACCAAGGTTGTTATGGACTGCTATGAGTAGACCTCCCCCAAATCTATCTCTGTCTTTCCTGTAGACTTTGTAGAATTCAGGAAGAAGTTCAGCGTCAGCGATTTGTGAGTCAAGCCAGGTTTCTGTGCCTATGATGATATCAGGCTTTAAGCTCTCCAGCTGGTTTGGCGTCTCTGCCCTTTTCGCGCTGGCTGACTGGAAGTTTATATTCAAGACCCGTAGGGGTCGGTCTTTCCATTTATTTTGCTGGCTGCTACGGGTAGGAGTAGAGGTGTGTGTGTGTGTGTGGGGGGGGGGGGTTAAACTGGAGGTCATCTGGGATAGAGGAGGAACTGTTCAGGGACCATTCTAGCGCAGAGTCTGTCCAGTCCACTCCATGCAGATCGAAGATCGTTCTACTGTTAGGGCTACCACAGACAGTACAATACCAGGGTGTGTCAGGGCTCTCTCCCAGAGCATGGTAGTTCACAAGTGTCAATACTTTGGCAGTGGCCGTGAAACCCCTGTCCACACTGTTCGCAGGCCACGCCTCTGTCACCCCAACTCACTGCCAGGTCGCATGTGCCACAGATCCAGGAGGAATGGGATTGTCAGTCGGGGACTCTTGGGTGTTGGACCGGGACTGAGTGTTGGGTTCGGGGTGGAGGGAATCCTGTTGTTGTCCTGAGCCATTGGTACTTGGATCAGGGTTTGGCTCTGGGGAATACGAATTGGACAGCAGAATGCCTGTCAAATATAAAAGTACGAGTCTCTGTCTTGTGACATGACGACGGGCAATACGTGCTCGGCCAGTGCGAGCGAGGGTGTCCACGAAAATGCTGTACCCGATGCCAAGTGAACGGAACACTGTCTTTTCTATAAAATTCACAGAGTCCAGCTGGTCAGGGGCTAAGGGTCTGTGGGTGTCACACGTAACTGTCTTATGAATTAGGACAGTGATCGCCGTAACAAGCAGCGTAGAGTTTAATGAAAACATTGCCACACTCAACAGTCATGACCGGAACGGAAGTAAACAAACAGTATTCACAATCACATTGTCACTCACCGACCCAGTCAGTCACCGCAATAGAGAAGTTTATAAGTATTGTTTTGATCTATTTATGACTTAGACTATGTGCACTGATATATATATATATATACCACAATTTCTATACACAAATCCGAAGATTTGAGCAAAGTTACTAGCAAAAACGAAGTTTTTTCCATGTAGAACATTCACAGTGCTGAGAAAAACGTCCGTTGTCGCGCATGCGCAAACCCCCATGCTGACATTCTGTGTAAAGTTTACTTAAAGACATGTGATCAACTATAACATCCCTTATTATAGATTCCAATACTTTGCATGGTACTGAAGTTAGGCTAACTGGTCTATAGTTACCAGGATCACTTTTTGTACCCTTTTTGAACAAAGCTGTGACGTATGCATTCTTCCACTCTGTAGGTACTATTTCCCTTTCCAGTGATTTATTAAACAATATGCTGAGTGGAACAGATCTTTGCTCCATCTTAAAATCCTCGGATGAATATTATCAGGTCCTTGAGCCTTATTTACATTTAACTTCTTTAACTTATTTTCAACTGCCTCAGGTGTAACTACCAAATCTGTTATTGTTTTGCCATCTGACCAATTTGCTATATTTATAGATAGTAGATTTTCTAAATTCTCTTTTGTAAATACACTAGCAAAAGATTTATTTAAGGTATTTGCTTTATCAATGTCGGATAATGCAGTGTCACCATCAGCCTTAGTCAATGGGCTAATACCTACTTTTACTTTACACTTTGATTGCACATATTTCCAAAATCTTTTAGGGTTAAACTTACACGCGCGCGCGCACACACATACAAACAACACACACATACAAAACACACACACACACACACACACACACATGCAGACATACACACATGCAGGCTCACGCACACGTACACACATACATGCACACACACACACACACACACACACACACACACACACACACACACACACACACACACACACAACAACAAACAACAACAATAACAGTCCACGCTATGTTGTACTTCCACCTCTCCCTGTGTTATTAGCATTGTGCACTAACCAAATGAGTTCAAGTGACCGCAACAGGCAGGTGCAAATCATTTCAGAGTGCTTGCTACGAGTGCTTTGATGAGTACCGGTACAAGCGATGTTGATGCAGTAGTCTTCTCCATTCCTCTTTCTTTCTTTTTCTTTCTTTCTCTATCTCTGTCTATTTGTCTGTCTGTCTGTGTCTGTCTCTCTCTTCCCCTCTCTCTTTCGTTCTGTCTCTGTCTCTGTCTGTCTGTCTCTCTCTTTCGGTCTCTGTCTGTCTCTCTCTCTCTCTACAAGACAACCCAAATCACCTGCAGTTCAACAAATGCTGGGACCAAGTGCTACAGCAATAACTTCCCAACAGAATTGTGTAGATCCTGCATCTATCATCAGTGCATTGGTGCAGGTGTTAAAACCTTTTATGAATTAATCCTCTTTTATTATTTTCATTTCTCTACTTATTTGTTTATTCATTTATTCACTTATTTATTTAGCTATTTAGCTACTTAGTTTACTTCCTTACTTTTAAATATCTTTCTATACCTCTTCTCCACGTTCTTAATATTCATTTGCTTCTGCTGTGTTGTGACCTGCTGCTATCTCCACCTTGTTGGTGTCGCATATTACCTGGGAACAACTTATTTACATTGATACTGTGTTGTGCTATAACTGTGAATGAGACTGACACTGAGATTTACAGACATAATTATTTGATTGACTTGGTCTGTTCAACCGTTGACGGTTGAAACTGACTTGTTTTGGGTGGTGTTAATACCACCTAATTTTCTACAGCTGTGTCTGCCTGTGCCCAGTGTTAGGTGGATACAAATATTGCACTGCGAGAGACGCTCAGTATATCCTCAGTGCGGCCTTTATTTTATTTTAGTTTACTTATTTTTTTGTTCTGAGTTGTTGTTTTTTCTCTGAAGACTGAGTATACCTGTAGTCAGTCTTGGCTGAACTGTCAAGAAAAAAACAGACTCTGCACTGTTACATTTTGTTTTCATCAGTGTATAATATTATCATTGTTCACACTTTGTATTAGGTGTAGACCAATTTTTCTACCCTCTCTTCATATATTTCACTTCTGCGTGCAGACGCAGTGTTGAAATCACCAATGACCACATTCATTCGAAAAAAACAGGATCTGCGTGTTGGTCATGTTAATGTCTATCATCTCCAAAACAAAGTATCAGACCTGTGCGTGTTCCTACATAAACAACATTATTACCATTTGTACGGTGTGACCGAGACACGACTAGCACCTCATATTACAGATGAAGCTATAGCAATCCCAGACTATTCTGTAATCATGCGAGATCCCTCATGCCATGGAGAAACTGGAGTTGCGCTTTACATCCACCGAGATGTTCAACAAATGACCAACAGACGTTATGACTTAGAAACCAAAGAAGTTAAATGTATCTGGGTGGAGCTAAAGCCTTCTGCAACAACTCCACCTTTACTTATCGGTATTTTATATAGAAATCCCAGGAGCACATACGAATGGCATGACCACTTTCTAAAGATGATGGACAAACTGTGTCAACGACATACAGACATTCTAATGTTAGGTGACTTTAATTTTGACCTACTCACTCCACAACCCGCATGGCAGTCAACGACCACCCTGGTTGGCCTAAAACAATTAATCAAAGATCCAACAAGAATCACAGCAACATCAGAAACACTCTTAGATCATATCTATACAAACAAACCAGAGGCAATAATTAATGCAGCTGTAGATGATTTAAGCATAAGTGATCATCAACCTGTAAACTGCACCTGGTCAGCCAAAGTTCAAAAAATAAAAAAGAATAATCATACATGTATAACATATAGATCATTCAAACACTTTGATGAGGATGCATTCCTCTCTGATCTTGGTAGAGTAGAGTTCAGTAGTGTGTTTAGTACTAGTGATCCTAACGAAGCCCTAGACATTTGGTACAACTTGTTCATGACTGTCCTAAATAAACATGCCCCACTACGACGGAAAAGAGTAAAGCATCCAACAATGCCCCCATGGCTGTCAACAGACATTATCAATGCGATGTCATTACGAGATAAACCCAAGAAAGAAAAACGCTTCATTGAATACAAAACGATGCGTAATAAGGTAAAATCAATGGTCCGTCAAGCCAAGAAGTCTCTCTTTGATCGACTGGTAAAAAACAGTAAAGATGTATCATCACTATGGAGAGCAATGAACTTAGTTATAAGGGAAGTGGGAAAAAGCTCCCAGGCACGCCTCTCAGTTTCACAGCAAACAAATTCAATGATCATTTTCTGTCAGTATCAGAACTACTAACCCGTCCTATTTCTAACTGTGATCAATATGTCCCCTCTGAAAATCTGATTAACTTTTGCAAAGAGAGGACCAATAATACAAGTTCATTTAGTATTCCCAGTATAGCAGTCCATGAAACTGGAATGTATATAAGTAAAATGAATAATAAAAAATCATCAGGACCAGATGAAATCAGTCTCCAAAATACTAAAACTGTCTCTGCCCTACATCACGGAACCACTTACATATATTTACAACATCAGCATAAAAAACAACGTATTCCCCAGAGCTCTAAAACAGGCCAAAGTTGTACCCTTACCAAAAACAAAAGATCTTTCACAAATAAATAATTACAGGCCAATTTCTCTTCTCTCTGTCCTGTCAAAGCCTTTAGAAAAACATATCCATAAACATCTTTCAGACTACCTGGAAACCAAAAGTCTTCTTCACCCACTGCAATCTGGTTTCCGTCAGAACCACTCTTGTCATACAGCCCTAACACGGCTTGCTGACACCTGGTTATTAGCCATGAATGACTGCAAATTAACTGGAGCAGTATTTCTAGACTTTAAAAAGGCTTTGATCTCGTTGATCATATCTTACTAGCTAAATTACGAACGTACCTTGCCAACGACTCAACAGTTTCATTTTTCAATTCCTACTTTCATGAACGCAAACAAAAAGTACATCTTAATGGATCATATTCATCCGAGGGTCATGTGAAATGTGGCGTTCCCCAAGGATCAATCTTAGGACCATTCTGTTTTCTGTATTCATAAATGACTACCACTTCATATATCTGATCCCACAGTTCACTGTGATATGTTCGCTGAGACGGAACAATCCATACACAAGACACAAGCATAGCGACTGTAAACACACGTTTACAAAAGAGCCTAAATGAAATCTCTGATTGGTGTGCTAAAAACGCCATGGCTTTGAACCCTACGAAAACTGAATGTATGGTTATATGCACACGCCAAAAACGGCAGCTTGGTCTTCTGTCACTCAATCTGTCTTTGAGAGGTAATTCTATTGCACAAATACCTGAACACCGTCTACTATGAGTTCTCATTGATCATAATCTTACCTGGCAAAACCACATTGATTATTTATGCAGGATTATCTCCAAGAACTTATTTATTCTGTCCAAATTAAGATATCTAACAGATACAAACACACGCCAATTATTTTATAATGCTCATATTAAATCGCACATAGATTATGCCTCTACACTGTGGGATAGCTCATGTGAAGTTCATCTAAAAAAATTGAACACCTTACATAGGAGGGCAGCAAAACTTATCATGCCAGATCCCACTTTAACAACAGATGAAAAATTTAAACAGTTAGGAATCCTCCCTCTAAAGTCACACTTAATGTTCAATAAAGGTATCACAATGTTTAAAGTATCAAAAAGGAATGTTCCGCAATATCTTCTCAATTTGTTTAATCAGAATGTGCGATCATACTCAAACTCAAGACAAAATCAATTCAAAATTATCCGTCCAAGAATTGACATATATAAAAGTAGTTTATCGTTTTCTGGTGCACAACTATGGAACACCCTCCCCCCAAATATCACAAACACTCAATCACTCTCTTCCTTCAAAGTTACTTTATTTAAATACCTGACGTCAGTGTCGTAGATTATCTCAGTTAGCAACAATAACGTCAGCTGCCTCTCAATCTATGACATCTAATCTAGTCAATGTGTGTGTGTGTGTGTGTGTGCGTGTGTGTGTGTGTGTGTGTGTGTGTGTGTGTGTGTGTGTGTGTGTGTGTGTGTGTGTGTGTGTATGCACAATGATAATTCGTGTTCTTTTTTTTTTTTTTTCTTTAACATTATTGATATTTTAACAGTTCAAACAGCCAACCAGTATTTCTTTCTGTATTATATGCGATGATTTGTTGATGACTCTATGACGTGTTTGATTCTCTCTTGCTTCTTTATTTCTCATTGCTTTTGTTCATTTTGTTTGTTTTTTGCTTTGCTTGCTTGCCCATCTTATCTGTTAGCCATTTTGTCTGTTTGTTTGGTTGGCTCTTATCTGCTGTCTGTATTTGTCACTTTTCTCCAACTGTTATCCATATCATGCTTGTATCTCTCTTCTCCTATCAAGAAAAACGGCGCTTGATTATGGTTACTATTCTTGATTTATTTATGTCTTATTACATGAATTATTGATTTGTTTACACATGTATGATATTTATATTATACATATAACTACATGGACCTGTACATATAAACTACATGGACCTGTACCGCCCTCCATCCTGTCTGACATCACCTCACTGCCTCCACGACCCCAGGGCGCCAACTTCTCCAACCTAATCACCGTTCCTCTTCAAGAAGCAAAAACAATTCCCAATCAGCTGTGCATGGGTGTTTTCAATGCGCAGTCTGTAGGCCCTTCTGTCAAACGTTCGGCCATTCGTGACTTTATTCACGAGCACGACATTGATGTCCTCTTCCTTACGGAAACCTGGCTTCGTAAGACTGGCGACGAAGCAAAGCTCAACGACCTGACTCCACCAGGCTACAAACTGCTGTCCTTCCCGAGACAACACACAACCAAGATCAAGCGTGGTGGCGGCCTTGCTGTCATCATCAAAGACCATCTTGCTGAGAATTGTTTCAGTGTGTCTAATTTTCCTTTTAATCATGTGTCTTTTGAACTGGCCCAACTAACACTAACAGTAAACGAACAACGTGTAAGCTTCTTCCTTGTGTACAGGATTCCACCAAACCAGAAAAATGAACTCACGACGCCTCTGTTCTTTACTGAACTTACCGGTTTCCTTGATTTTTGTTTACAATGCCCAAACTAACTTGTGATTTCTGGCGACTTTAATTTTCATGTTGATGACACTACTAACACAAATGCTTTGAAGTTGATAGAACAATTTGAAATGTTTAATCTGATACAGACAGTCACCGAACCAACTCAGAAGTGTGGACATATTCTTGACCTAGTTATACATAGAAATGATGACGATATCATTCATTCCACCAATGTGTGTCATGATCTTGCTTCTGATCATTTCGCCATTTTGTGCCATCTATCTACACCTAAACTTAAACGTCCTCCGAAATATGTTTCCACTCGTTCCATCGGAAAAATTGATCACGATAAACTTGCACACGACATCGCGCAGTTCCTAACACCAAATCTGTCAATCTCAGAATTAAACTCAAATCTTTCATCTATTTTTGACAAGCATGCGTCTATGCGACAGATGAAAGTTCGCGATGGAAAACCAAGCCACTGGTACAACGCTGTCTCTGGTCCACTTCGCGAAGCTAAAACCGCACGCAGACGTGCAGAGCGTGAGTGGAAAAAAACAAAGCTCACTGTTCACAAACAAATCTACGATGCTGCGAAGCGCAATGTCACGGACATTGTGCACACTGCAAAAACGACCTTCTATTCGTCGCTAGTGTCAGGTTCTCGCACATGCAAGCAGCTCTTCCAAAATATGTCACACCTTCTTGGTAAAAATAAGTCCGTTTCACTACCTTCTGTCTCAGATATAAAGCTCCTTCCGAATATGTTTGCCGAATTTTTCAGCAACAAGATTGCAACCATTCGAAACAACTTCCCGTCAACATTACAGTCTCATAACATCAGCCCGCCCTTCTCTAGCACCCCTTTGTCTGCTTTTGTTCCCGTTAGTGAAGATCTAGTGAGAAAAACGATCATGCAGACAACTCCAAAGACTTGTGAACTAGATCCAATGCCCACCAAATTTCTAATTCAGCATATAGACCTTCTTCTGCCTAGCATTACTCATCATATGAACGAATCACTCATTTCCGGCGTCTTTCCAACTGAATTTAAAACAGCCCTGTTAAAACCCCTTCTGAAAAAATCAAATCTGGACCCCAACGAGTTGAAAAATTACAGACCCATCTCCAACCTTCCATACCTCTCTAAACTTCTTGAACGACTTGTGCTTCGCCAGCTTTTTCTCCCATTTGACCTCTCATTCACTTCTCAGCGATCACCAGTCTGCTTACAGGCCTGGCCATTCTACAGAAACTGTTCTTTTACGCATTGTAAATGATCTTTTGAATGCTATTGACCAAGACAAAATATCTGTTCTTCTACTTTTGGACCTTTCTGCTGCCTTTGACACAATAGATCATGACATCCTTCTCTCACGCCTGAATACAACATTTGGAATTACAAATATCGTGCTCAACTGGTTTCGATCATATCTCTCTGACAGAAAGCAAATTGTTCTAGTAGACGGAAATAGATCCTCTGAATCTACTCTCACTTTCGGCGTTCCTCAGGGCTCTGTTCTGGGCCCTGTTCTTTTCATACTCTACACCACTCCACTCACTCATCTCATTGATACTCATTCCATTCGTCATGAAATGTATGCTGATGATACTCAACTGGAACATTCTGACACGCTTTCAAACTACGATAATCTTATTCAATCTCTCCAAGATAGTGTCACAGAAGTTAAAAATTGGATGACCGAAAACAAACTGAAACTAAATGATGACAAGACTGAAGCTCTTAGACTCCTTCCTCCATCAGTTGATGCCACTTCCCTACCTCCTACTTTTGACCTAGGAAATACGCCCGTCTCATTTTCAGACAATGTACGTGACCTTGGCTTTTTCCTTGATAAAGAGATGTCCATGAAACATCATATCAGTAAAACCTGTCAAGTAGCCTACCATGAACTCAGACGCATCAGCTCTATACGTCGCTACCTCACAGTTGATGCAACAAAAACACTTGTCAGTTCTTGTGTACTATCTAGACTAGACTATTGCAATTCTCTTCTTGTCGGTTCTCCACATACCCTGATCAGACCACTACAACAAGTACAGAACTCAGCAGCCAAAATAGTGTGCAAAGCAAAAAGATCGGCACATTGTACACCCCTTATACGAGAGTTACACTGGTTACCTATTGAACAAAGAATCAAATACAAAGCTTCTTGTCTCTGCTACCAAGTCATAATTGGCACTGCGCCTAAATACCTTTCTGACATCTTTACGATCTATGTACCACCCAGATCTCTTCGCTCTGCTACCGATGATAGAACATTCCGCGTTCCAAAATATAAACGAGAGAGGCATGGTGGTCGAGCTTTTTCATCATCTGCTGTGCAGATGTGGAACTCCTTGCCTCACAATCTCCGTCACAGCCCTTCATTTCCCTCCTTTAAAACTAGTCTGAAGACTTTTCTCTTCCAGCAACATTTCTTGTAGACCCTCTTCCTGCCGCTCTGTATTTTTGATGTGCGTGTTTTTGGGTGTAAATGCGTGCGCGTGTGTGTTTGTGTGCGTGCGTGCGTGCGTGTGTGTGTGGTTTGTGTGTGTGTGTCTGTGCGTGTTTGTGTGTGTGTTGGTGTGTGTCTGTGAGTTCGTGTGTTTGTTTTACTTTTATTGTTGTTGTAAAGCGCTTTGTGCAAGTGGAAAGCGCTCATAAATAACCATTTATTATTATTATATGCGTTTATCATTATTGTAATTTCCTATTGTCGAAAGTAAAATTTACTTTATTTATCTATCTATACGTTTGTCTATTTGACTTCATATCATCTGTTGATTTTCTGTCTCCTACAGAATTTTATGTGTTTATGCCTTCAATCGACCCAATGTTTGCTACTCCCCCCCCCCCCCCCCCCCCCCCCCGCCTTTTTTTTTTTCCCACGCTAATCATCCTTCTGAACTGCTCTTTTTTCTACCTCCATTTATTATCTTTGGGTTTAGTAGTAGTAGTAGTAGTAGTAGTAGTGGTAGTAGTGGTAATTGTTGTAGCAGTGTTAATATTTTTTGTGTGTAATCAGAAAATTGATTTCATCTTCTTTGATTTAATTGTAAGAACATTAGTCTATTTGACGCTTGATTTATCTTCTATAAATTTGTCACATGTAATGTTTCTTCTCCCTCTATTTCATTTTATTTTGTTTTATCTTATTACTATTTTGTTTACTGTGTTTTCCTCTCCTCCTCCTCCTCCTCTTCCTTCTTCTTCTTCCTCTTCTTCGTCTTATTTTTATTATTATCACTATCAACATTATCTTTCTTTCTTTACTTATCTACCTGCTCATCTGTCTATCTATCTATACTATCTACCTCTCTCTTTCTCTATCTATCTATTTTTCTATCTATCTATCTATCTATCTGTCTATCTATCTATCTCTAAGTGCTGACTGTGTACGTTTCTTGATTTCATTGTAAAAATGTTATCTTAATTTTAGTATTCAACATGTATTTTCCTTAAGCTGTACTTGTTACTGTAAACAAATGTTATGTGTATAGAATAGCAACGGCAAGTTTGAAAAATGGCTTCTAGCCAATAGCTTTTACCGTTGAAAAATAAAGCATCATTGTCATTGTCATTGTCTCTCTGTCTCGTCCCCCCCTTTTTCTTTGTTTCTCTGTTTCTGTCTGTCTGTCTGTCTCTCTCTCTCTCTCTCTCTCTCTCTCTCTCCTCTCTCTTGTCCCCTCTTTCTTGTCTCTCTTTCTCCCTCTCTCTGTCTCTGTCTCTTTCTATCTCTGCGTCTGTCTGTCCCTCTCTATCTCTCTTCTCTCCCCCCTCCCCCCATCTGTCTCCTCTTTCTCTCTTCTCTGTCGTCCCCTCTATGTGTTTGTCTTTGTCTGTCCATCTGTCTCTCTTCTCTCTTTCTTTCTCTCTCTCTCGTCCCATCTCTCTGTGTCTCTGTCTCTCGTCCCCTGTTTATTTGTTTCTCTGTCACTGTCTCTTTGTCTTTCTTCTCTGTATCTGTCTTTCTCTCCTTTTCTGTCTCTCTTTCTCTCTCTCACTGTCTCTCGTCCCCTCTCTCTTCGTTTCTCTCTTCCTCTTTCTCCCTCTATCTCTCTATCTCTCTTTCTCGTCCCCTCTTTCTTTCTCTGTCTCTGTCTCTCTTTCTTTCTCTTTCTCTCTCTCTCTGTACCTCTACCTCTCCGTTCTCTCAGTCATTCTTGTTTCTCTCTCTCTCTTTCTCGTCCCCTCTTTCTTTCTCTGTCTGTCTCTCTTCCTCCCTCTCTTTCTTTCTTTCTCTCTCTTTCTCTCTCTCTCTCTCTCTGTACCTCTCTCTACCTCTCCGTTCTCTCAGTCACACTTATTTCTCTCTCTCTCTTTCTCGTCCCTCTTTCTTTCTCTGTCTCTCTTCCTCCCTCTCTTTCTTTCTCTCTCTCTCTGTCTGTACCTCTCTCTACCTTTCCGTTCTCTCAGTCACACTTGTTTCTCTCTGTCTTCTGTCTCTGGCATTTTCTGTCTCACCTCTCAGCCTCTATCTCTTTCCTTCTCTCGTTCCCTCTTCTTTCTGGCTCTTTCTCGCTCTTTGTCGCCCTCCCTCCCTGTCTCAACTTTGTGAATGTTTCTCCGACTTCCGCCAGGTTACGTATCTGCTCAGGGGAGGTACTGAGAGCTTTGACCTGGAATTGCGGGTTTGCCCTGCATCAACCTGACAGTTACGATGATTAAGTCTCTGTATATCTGCGTGTCGGTCGGTCTGCCTCTGCCTCTCTCTCCCTCTCACACACGCACACGCACACACACACACACACACAACACACAACACACACACACACACACACACACACACACACACACACACACACACACACACACACACACACACACACACACACACACACTTGAACAGAGAGATTCAGAGAGCAAGAGAGAGAGGGTGGGGGAATGAAACATTCTTGACGAAAGATATTAGCTCTTAGGCCAACATAAAAAATTATGTATCTGCCGTTGCTTTACATCTAGTTATATCAAAACAACAAGAAAATATATGGCAATAGATCTATATCCCGTTGTAAAACACTACACCCCTCCCCGCCTCCCACTCTGTGTCTGTCTCTGTCTGTCTGTCTCTCTCTCTCTATCTCTCTTTGTGATTGGCATCAGTTGCACTTATCTTATGTTATAGAGGTAATCACGTTTTCTAAGTGTGAACTCATTTGTGTTTTATGTGTGGAGCGATAAGTAGGAAAGTTAGCACAACACACACACACACACACCACACACGCACGCACGCTCTCTCTGTCTCTCTGTGTATCTCTCTCTCTCTCTCTAACGCTCTCACGCACGCACGTACACACACATACACGCACGCACGCAAACATAAACGGACGCTCGCATAACACACATACACACATACATATACACATAGCACTTTTATTTAACGTATATCGTTCAAACGATAACCTCCCCCCCCCCTATCTCTCCTCTCCTCTCTCTCTCTCTCTCTCTCTCTCTCTCTCTGTCTCTGGTCTGTTTTTCTCTGACTCCGAGAAACCCGAACATATATCGCTGTCTCATCAAACAGAGAGATACAAACTCTGTGTTTATGTGTTGAGTGATATGCACGAATCTTGGCCGAACCTTGGCTGGGTAAGATAGTAGGGGATTACTCCCCCTTACTCCATCTCCGAGGCAGGCAGGCAGGCAGGGGACGTAACCCTCGCGTGCTATCGGCAGACACAGAAGTGTCGTCTGCTTGTGCGATTGTCGGTCCGTTGGCTCGTCAGCTTGCCTGCCATTCTGTGTGAATATCATTCCAGTGAGTGAGTTAGTGAGTGAGTAGGGATGAGCACACGTGCTTTCTATCGTCTGGTGCACATGCAGGAATCATTCTGGACTGACGAGACTGTATCTATGTTTCATTTTCGTGTGTGAGACGGACATCGGGTAAGGAGTATATGTGTCTTAAGACAAGGCTGTAGACCGCACCAAAGAGAATAGTGCGTACTCTTTGACCGCACTGGCAAAACTGAGGGAAAGCGTGAGTGTGTTGAGGTGCGCCTGTTATTGTTTTGTTTTGTTTTGTTCTGGCCAGCGCTGCTTTTGACGACGGATTCATAGTATCGTCCGAGAATTTTCTAGCATCGATACGACTGGGTCAGTTTCTGTGAGACTAGGACCGAATCGGATACATGCCTGAAAATAACGTATGTCGACAGAAAAGACTGGTTTGACAGTGGATAGATAATTGGATTGGCGTTGGATTGAAAGTAGTTTGATGCTAAACTGAGTAGATTGGTGCTGGATTGGCATTGGATTGATGCCAAATTGACAGTAAATTGGTGATGACTTGGCATTTGATTGGTCTGAATTGACACTGGCTTGATGCTGAATTGATAGTGGAGTGATACTTAAAGTGTATTGATACTAAATTGAGAGCGTATTGATGCCTAATTGTCTTGACACTTAATTGACATCGGATTGGTGATGAATTGACATTGAATTAATGCAGAAGTGATAATGGATTGATGCTGGATTGGCTGTGGATTGATGCTGGATTGTCTGGATTTATATTGGATTGGGACTGGATTTATGTGAAAATGACAGTGGATTTTTAATGAATTGATACTGGATTAGCAGTGGATTGATGCTAGATTGACGGTTGGCTGCACCCCTCTGATTCACTGCTATGACATGTTTATTTCATCACTCTTGTGAGTCATTCCAGAGAGTGTATGGTGTGTCGTCTTTGAGATAAATTTCCTTAGCAGATTTAGAATAAGCCGTGACCAAGTGATTAATTCCCAGAATTAAAAAAAAGGAAAGAAGTTAACTGATTAAACCACAGATGTAGACCTACAAGTGGTTATTTTACTGAACAGACTAGTGAGGGGTTGCTGACCAACAGTTTCAACATCTCGTCTGCATCCGTCAGCGATACCAGCGCGTGAGTCAGAGAGGTAAGTGGCTTGGTTCCCCCGGGGATGCCGGGGGCTCTTTCAGTATTAAATCGTGTGTCCTCTTTTCTGTCACTCTCTTTGTTTCTGCCCTATTCCTTTGGTTTCTGTCATTTCTTCCTGTTATTTTCTGCCTTAATGGTCCATTCACCTGTATGCGTTCAATAAAGTCTTACGTGCGTACTTTTTACTTAATTAAGATTGATAATTGGGTAATGTATTAAGTGCATTTTTGGCTTTAGGGAGGTGAGATATGCGGAAGCAATTTTAGGCAATTTAGGCCCGTTTTTATGTTTTTTTGGTGTCCGTAAGTATGCTTAAATTTGTTTTCAGGTCTTTTTTTTTTAAACCCCTGTGGGATAAATTAGACGGAGTAATGAATGCCAGGTGCATGTCCTAAAATTATGTGCGCGAATGCAGTGATATGTGTACTTAAGTCTTTTTTTCTGCTGGAAGTTTTGTATGTTTTGAAGCGGTTATGGCCCTGATATTTCTCTACGCAGTCGGCTGGGCTTTAAACAATAACAGTAACAAAAAGTGGCTTGGCGTGTCTGTAACAATCCTCTTGGAGGGATGGTGGGGGGTGAGGAGTATATGCAGGCCCTGTGATACGACTGTTAAAGCCCTATTGGTATAATCAGCCCTACTGGTATACTCAGCCCTGTTGGTATACTCATCCCTATCGGTATACTCGTCCTATCGGTATACTCAGCCTTATCGGTATACTCAGCCCTATCAGTATTCTCAGCCCTATCGGCATACTCGGTCATGTTGGTATACTCAGTACTATTGGTATTCTCAGCCCTATCGGCTACTAAAACCTATCGGTATACTCAGCCCTATCAGTATTCTCAGTCCTATCGGTATACTCAGCCCTATCGGCTACTAAAACTATCGGTATACTCGGTCCTATCGGTGCATTTCGTTGAAAACGGCATACACAGCAATATTTACGAAAATGGAATCATTGCACTCATTCGGGCAGTTCCATATACGCTCCACCCAAACCTGTCAGCAGTTGACTGGCTGACTCCTTGATCCTGTATAGAACTATGTGCGCTGGTAAGGTCTTGGGGGAGGGGGAGGAAACACGCAATTGCCTGCTCGAATTGATTACATCCTGATGAATAAAAGATGTAGAAATTCTTTACTGACACTAGTGATAGCGAAAACGTTGCCAGGCGCAGACTGCAACATTGACCGTGATCTTGTATTGGCAAATTTATGCTGAAGCTAAAGAGAAAAAAACAAACCAAAAATATAACATCAAATTAAACCTTGGACTCTTAAAGACAGATGAATCACCTTGTGCAAAAATTTAGCGTAGTTTTTCAAAACTAATTCAGTGCTTTGGAAAATGTTGGGCGACAGTGAGGAACAATGGAAAAATTTGAAAAACTCAGTGAACGAAGCTCGTAAAGAAATCCCTAGAGTTGAAAGAAAAGCAAAGAAGGATTGGATGACAAAAGAAATTTTAAGCTTGATGGATAAACGTTGGAAGGTAAATGCAAAAGAGGAAGAATTCAAAAAAGAGAAGAAGGAAATCAGAAATAAGTGCAGCAAAGCTAAGGAAGTTTGGCTAGACGTAAAGTACAAAGAAATAAGACCGACACAAAACAGACCTTAAGTTTATGTGCAGAAATGTTGAAGAAATTGCTCACTGGAAAAATTCACGCGCATCAGCTGTTTGCTCAAAATCAAAAGACAAAGAAATTTTTAGATAGATGGGGAGAGTACACTAATGACCTTTTTTACGATCACAGAAAGGAGAAACACATCATTAAAAAGAGCTTTGGAGGACCACTAGTAATGAAAGATGAAGCAACGATGAAAAAGACGAAACATGGAAAAAAAAAAAAAAAAAACAACAACCAAGGACCAGACAATATACATTGCACTTTCAAAGAAATCAGGGGCTGTAGAATAATTCCATCGCACAATCTTCCTGCAGAGTCATGTGAAAAAAAGATTCTGTTAAGACTAATCATGATGAGGACAAGGAATTAAATCAAACCAAAAATAGAACAGTGTGGATTAATTGAAGGGAAAGGAACTGTTAATGCCATATATATCCTGAGAACTCTTAAACATAGATCAATTCAGGAACCAGAAAAACACGAAAATAGCATCAGAACGAACATTTAATACAACCGGCAAGACAGGCGCAAATTTTCGGCCAACTGGCCTTTGTCATGCGTGAATGTAAGATCACAAAGAAACAACACCAAATATAAAAATTAGGGAAAAACTGAAACTTCCCTGCTGGAAGATCTTACATTCACCAGTTGGCCGAAAATTTGCGTCTGCCCTGTCTGGTTGTGAAAAATTTCGGGAATGGCCTTGTCAAGTGTAACAGATCGAAAAAAAAACAACCACCTTTTCTCCCTCTGGACGAAGCAGCCGGGAAGTTTTAGTCTTTTTCTCTTAATTTTTGTATTTGTTGTTTGTTCCTGCAGGATGCTGATGGATAGGATGAGGGAGTCAAAGGGTTAAGTTTTTGCAGTTGGTGGATAGGGTGAGGGAGTCAAAGGATTAAGTTTTTTGCAGTTGGTGGATGGGGTGAGGGAGTCAAAGGGTTATGTTTTTGCAGTCGGTGGATAGGGTGAGGGAGTCAAAGGGTTAATTTTTTTGCAGTTGGTAGATAGGGTGAGGGTGTCAAGGGTTATGTTTTTGCAGTTGGTGGATAGGATGAGGGAGTCAAAGGGTTAAGTTTTTTTGCAGTTGGTGGATAGGGTGAGGGAGTCAAAGGGTCAAAGACGCTGTAAATCAAGTCAGCATTCGATGGTTTATGAAAGTAAAAAGCCCAACAAGCACGCCAACCGCAGACGGAGTATGCAGACTTTGAAGCAACATGCCTTTCTAACGGTGTGGAGAAAACAACGCGCATTCAAGCATCCGAGGAAAATTGGAACGCTTGATTAATAAACAACAACAACAAACAGATAATATGATTTATTGTCCTTTTGCAAGGATTTCTGTCTTTTTTAAAATTTTGACTTTGTTTTTATAAATTTTTTTTACACATTTTCACCTGCTTATTCTACCATCACTCGTGAGAAGAGAACAGTTCATTTCGTCTCGACACATAAAGAATATACCTGTATTAAAGAGCACAGTATTGATTTGAAAATCACAGACTATTATTTCATTCCAGGGTTTCATACCCCCCCTCCCCCCCCCCCGGGGGATTCCGAGGGCTTCATTTCAGGGGTTCATACCCCCCTCCCCCTTGTGAGGATTCCGGGGCTTCATTCTACAGCAACACCAACAACAGACGACCATACGCATACAAAGCCTGCTAGTAAGTCTGACGATATGCCTTTGGTTGTAATTTTTTGTTTGTGGGTTCTTAGCTCACACGTGCACTCAAACTTTCAAAACAGACAACAAAACCACTTGCTGCTGTCCCAGCAGTAATAAAGTGTTTTGAAGTCTTTGTTTTGAAGTCTTTGTTTTGAAGTTCAGATTGCACGTGGCTCCAATAATCCGCGAAGTAAAAACCAGCCAACCAACCAAACAACCAAACCAATGCAGACCTCAGTAGCTCAGTCGGTTGTACGTCAGATTCACATACTAATGGTTGTGAGTTCGAATCCCGGGGTGCGCTACATTAAAACTGGCCTTCTCACTGTCCCATCTTAACATCATTGCTGTTCTGGTGGTGTCAGTATAGGATTAGATAAGTGTCCCCACCCCACCCACCCCCACTTCCCTGGGATGGTTATCCCCGTCGGCCATATCACCTGAGGTGGGTGCCGACGTAAAACCTAAACGAAACCAAACCAACCAAATCAAACAACACCAATAACGAACAGCATACGTTGATTTTTTGATCAGATCTGACATCCCTGGCTGTTAAATATGATCTGTGGGTGATGATTTGAGGGACACACTGAGTGGTTTTATTATCAGACATTTTAAAATTGTTTCAAGTAGTGTAAAATAGACAGCAGCGCTCACGTTGTAGATAAAGTGCTCTGTTGTAGTTGTTTTGGTTTGCAAATATGTATGTGTCTGTCTGTATGTATGTATGTATGTATGTTGTATGTTGTATGTATTGTGATATGTATGTATGTATGTATGTAAGGGAGATGCTTGGGGCAACGAGAGATAGAGACAGAAGTCCATGATCGCCAACGCCATGCGGCAGGGCACATGATGATGATGATGATGTATGTATGTCTGCATGTATGTATGTTTGTATCCATCTATGTGTGGGTATGTATGTATGCATGTGTGTATCCGTATGTATGTGTGTGTATGTATGTATGTTTGTATGTATGTATGTATATATGTATGTATGTATGCATGTAAAGGTCTAAATTTACATAGGATGGATAGATGCTCTCGGACCTGTATACAAGGATAGTATAGGGCATCCTCTTTTTAGTCAGCGTGCGAGCAGCAGTATATGTACGCTTGCGCATGTGTTCAAGTGCGTTTGTGCGTGCCTGTGTGTGAGTGTGGAGAGGGGAGGGATGGGGGTTTCAAATATTTTATGACCTTGATGTGGAAACCTTGTTTTGTTTGTACACGTGCGCATGTATGTTTCTAGCCCCCCCTACCCCCCTCCCCCCCCCCATTCTATGAAGATGCCGGGGTCTCTTTCATTATAAATAGTATCCCCACCTGGAAATTACTGTGCTAGATATTTCCTCTGTTCTGTTACTCTTTGTTTCTGCCTTATTCCTTTGCTTTCTGTTGTCTCTTCCTATCATTTTCTGCCTTGATGGTCCATTCACCTGTACGTTTTGTTGTTGTTGTTGTTTTAAATAAAGTTTTAGTACTTTCTGTTAGGACTGAAAATTACATAGCTACAATAAGCAAGCTTCCATTTCACGCTCGAAGGAAATGTGATGTGCAGAAGCAATTTTTTTAGGTAATTTAGACCAGTTTTCGTATGGTTTAGCGTCCTTACGTATGTTTATACATTTGTATTCATTTTTTTAACCTCGTATATAGATTGGGCGGAATGGTCAGCGTTTGGGATGTACCTTAGATTATGTATGCGAATGCATTGATATGTAAAACGTAATACATATTTCTTTTCGAAGTGTTTTTCTTTTTCCAGTGAAGTGTTGTGCGAGTTTTTGAGATGGGTATACTCTGGTATGGCTCTTCGCAATCGGCTGGGGTTAAACAATAACAAAAATGTGTGTCTGCAACATATGACATTGACTACCTGCAGGCCAGATTGTTATTCTGTTTTTGTAAAAGAACATGTAAAAAACGTAAATGAGTTCGTAAATGGAACTACTTTAAAGGATACACCTACCTGGCTTTTCGCTTACGTTAAACATGAAAATTCTCTTGGTGGTGATGTTGTAAACAAGTTTATAAATAGAACTACTCTGAAAGACAGACAGGCTTGGTTTTGGAGAGGTTTGTTTGTTATTGTTTGTTGTTGTTTTTTTCAGTTTGTTTTTTAATTAACAGGAAACTGGCAGAAACCACAGTTTCAGGCTTAACGGTTGAGACGTCAGAGCTGACTAACAAAACGGCCCTCCCTTTCCACAGAAGTGTAGGCGGCAAATTTGTCACAGGTTAGGGATTTGGAGTTTGTTTAAAAGAGATTCTTCATACTTGGACAGTTGCGTATGCGCTCCGCCCAAACTTACCAGTAGTTGTCTGGCAGATTCCTATGCGCTGGCAAGGTCCTGGAAAGGGGAAGAAAACTTGGGGGTGGGGTGGGGGGATGGGGCCTATGAAACACTAAGCTGACACTCCCAGAATAATTGGAACGTTAACCCTTTGACTCCCTCATCCTGTCGTTTGGCATCCTGTGTCGTCACCAGTGATAGCAAAGCAAAACTTTAACCCTTTGACTTCTCACCATACTCACGAGTTTCCTGTAGGAAGCTGGTGGATACGGGAGGGACTCAAAATGTTAAGTTCTTGCAGCTAATGGATAGGGTGCAGGAGTTAAAGGGTTAAGACGCGTGGCGAGTAGGCCCTTTTTGTGTTGTATACAGGGATTGGAGACGTATAGGTTGAGAAATGTTTGAAAGTTGTTGTCAGGTGACGCAGTGATCTCCTTATCTCACAGCTAAGGGATCAGAGCTGTCTCTGTATCTGTGTTCTCTTTTTTTGGCCCCAAACATGTCACTTCGTGTATACCTCCTCTGTTGCCATCCATATCGCTTACTGGTGAGAATCCTCCGTGGGGATGCCGGGGGCTCTTTCAATATAAATAGTATCCCCTTCTTTTGGAAATCTGTGCTAAAAATGTCCTCTTTTCTGTCACTCCCTTTGTTTCTATTTTGCTCGTTTGCTTTCTGTCATTTCTTCTTATTTTCTGCCTTGCTGGTCCATTCACCTGTATGTTTTCGATAAAGTCTGACGTACTCTTTCTTAGGATTGATAATTGGGTACATGTATTAAGTGCATTTTTGGCTCTAGGGAAATGTGATATACGGAAGCAACATTAGGTAATTTAGGCCCGTTTTCGTGTATGTTTTAGTGTGCTTATCCAAAACAAATGCGACTGCCCGCGTTCAAGCAAACAGGAATCAGAAAAACACGAAAATAGAATCAGAACGCGTATTTAATATAAACAGACAAGACAGGCGCAAATTTTCGGTCAACTGGCCTTTGTCATGCGAACGTAAGATCACAAACAAATACCAAATACAAAAATCAGGAGAAAAACACGAACATCCCTGCCGCTTCGTCTGAAGACAGATGGCATCATTTTGCCATTATCATCAATGTCGTCAATGTTTTGTTAATCCTCTTCTCCCACTGGACGAAGCAGCAGGGAAGTTTCGTATTCATATTCATATTCATACTCAGTCATATTCACATTCGTATTCATTCCTGTTGCCACAAGGGATTTACCATGTGAAGCTCGGGCTGCTGTCCCCTTTGAGAGCAAATCGTCGCAGTGCAGCGCCACCCATTTTTTGTTTGTTTGTTTGTTTTAATAAGACTTTAGACGGCAAGAAGGCTAGTTGGCGTTCAAGGGGAGGGACCTGGGAAATCAGCCTATTTCTCCAATGTTTTATACCAGGGCAGCCAGGCAAAAGCCGCTCTCATCACGATTTTCAACTGCCGTAGGATCTTTAACGTGTGCAGGCCAGAAGGCACACGAGTCTGACTTGTTTTTCGTCCCCTTATGAAGGACTAGACGTTCAGTTCGATTTTCCGGTCAAACTTAGGAGAGAAATCGAGGCTTTATAGGGAAACGAACCTTAGAACTTTCGAGTGTATAGCCCTGATATGGCTCTGTGTAGCCAGCTGGCCTTTAAAGAAAATAACAGTAACCTCAAGTGTAGTTATTGAGTTTAAAATGAGCTGATTTTGAGAATAAACCAGCTTGACTTTGAAAGTTTTTTAATGGACTGAAAAAACAAAGGATTAGAGAGAGGGAGAGCGAAAGGGGAAAATTGTATTTATATCATACCTGTGAACGATAAAAACTGTGAGAGATATATAACAAAGAGGGCGGAGGCAAAGAAAAGAGAGAGAGAGAGAGAATGGGGGGGGGGGGTAGAAGGAGAGAAAGGGAGATGGGAAACACTATATTTTCTATTATTCCTGTGAACGATACAAATTGTGTGTGTGTGTGAGAGAGAGAGTGAGAGAGAGAATATCCTTTAGTTTTAAGAATCCAGACGATCAGAGGGAGAGCAACAGAACAGCTTACGTAAAAGCAGCGTAGCCAGCGCAGATGTGGTTGTAGGTAGGAAAATTGTTGCGAGTCTTTGATGTGTGCTGACGCTATGTACTCCTTAGCTCATCACATCAACATTGTCAGAGCTGGCTGATCCCTTGTTTCACCTTCTGGCCCCCACAACACACATCACGTATCTTGTGGACCGTTCAGTTTGCTGCTTCCTCACTGCTGGCTTGGTGGGGTGGGGGTATGGGTGGAGTACAAAGGTAGGAGCGGCGTGAAAAGGAATGCTGCGAGAATGGGATGGAGAGTTTGTATGGGGGGTGGGGTTGTGTGTGGGGTGGTGTGTGTGTGTTTGTGTTTCTCTCTCTCTCTCTCTCTCTCTCTCTCTCTCTCTCTCTCTCTCTCTCTTTGAATAAATAAACTCAGACTCTATTAAAGACTCAAAATTATTCTGGTCGGCAATCAGAACACTTAATAGAAAAGCCATAATCTATAAAGAAATAAGCCTTAATCAGTGGCATGAACACTTTCACACAATATTTCAAAGTTCTGGATCCGGGGCAGAAATTGAAGATGGTGGCAATCTGGAAACAAATGAGTACGAAGAACCATTATTTAATGATGCAGTATCAAGAAGGGAGATAATCGACAGTATTAAAAGACTGAAAAATGGTAAAAGTGCTGGACCAGACAAAATTCTGGGAGAAATGTCATTGCATTCCAGCGATTCAGTGTTAAACTTTATAGTCATTCTATTTAATCGGTTATTTGAAAATGGTATTTTCCCCACAGAATGGGCCAAATATATCATTGTTCCCATAAGAAAGGAGATGTAAACAACCCAGACAACTACCGAGGGGTTGCACTCACATGTGTTTTAGGCAAAGTTTATACAAATATATTAAATAAATAAACGACTAACGAAATGGGCAGAGAGGGACGAAAAAATAATAGAAGTCCAAGCAGGATTTCGATCTGGATACAGTACAATAGATCACATTTTCACACTGTACGCTTTAGTCCAAAAATACCTTCTTAATCACACTAAACTATACGTAGCATTTGTAGATTTTTGCAAAGCATTTTACTCAGTTAATAGAAATGTACTTTGGGGTATTCTGTGTAAGAATGGAGTAAATGGTAAATTATATATGTCTCTTAAAAGTATATATAATTCTGTGTTAGCATGTGTTCGTGACAAAGATATGTACTCCAACTTTTTCGAATGTCCACGAGGAGTGAAACAAGGATGTCTCCTCAGCCCCTTACTATTTTCATTTTTCATTAATGAGTTAGCGTTAGAAATAGCCAAAAAAGGGAGACATGGTGTACAGTTATTGCCTGGTGCTGTTGAAGTCTTTTTACTGCTATTTGCTGATGATGTGGTGCTTTTGTCAGACACTGTCATAGGGTTACAAAATCAACTAAATGCTTTAAAACATGAATCTGATAGGTTGTTACTGTCT
>CM060307.1:100285712-100318212 GCA_030674185.1 Monoplex corrugatus | reverse complement strand
GCCATATCACTGAGGTGGGTGCTGACGTAAACTGAATCAAATCAATCAATCAATCAAATCAATCTCTCCATATATGTCATCATCATCATCATCAGGTGCCCTGCCGCATGGTGTTGGCGATCATGGACCTCCATCTGTCTATCTCTTGTTGCCCCAAGCATCTCCTCCACCCTCCTCGTCTTCAGCCACTCCGCAAGTCCGTCTAGCATTTTCTCCCTGGATCTACCTGGTGCTCTCTTTCCCTCCAGCTTTACCGTTGTGACCAGGTGCTCCAAATCCCCCTTCCTCATAAAATGGCCTATAAATATTGCCTGTCTTTTCCTAATCTTCCTCATGAGTGATCTACTTGTGTCTGCCTCCATCAAGACTGTCTCGTTTGTTTTCTTTGCTGTCCATGGAACTCTCAACATTCTTCTTAGAAACCACATCTCGGCTGCCTCGATCTTGCTCTGGCTTTGCTTGCTGACTGTCCACGCCTCACATCCGTACAACAGTATTGGTTCTATATAACATTCAAGGACTCTCTTCCTGATGTTAATTGATAGGCATTTGTTGGTAAGAATGCTTGTCATCTTCTTGAATGCTGTTTTGGCTTGGCCGATTCTGCCGGCTATTTCCGATGTGCATCTGCCGTCTGATGAAATGATCGTTCCCAGGTATTTGAACTTATTAACCTGTTAACCTACATACACACACACACACACACACACACACACACTCACACACACACACACACACACACACACACACACACACACACACACACACACACACACACACACACACACACACACACTACACACACACACATATATATATATATATATATATATATCTCTTCTCTCTTCTCTCTCTCTCTCTCCCTTCCTCTCCCCCTCCCCTTCAGTCTCTTTATCTCAATCTCTTTCCCTTTCCCCTTCAGTCTCTTTCTCTCTTCCTTCCTCTCCCTCTCTCCCTCCCCTTCTGTCTCTCTCTTCTCTCTTTGTCTCTGTCTCTCTCTACCTGCCTCCCCTTCTCCCCCTCGCCTTCACTGTCTCTTTCACTTTCTCTGTCTCTCCTTTTTCTCTTCTCCCTCCTCCCCGTTTCGATCTCTGTTCAGCCATTCTCATTCTCTCTTCTCTCTCTCCTTTCTCTCTCCTTCTCTCTTTCTTCTCTCTCTCTGTTTCTCTCTCTGTCTGTGTCCCTCCCCCTCATTCACTCTCTCTAGTCTCTCCGCCCACCCCCCAACTCTCTCCCTGTCTCTCTCTTTCTCTCTGTCTCTTGTCTTTCATGCTCTCTGTCTTCCTTCCCTCCTGTCTCAGTCAGACCAGCAGACTGGTTCTTTTGTGCCTCTAGAGATGTGGACTCGAGATCTTGTATCTCGAGTTCAATCCCGCCTCGCAACATAGAAAAGAAGGCTTGTTGGCAGCCCACCTTAATGTTCGTCATTCTGGTGGCTTCAGGGTTTCATAGGTCTTGTTTCCCTTTCCCTATTTCAAAACAATGCGTGTTTGTAAAGGTTCAATGTTCTTATTGCTTACAGTTCAACCGACTACTGGAGCCATACTAGGACTAACAACACCTGTGCTTTCTCTTAGGATTGATAATTGGGTTCATGTTTTAAGTGCATTTTTCCCCCGTGGGATGCCGGGGGCTCTTTCAGTATATATAGTATCCCCACCTTCTGGCAATTCTGTGCTTGAAATTTCCTCTTTTCTGTCACTCTTTGTTTCTGCCTTGTTCCTTTGCTTTCAGTCATTTCTACCTATCATTTTCTACCTTGCTGGTCCATTCACCTGTATGTGTTTGATAAAGGTCTTATGTACTTTTTCTTAGGATTGATTATTGGGTTCATATATTAAGTGCATTTTTGGCTCTAGGGAAATGAGATATGCGGAAGCAATTTTAGGTAATTTAGGCCTGTTTTTGTATATGTTTTGGTGTCCTTAGGTATGCTTAGATTTGTACTCAGGTGTGGTTTTTTTTGTATCCCTTATGCGATAAATTGGACGGAGTGGTCAGCGCCAGGGGCATCTCTTTAGATTATCTGCGCAAATGCATTGATATGTGTACTTTTCCTTTTCCTTATTTTTTCCTGTTGAAGTATTGTGTATATTCTGAAACGGTTATAGTCCAGACAAGGCTGTCTACAGTCGGCTGGGCTTTAAACAAAAATAACGATAGCAATGACGATTAAAACGAGTCCAAATACGTGCTGGTGAAGTTTTAGACTGGGGCGGAGAGACGGACGGGGGTGGGGTTGGGAGGGAGGGTAGAAACGACAGTTATTGCAACTGAATGCTGATGCCATTAAACAGGATTAAAGCATTAAGACGGGCAACGAACAATAACACAGGCCAGTATTTGTACGTTCATGCTGCGAGCATGGATTGAAGTTTGCGGTATCGGATTTGGAATCCACCACGATCCTGTGAACGTGCTCGGCTAACCGCGCTTGTACGAAGTTTAAAATCAAATTGAAAACATTGTCGTAAGTGCCATGATCAAAGAGAGATAGACTAGTACCCAGTGGCTTACTCTCTTTGGCGTGATGAAGAGACGTGTGTTAATGCCTTATCGGTATGGAAGCAGGTGTTTTCCATCCCACACATCCCGACTAACAACTCCTCCCAGGAGCACTCAGCACTGGCAACTAACCGTGTCTGTTACATGTATCTCATCACTGGTATTGGTGGTCAGCCCGCGCGCATAGTCATGCAAAAATACATTCCAGTTTACATTTTATGTACATTCCTTCCGTTTTAGAAACACCACAAAGTTGTTCATATAGAATGAATTTTAAAAGGTATTTTTCTTCAGTGCACTTTAGATCGAAATAAGACTTTCTACCGAAATGATGAAATGGCTTTGAATGATTTGGTGGGGGTGCAGAAACAAATATACCACCGTTCGCTGTAAAAGCAGACAATCAAAAGATGTCGGGATAGGGAGGCCAAATTGTACCGAGGAATTTTAACTGAGTGTATTACCAACTTAATTGTGACCTTTGAATTTCATTGTGTATACATTTATAATCTTATGAAGCAATGTGTTGAAATGTTAAGCTTTAGATTTCATAAACATTGTTGTGTATGCTGTTTTCAACGAAACATACCTACAGGGCTTAGTATACCGATAGGGCGTTGACAGACATGGTTGTGGCAGCTGTTACCTTGTCGAAAGCTGTTTCATTGATGCTGATGAAAGCTGGCACTTAAACGTTGATGCTGCTGATCCTACCACAAATACACACAAACAGAATCAGAACGCGTATTTGATGTAACAGAACAAGATTTGACAGCGGCGAAGTTATGGCAGACTGACCTTTGTCAAGCGTGTTAAAAAGACAATAAATGGAACAAAACATAAAACAGAACAGTAGTACTTGTCTTTGACAAAAGTACACAAAGACAGCAGAGAATAAGTGCACAAATCGTGAATGGTAAAAAACAGTACTGGTCTTTGACAAGCGTATTCAAAAGACAAAGAATAAATGCCCAAACCTTGAAATGTAAAAACAGCACTGGTGTTTGACGAGCGCATACAAAAGACAAAAGAAAAATACGCAAAACCTTAGTGGCAAAAAATGCTGGTCTTTGACAAGCGTACTCAGAAGACAAACAAAGAATAATGCACAAAACTTAATGGGAAAAAAAGATACTCAAAATAATTTTCTTTCAAAGTTTTGTGAGTGCACTTTTTTACTTACTTAAAGTGTTTTTGGTCTTGATCATGTCTTTTCGGTTTTGTGTTCATGTCATCTGTTTTGTTTGTTGTATGTCACTTGTCTTTGTGTCTTGCGGCACGGTGCATGTGTGTGTACTTGCGGCACGCGTGTCGTGTGTGTGTGTGTGTGTGTGTGTGTGTATACACAGACAGTGTGTGTATAGAGACATACATACACACACACACACAAACACACATACATACATACGTAATGTATACATATACATACGCATATATATACATACCCACATACACCCTCTTCTTCTGTACTTATTGGCATTTTAGATTTGCAAGGTTAATGGTGAGCATGGTTTTTAACTGTCTTTTATCTTAACAGGTTGTTTTTCACGTGTTGTTAATAATAATAATAATAATTACAATATTTATATAGCGCAAAATCTCGATAAAAATCAAATCTAAGCGCTGAACATACACTTACGCACGCGCGCACACACACGCACACACACACCTACACATGGCTATAAATGGGGAAAAAGAATAAAAGCAATGGAAAATTATAGAGAGCATATTATATACAAATATATATTACAATGTGATTCCCCTCCGAGTGGAGACAGGCTACAGAGGGGGGATGAGTGAGGTCAGGATTTTATGCAGAGGAGAAAAGGTGAGTTTTGAGAGCGGACTTGAAGGAGACAAAAGTAGGTTGCTGACGGACAGAGAGAGGAAGTTTGTTCCAGGAAAGTGGACCAGAAACAGAGAAGGCTCGTGGACCATAGGTATTGAGCTTGGTGCGTGGAAAGCGAAAAGTCAGAGGATCGGAGGCAGAGCGGAGGGTACGTGAGGGAACATAGATCTCAAGTAGGCTTGACAGGTAATCGGGGGCTGCGTATTGAGGCTTTTGTAGCACATGGTGTCTGGTTTGTACTGTATGCGCTTTGATACAGGGAGCCAGTGAAGTTGTGCCAGGAGAGGAGATATGTGGTCAGCTTTTTTCTTTTTGAGTACAAAGCGTGCAGCATTGTTTTGAATGCGCTGTAGGATGTGAATGGTGGAGGCAGGAAGACCAGACAGGAGTGAATTGCAATAGTCAATGCGAGACATTATGAAGGAGAGAACGAGTTTTGCAGTTGTTTCCACAGAGAGATACTTCCTGATCAAGCTTATACGATGGAGGTGATAGTAGCAAGATCTGGCAGTTTGAGAAACAAAGTTGTTCATGGAGAGGGTAGAGTCAATGCAGACACCAAGGTTTTTAGCTGAATCAGAAATTGGGACTGATGTGTTACATAATGGGAGAGAAAGAGGAGGCAGCTGAGAAAGTTTCTGATGGGTGCCAATGAGGATAGCTTCTGTCTTGTCATTAAGCTGAAGTTTGTTGAACGTCATCCAGTTCTTAATGTCCGAGTAAATCAGTGGTGCGAGTCAAGAGGCGCTGTATATTGTCTGGTGTGTCACTGTCTAGAAATTGGGTGTCATCAGCATAGAAGTGGTGTTTTATAGAGTGGGAGTTGATGATGGTGGACAGGGGGGAGGTGTAAAGAGTGAAAAGAACAGGGCCAAGGACAGATCCTTGTGGAACACCACAGGTCAGGCATGCAGGTTGAGAGTAAGTGCCATTAATGAGAACAGTTTGTTTTCTGTTTGACAGATATGAAGTGAAAAAGGAGAGAGCAATGTCAGAGATGCCAAAAGTATGATGGTCTAGAAAGGAGAATACCATGATGAATGGTATCAAAGGCTGCAGACAGATCAAGGAGTGTGAGGAGAGAGACTTTGCCAGTATCAGTTGCAAGGAGGAGATTGTTGAGAATGTGTAGCAAGGCAGTTTCAGTGCTATGGCACTGGCGGTAGGCTGACTGGAAAGGATTGAGAAGATTGTTGGCAGACAGGTGAGAGTTCAGCTGGTTGAGGACAACTTTTTCGATGAGTTTTGACAAGAAAGAGAGATTAGAGATAGGCCGGTAATTTTTCAGTTCATTTGGTCTAAATTGCATTTCTTGAGGAGAGGGTGAACAATAGCAGACTTGAAAGAATCTGGGACAGTTCCAGTTTGAAGAGAAGTGTTGATGATGTCAGTGATGAATGGGAGGAGAGTAGGGAGACAGAGTAGAGAGAATCTGGAAGAGGATCCAGTTCGCAGGTTTTGAACGACATGGATCTGATTGTGTTGAGAATTTCTTCTTGTGAGACTGGGGTAAAAGTAGTAAGAGGTGTGCCATAGAAGGAAGGGTCAGATGGGCATGGTTGACAGGGTGTCCTGTCAAGCCTGTCACGAAGAGTTTGTATTTTGGTGGTGAAATATTGGAGAATACAGATGGGAGTTCTTCATTTGTGTGTTTTGTTGGGAGAGATAAATCTTTTCGTGTGCCAAGGAGATGATTCATGGTTGTAAAGAGTTCTTTTGAAGAAGAGGCATTCAGGATTTTGGTTTGGAAATAGCTTGTTTTTGCAGATGCAATGAGGGTGGATACTTTTGTTTTAGAGGCTTGGAAAAGTTGCCTATGTACAGTGAGTTTGGATTTGCGCCAGCGGCGCTCTGATCTGCGGCGGGCACGTTTTGCACAGGCAATCTCATGAGTGAGCCAGGGGGTAGGGGGGCGGTCAGGTAAAAGACGAGTTGTGGCTGGAGCATGAATGTCCAGAAGATGGTGGAGAGTAGTATAGAATTCATCGGCAAGGTTATGTGACTTTTCAGAAAGGAGGCGGGAGGCATCAGATGAAAATGTGGAGAGGTCAATAGATTTGAGATTGCGTCGAGTCACTGTGCGCGTGGTACGGGAAGGAGGAGAAATGTCAAGAGAACAGAGAATTGCAGAGTGGTCAGATGGAAGGGCTGAAGTTAGACGGTAGAAAGAACTAGGCAGTTGTCAGTAGCTGAATTGTGGTGATCACGAGAAATGATCCAGTCAAGAATGTGACCTTTTTTATGGGTTGGTTCAGAAATATGTTGTGTCATATTGTGATTGGACAGAGAGTTGATGATATGTCTTGTGTCATAACGGTGAGTGTTGTCGTAGTGGACATTGATGTCACCTAGAATGATGAGATTTCCAGGTAAGAGGCAGTAGTAGTCAAGTAGTTGGTCAAAGTCAGAGAGAAACATGGATGTGGTGAGCTTATTGGCAGAGCTAGGTGGAGGTCGATAGACACAGGAGAAGGTGATGGGGTGAGGGGTGGATTGGAAGGATACTTCAACGTGCTCAAAAGAAGGATGGGAGAAAGGCAGAGACTGCGAGAAAGATAGGCGGGAATGGAGTGAGTCGTTGTAGAGGATGGCGATACCACCATCTCGGGATGGGCGATGGAAAGAAGCAAGCCTGTAACCACTCGGAGTGAGATTCGCATGTATGGGTTCGTGACCAAGGGAGTTAAGCCAAGTTTCGGAGATAAATACAATGTCAATATGCTCGTCTGTGATGAAGTCAGCAATGACATCGGCTTTGCCGTCTTTGCACACTGACTGAGCATTAAACAGACATAATTTCAATTTACCGCAGTCACATGTTAGCCCTGATGTGGCCCTAGTAGTTGGCTGTGACATAAGCAGTATGAACTTGAACATCCGATTTAATGAACCGCTGAAAACCATTGCTCACGCGGGAGTTGAACCCGCAACCCCAGCATTATGAGCATAGCGCTAATGGACTACGAAGAAATAACGGTTAATGACGAAAGCCTGACGGTTGAGGCGATCGATAAGTGCAGAGAGAATTCAGCGTGCTTTGTTCTGTTGATGGCAGTGAATCAGTCGCACCCTTGTCGGGTCTAGCATATAAAACCATGATTACAGACACAACATAACATAAACCTACACGTGTAGCTGTGATGTCGCACTGTAAACTAAGTTACAGGGAAGTTGATACGACTGTGCTGTGGTGTAGTGCAGTTATTGATAGTGCGGTTTGAAACCGTGAGGTGATGTGATGGTGTGTCACTGTCTCACTGGATTGTTCTTTTAAACAGTTGTGGTTAAGTTTGGAGTCTTCAGTTTGTTCAAGGAATCATTGCGCTCTGACAGTTTCGTATGAGCTCCGACCCTTGTGGGGATGCCGGGGGCTCTTTCAGTATAAATAGTATCCCCATCTTCTGGAATTTCTGTGCTAGAAATTTTCTCTTTTCTGTCACTCTCTTTGTTCTGCCTTGTTCCTTTGTTTTCTGTCATTTCTTCCCATCATTTTCTGCCATGTTGGTGGATTCTTCTGTGTGTATTCGATGTCTTACATACTTTCTGTTTGGATTCATAATCAGTTAGATGTATTAAGTGCATTTTTAGCTCTAGGGAAATGAGATATGCAGAAGCAATTTTAGGCATTTTGGGCCCGTTTTTATATATGTTTTAGTGTCCTCAGTAATGTTAAAATTTGTATTCAGGTATGTTTTTTAAATCCCCCGTGCAATAAGGTGGATGGAATGGTCAATGCACTGATGTATATACTTATTTTTCTTCTTTTTTCCCCCCAGTTGCAATATTATGTATTTTGAAACGGGTTTAGCCCGGATGTGGCTTACCAGTCGGCTGGGCTTTAAACGGCATCTTAACATCCGATTTAATGAACCGCTGAAAACCGGTGCTCGCGAGGGAGTTGAATCCGGTGACCCCCCTGTTATGAGCACGACATTCTAAGAGTTGAGCTAATGGACCACGAAGAAATAACGTTAATGACGAAAGCTTGACTGTTGAGGCGATCGATAAGTGCAGGGAGAATTCAGCGTGCTTTGTTCTGTTGATGGCAGTGAATCAGTCACATCCTTGTCGGGTCTACCACATAAAACCATGATTACAGACACAACATAACATAAACCTACACGTGTAGCTATGATGGCGCACCGTAAACTAAGTTATAGGGAAGTTCATATTGTGACTGTGCTGTGGTGTAGTGCAGTTATTGATAATGCAGTTTGAAACCGTGAGGTGATGTGATGGTGTGTCACTGTCTCGTATCAATGGATTGTGCTTTTAAACAGTTGTGGTAAAGTTTGGAGTTTGGAGTTTCTTCAAGGAATCATCGCACTCGGACAATTCCATATGAGCTTCACCCAAATCTGCTAGCAATTATCTGGCAGGTTTCTTGAGTCTGTGCAAAACCCTATTCGTTGACAAGGTCTTCAAGTAGGAAGGGACCAATGAATCACTAAGCTGACACCATCAGAATGATGGGAACGTTAAGATGGGCAGCAAACAGGCTAGTTTTTGATATTGCGGACAGGAATTGAACTCAGGATATTCGACCATGAGTTCATGGTTCTGTCGAAAGAACTAATCAGCCTGCGTAGTTAAAAACTGACTGGTGAGCAGTCACTGTGACATAGTGTCAAGCTCAGTGGACTACTCGCTGGAAGATTGTAGGTTCGAATCCTCTGTAGTCCTGTCAAAATTGTTTGTTTTTCCCTTGCCTTAGTGGGCTCCTATCCAGTGTTGAGTGCACTAAGGGCTAATTGGGAAGACTGAAAGGGGCACACCAATCGAGTCTTGTGTCCACTTCTCACAGATGCGTTAGAGTGAGTGTTGCTCACGTCTTCCTTGACCAGTACCCACAGGTTGTCTGTATCTTTGGGGCCTGGTTGATGCCAGGTTGTGATTATGATAGTTAGCGTGGAACACAGCCCTATGATGCAGTCTCAGTCCTAGATAGAACTCCGTAGCATCATCATAGCTGTGTAGAAGTTGTCCCATCTTCTATGGGAAGTGACTGTCTGGCGAGTGGCGAGGCATTGGTGCTCTGGGTCCCATCCGCACCTTCTGTTCCGTTTTGTTGAGTTTAAAAGTCCTATCACTCTCTGAGTATATGAGGACTAGTAGCTATTAGAATGTTGCCCAAAGAAGCCTTAAAATAACCTTTTGGTTGCACCGTGAGATACCGATGCTATTGTCGGGCCCCGCACTTTCATGGTGTTTTTTGTTAACTTCTGTGGCTGTAATGTAAGTTAGAAAATGGGACAGAGAAAATAAAGGTGAGCACAATATAATTTCCATGATCTTGATGAAACAAAAGCCGTGATTACAGACGTGCGTCTTCAGCTGTGGCTGCTACACCGTAACAATACGTAGTTTATGACTGTCCTTAATAGGTTAGGTAAGTCCTCAGGACCTGGCCAGCTCATGGATTTGTGTGCAGGCTTCAGGTGCCATGATCACTATACATATGGCACCTGTAATATTAGTGCTAATGAAATTCTTTCCAAGCTCGGAGACGTCTTTTCGAAAAACTGAAACTGACTGTGCTGTGATGTACTTTTAACTTAACCCTTTGATTTCCTCAGCCAATCACTAGCATCTTGCTTTATCAACCAGAACAGCAAAGCAAAAAATTAACCCTTTGACTCCCTCACCCTACCCACCAGCTTCCTGCAGGAAGCTGGTCGGATAGGGTGAAGGAGTCAAAGGTTTGACTTTTTGATGGTGGTGGATGGGATGCAGGAGTCAAAGGGTTAATTTTCATTCTTTTTTTAGCAAAATAACAGACTAATTGCTACTAGCAAAGCGAAATCAACTACATAAAAGACTTCATCAGTTTTCAAGGACATTCATATCCTCATAGAGGATTTACACATGGCACTGTGGTATACTCGATCATCATCATCATCATCAGGTGCCCTGCGCAATGGCGTTGGCGACCATGGACTTCCAACCATCTCTATCTCTCGTTGCCCTCAGCATCTCCCCACCCGGTGTTCTCTTTCCCTCCAGCTTTCCCGTTGTGACCAGGTGCTCTAAATCCCCCTTCCTCATAAAATGGCCTATAAATGTTGCTTGTCTTTTCCTAATCTTCCTTATCAGTGATCGACTTGTGTCTGCCTCCATCAAGACTGTCTCGTTTGTTTTCTTTGCTGTCCATGGTACTCTCAACATTCTTCTGAGAAACCACATCTCGGCTGCCTCAATCCTGCTCTGGCTTTGCTTGCTGACTGTCCACGCCTCGCATCCGTACAACAGTATTGGTTCTATATAACATTCAAGGACTCTCTTTCTGATGTTGATTGATAGGCATTTGTTGGTAGAATGCTTGTCATCTTCTTGAATGCTGTTTTGGCTTGGCCGATTCTGCCAGCTATTTCCATGTGCATCTGCCATCTGATGAAATGACCGTTCCCAGGTATTTGAACTTATTAACTTGTGTCAAGGTTGTGCCATTTGCTGTTATTTTGCAGGAGGGGATTTCATGTTTTTTACTGATCACCATGACTTCAGTCTTCCTGCTGTTTAGTTCCAACCCCTTACCTTTGCTTTCTGTTTCTAGTATATTCACAAGGTTTTGTTGGTCCCTTTCATTTTCTGCAATTAGCACGGTGTCATCTGCGTACCGAATGTTGTTTATCATTTTCCCTCCAACCTTTAATCAGGGTCTTCTTCTAGGTTTCTCATGATGTTTTCGCTATATAGTGAAAACAGATCTGGTGACACAAAACAACCTGTCTGACTCCTCTTTTGATGTTTCGAAAAGAGCTTATATTGTTTTGTATTCTCATTGCAGCTGTTTGTTCCAGTATACTCGATACTGTAGTTAAAGGCCGCTTCATGACGTGACTATGTGTGTCACTGTTTCATAGTTTATGCTTGTGTCGTCGTGTATTTTAACTTAATCTTCATTCATTTGTAGCACAATAACAAGGACGAATCGCTACTAGCAAAGCGAAATCAAACATGTAAAAGACTTCAACAATTTTCAACGACGTTCATATCTCTATAGAAGATTTGCATGTGGCACTGTGGTATACTTACTGCAGTTAGAAGCCGTCTGGTGATGTGATTGTGTGTGTCACCGTCTCACTGCATTGCGTATCTAAACAGCCGTGGTTTTAAAAGACTATTGAATACTGTTATCTTCGTGAGGTGCAAATCCTGTGTGCAAGGACTCTGGATTGTATTTGCAATTAGAAGCGGCCTTCTTGATGTGAATGTGTGTGTCACCGTTTCATAGTTTGACTGTGTCATGTGTATGTTTAAGTTCATTTTCATTTTTAGCAAAATAACAAAGACTAATCACTAATAACAAAGTATAACTACGTAAAAGACTGAACAATTTTCAAGGACATTCATATTTTCTCAGAGGATTTGCATATGGCACTGTGGTATACTTTTTGCAGTTAGAAGCCGTCTCGTGGTGTGGTTGAGTGTGTCGCCGTGCGTATTTAAACAGTTGTGGTTAAAAGACGATTGAATACGATTAGCTACGTGAGGTGCAAATCCTGTGTGGAAAGACTGGATTGTATCTGCAATTAGAAGCCGCCTCTTTATGTGATTGTGTGTGTCACTGTTTCATTGGACTGCGCATTTTAAGCTTAAGTCATGGTTAAAAACTAACGAGTACGAATTACCTTCGTGAAGGGCAAACCCTTGTATGCAAAGATTCTGGGTTGTATCTGCAGTTAGAAGTGGCCTTTTGATATGATTGTGTGTCACCGTCTGCCTGGATTGTGTATTTAAACAGTCGTGGTTAAAGACTCGTTAATACGTTTAATACGTGAGGTGTAAACCTTTGTGTGCAAACACTCGGATTACACTTACGGTCTTTGGCTGTGGTCTTGTCGTGCCGATGATGGGTGAGTTTTGTTTTTGACTTACAAGACGTATATATCTTTCTGTCTGTCTGTCTGTCTCTCTCACTCTGTCTGTTTTTCTGTCTCTGTCTCTGTCTCTCTGTCTGTCTCTCTCTCTCTCTCTGTCTGTCTCTCTGCACAATCCATCTCCATCATACGAAGCACAGTATTATTGAAAAATGGACGTCCTTCCGAATAGATGCTCGTAAACTATACACATACGTATCTAAAACATGGAGAAACAATAGGAACGAAAAAAGAGGAAGAAGCTTGCGGCATAAGCTCCCACAAGGGCAGGAGACGTGAAAATTCTCATCAAACATTCATCACTAGTAAAGTGAAGAAATCCAGATTGCAGACATAACCGTGTGAGCATACTCTCTCGCATTTCCAAATACACCGTTGGCAACAATAGCGAGCTGTCATTCGGGCGAAAGCGTAAAACATATGGGAATTGCTGGGATGATAAACGCGGATCACACAAACACCCGAACTGATGTATGATACTCCTATTGTCATGGCTGGGAGCCAAGATCAAGCGAAGGACGGTAGCTTTTGACATATAGCAACGAAGGGGAGGTGGGGTGGGGGACGTATTCGTGCCAAACAACATTGCTACTGGATGGCCGTTTGGAGATCGTAACTTAAGCGAGATAGTGTTTATTACTCGAACTTTTTGTGTGTTTTTTTTAACTATATGTAAATGCATGAGCTTGTACACATCAATATTTGAATAAGTTATACGTGAAGTTCATAAGCGAAAACAATTTTAGGTAATTTAGGCCCGTTTTCGTGTATGTTTTGGTGTCCTTAGTTATGTTTAAATTTGTATTTAGCAGGGCTTAAAACGTTCCGCGATTTCGGTTTGTCAAAAAAAAACCAAAAAAAAAAAACAACAAAAAAACGAAAGGAGCAAGGCATCCGTGATCGGCTTGCAAGCGTTTCATAGCAACGGCGCGCAAGTTATGGCCCCTGATTTTCATCCAAAGACTACAGTTGGTAAACACCTTTAAAACACTCAAGTTAAAGGGTGAGTGTTCATTTTATTACTATGTTTTTAACCCCTTCTCCCCTTTTCCCAAGTATATCTGCCTGTAATAATTATGTGTTTACAGCAATTTTTGTGCATTAAATATCTCTTGAAATTATGTCCAGAAAGCGCGAAACGGCATAGATTTACACTTGGTTTTTAAAAAAATTTCCCGGGGGAGCATGCCCCCGGAACCCCCCTAGTTTCAGTGTTTTTTTCCTCCTCCTGTTTTAAGCCCTGATTTAGTTATATTTTTTTTAAATCACCTGCGTGATAAATTGGACAGAGTGGTCAACCCCAGGGGCATCTCCGTAGATTATGTGTGCGTTGGCATTGATATGTGTAATTAATTTCTCTTTTTTTCCCCTGTTCAAATATTGTGCATGTTTTGAAACAGGTCATAGCCCTGATATACCTTTACGTAGTGGGTTTGGATTTAAACAAAAATAATGGTAAATAACAGTTTATCGTCACCTTGCAAATGTGGTGTCAGCGTGTATGGAATTTTTCGAGCGCTTGGACGCTGTGTTGAGAAAACTGAAGCTGTATGGCGCATGCAGCGCTGTTAGACTTATTCTGTTGTTCAGACAATGTTCGATCTCTGGCTTTGTTCTTGAGTAGCTGCCAGTCGTCATTGTTTATGCTAGGTTTGGTTGAATGGTTCCATGGTTGTGTGTGTGTGTGTCTGTGTCTGAGTGAGTGACTGATATTCTCATTCTCTCTGTCTCTCTCTCTCTGTCTCTCTCTCTCTCTGTCTGTCTCGCTCTCTCTCTCTCTCTCGCTCTCTTTGTCTATCTGTCTGTCTCTCTCTCTCTCTGTATGTGCGTGCACGCGCGCGCGCGCGCGTGTGTGTGTCGTTTTTTTTCTGTACGACTCGTTAATTTTTTATGAGAACTTCAACAGGACGATGATAAGTCTGGTTTTTTTCCTTCTTCTCTGTCTCTGTCTGTCTGTCTGTCTCTCTCTCTCTCTCTCTCTCTCTCTCTCTCTCTCTCTCTCTGTGTGTGTGTGTGCGTGTCATTTTCTTTTGTGATGAGACTTCGTTCATTTTGTATGAGAACTTAAACACAGGACGATGATTTTGTTTTCCTTCTCTGCCTGTCTGTCTGCCTTCCTCTCTCTCTCTCTCTCTCTCTCATTCTCTCTCTCCCTGTCCTTCTCTCTCTCTCTCTGTGAGTGAGTGTGTGTATGTATGTGTGTGTGTGTGTGTGTGTGTGTGTGTGTGTGTGTGTGTGTGTGTGTGTGTGTGTGTGTGTGTGTGATTTTCTTTTCTGTATGAGGCTCGTTCATTTTTTTTATGAAAACCCAAACAGTGAAACACAGGACGATGACAAGTCTGGGTGTTTTCCTTCTCTGTCTGTCTGTGTCTGTTTCTCTCTGATCGTCTGTCTGTCTGTCTGTCTGTCTGTCTGTCTCTCTCTCTCTCTGCGCCTGTCTCTGTCTCTCTCTCTCTTAGGCTGTCTCTCTCTGGCTCTGTTTCTGTCTCTGTGTCTCTGTCTCTGTCTGTCTGTCTCTCTCTCTCTCTCTCTCTCTCTCTCTCACTCACTCCTTTCCCCTTATCTCTGTCTAGATGTATGTGTGTGCAAACTGTAAAAGTGCCTGTTGCATTGTGTGTATGTGTGTGTGTGTGTGTGAGAGAGAGAGAGAGAGAAAGACGGAGACAGAGAGAGGAAGGGAGGAAGGGAAGGAAAGAGAGGTACATAGGAAATGAGGTGCAAAAACAAACGCACAAACATTGTCTTTCTCTCGTGTGTTCTGTTGTCACATTCTAAGTGGCAAGTGGCACGTAGCCCCACAAACGACAAAGACAGAAATAAACAAATGAGGGTAGTGATGCGGTATTCGTGCTGAGTTCGTTCGGGAGGGTTTCTTGGCTTTCGGGTAAAACCATGTGCGCTCCAACAAAATCTAACCACAGTTACCAAGATCCTTGAGCCTGCGCATAAAGCCTACGCGCTGACGAGGTCTTGAAATTGGCGGAGATGGGGGGACTTATGAATCAGCATGGTGACAACAGTAAAATGATCGAAGTATCGCTTAAGAAAGGCAGCGATCAGGCCAGGTTTTTAGTCTTAATGAGTGATGTGGAGTTTGCTAGGGATTTTGTCGTTAAATACATGTGGAACTCGTGGCCAAATGGTTAAACCATCTGCGTTTGGAGCTTTGGAGTTTGCTCAAGAGGGAATCATCGCGCTCGGGACAATTCCATATGCGCTCAGCCCAAATCTGCCAGCTACTTAACCTGCCAGACTCCCTGAGCCTGTACAAAACCTTATGCACTGGCAAAGTCTTGATCTGAGGAGGAGAAAGAGAGAGAAGAAAAAGACCAGTGAAACACATAAGTTGACACCACCAGAATGATGGAAACATCAAGACGGGCAGCAAACAGGCCAATGTTTAGTGTTGCGGGCTGGGGCCAGATCTTGATTCAAGAATCAATCCAAAGCACGCTCATCATTCACCAAAGCAATCACCTACAACGACCACATTTCTAAAGCACAAAGCGCACGCAAACTGGGAATGGGAAGACAGGAGGGGAGTAGGGCTTGTGACCCCTGACCCAAGCCGTCACACTCGCTCTTTTACGCGCGCGCGCGCGCGCATACACACACACACACACACACACACACACACACACACACACGCACGCACGCACGCACACTCACAGTCACATATATAAACAACACACACACACACACACACACAACACACTCTCTCTCTCTCTCTCTCATACACACATACACACACACGCAAACACACGCACACTCACACTAACAGTTACACACACATATAAACAACACACATACACACTCTCTCTCTCTCACACACATTCACACACACACGCGCGCGCGCGCACACAAACACACATAGAGAGAGAGCGAGAGAGAGAGAGAACGAACGCTGCTGAAATATTTACAACTACAACCTATATATCTCATACACCTGCAAGATTAAACACACAGGTAACATTCCTGCAATATTTACCATACCTCCCCTCCCCCTTCCTCCCTGTGCAGACAAAACTTGCAGACAGCCACTTTGTCATGCCGCATCTCCTGCTTCATTACTTCTGCGTCACGCGCCGCCGAGGAGCGTGCAACCAAATGCACGTACGGAATAAGGAATGTGCACGCGCCATTCATGAGATGCATCGAGCCCATGATATTTTTTGCTTTGTTTTTCTTTGGGAACCATTAACCTGAGGTCACAGTTTCAGTTTTAGTTTCATTTTCTCAAGATGACGTCTCCGCGCTCGGAATGAATCCCATATGCACTAACGTCACAGGTGTCATGTGATAGAGAAGATCCAGAATGATCACGGCACACGCCTTAAGCCTGCACATAAACCCATGAGCTGGCCAGGTCCTGAGGTCCTACCTGGATAGTTCCATAACGCTGAAGTCGTAGGAGAGTGAGGTTGCAGAAACCTCAACTTAACCTGGACCAGCACCACGAGGGTTGGCGCCCATCCCCTCTCCCTCGCTTCAAATTCATATTCATATTCACATTTTTTTTAAACAAGACTTCAGAAAGGCAAGAAGGCTAATTGGTCTTCAAGGGGTGGGACCTGGGAAATCAACTTATCTCTCCAATGTTTTATACCAAGGCAGGCGGGCAGTGCCCTGCTTTTCACGATTATCAGCTGCCATGGGATCTTTTAGCATGCGCAGCCTAAAGGGTCCGACTCGTTTTTCGTGCCCTTCCGAAGGACTAGACGTTCAGTTCGATTTTTCGGTCAAACTGAGGAGAAAAGTCTAGGCCTCTACGGGGAGCGAACCCTGGAACCTCGAGTTTTGTTATTGGCAGGCAAACGTCTGAACCATTCTACCACTCTTGTAGATACTCGGTTTATCTCGGGATGTGATGGTGGTGCCCATTCGTCTCCTTTGCCGTGTTGTTCCAATCCGTAACTCCTAATAACCCCTGTGGGAATGCCGGGGGCTCTTTCAGTATACATGTAAATTGTATCCCCACCTGCTGGAGAGTCTGTGCTAGAATTCGCCTCTGTTATGGCAGCAAGATTGACAAAATACCTGACTGAAAACAAGTATCTGGATATGTCAGTCCAAAAGGGAGGCATACCAGGAATGCCTGGATGCTTGGAACATGCCACGTTGATTTGGGATGCCATCCAAAAAGCAAGAACAGAGAAGAGAGACATTGACGTAGTTTGGCTTGATCTGGCGAATGCATATGGATCAGTTCCACACGATATGATCCAGCTGGCTCTTGAAATGTATCACATCCCAGAAAACATCCGAACAATGCTGAGGAAGTATTTCCAAGGGTTCTCAATGCGGTTCTCTACCAAAGAATACACCACGGACTGGATAGACCTAGAGGTGGGCATTGCAATGGGCTGTGCAATCTCTCCCATACTGTTCGTGTTGGCAATGGAAGTCATCTTGAAAGCTGCAATGAAGAGTTCAGGTCCAGTGAATCTGGGAGATGGATACCAGATGCCTCCTCTGAAAGCTTTCATGGATGACACAACAGTCTTGTCCACGGATGAGGAAGAGACACACCAAATCTTAAAGCAGCTGGATGAGCTGGTGGCCTCTTCAAGAATGAGGTTCAAACCTAAGAAATCCCGAAGTCTCTCACTGCGAAAAGGAAAAGTGGCAGATTCAGTCAAATTCATGGTAGCCAACCAAGCCATCCCCACTGTCACAGAAGAGCCAGTAAAAAGTCTCGGAAGATGGTATGATGACTCCCTGAAAGACACACAAAGGGGATGTGAAACCAAGCAAACAGCAGAAGAAGGCCTGAAGAAAATAGATAACTGCGGACTGCCAGGCAAATACAAAGTCTGGTGTCTACAGTTCATGCTGATACCAAAGCTGCTGTGGCCACTGCTAATCTATGACATTTGCACCAGCACAGTCGAAGCAATGGAAGCCAAAATCAACAAATACACAAGAAAATGGCTCGGTGTCCCACCTGGTCTCACTGATGTTGCATTCTACTGTCGTCAAGCAATGCTGAAGCTACCTCTGAAATCCATAGTGGAGGAATACAAAGTTGGAAAAGCAAGACTGTTGAGCATGCTGGAGGAATCGGAGGACAATATCGTGAGAGCAGTTCATCCAAAGCTGAGAACTGGCAGAAAGTGGAAAGTCCAAGAGGCTGTAAACAATGCCAAGAGAAACCTCAGCATCAAAGAAATAATTGGACACACGCAAACCAACAGACAGGGACTGGGAGCAACAAAAATGCAGTGGTGGTCCAAAGCCAAAGGGAAGGAAAAAAGAGACATGATCATACAGGAGTTGAAGGAAGAAGAAGATGTCAAAAGAGTGCAGAAGGCAGTCCAGCAAGGTCAACAGGGGCAATGGACAACATGGGACAGTGCACTCCAAAGAAGTCTCAGCTGGAACGATATGTGGCACATGGCTCCTCTAAGGATAAGCTTCCTCCTCAGATCTGTATATGACCTGCTCCCCTCGAATGCAAACTTAGTGAAATGGGGGAAAGCAGACGACCCAGCATGTCCGCTCTGTCAGAAGAAACAAACAGTGGAACATGTCCTAAGCTCTTGCAAAGTAGCGCTAGCCCAAGGAAGGTATACATGGAGGCACAACCAAGTTCTGAAAGTGATCACAGATGTGGTTAGCGAAAAAACCATGACCCCAAACGCACCAATTGCTATGACAACGTTCTACAAAGCAGGAGGGAAACAGGTCTGGCCCGAAAGGGCTATGACAACCAGCACATTGCCAAAGGGTCTTCTGGATGGAGCAGTCGACTGGGAGTGTACAGCAGACCTCCCAGAGTGGAGAAATTACCCAGATGTCATCAGCAAGACAGGCATGAGACCAGACATCGCTCTCCACTCTGACTCCTCGAAACAAGTGATTCTGATAGAACTCACTGTGCCATACGAAAGCAGAATGGAAGAAGCACATATCTACAAGACCGAAAAATACGCCGGTCTTGCCAGCACCCTGAAGAAAGCAGGTCTGCGGGTCAAAATCTTCGCCATAGAGGTCGGGGCAAGAGGGTTTGTGGGCACCTCCGCTTATGATCTCATGAAACAACTCGCCATTTCTGGGAAGAAGAGGACTAGAGCCCTTAAAGCGATGGCAGAGGCAGCAGAAAGGAGCTCAAGCTGGGTCTGGGCAAGGAGGAACCAAAAAAGTGAACTTCATAAGGATTAAATTCCCTACAGATGATGTGTGCCCCGTTAGCACATTGGTAAAACCGCGTACCGCAGTTCTGAAGCGCAGAATCGCCCAGGTTCGATCCCCGGCGTGGGAAAAAAAAAAAAAAAAAAAAAAAAAAAAAAAAAAATAGACAACAGCAGAAGGGCATCTAGGAGTCATGACCTGGATGTGGCCCGGCCCCCCGAGAGTGTAAGGAATTCAGGGCCGAAACACTTGTCTAAAGGGGGTTACTTCTCTGAAGACCTTCTGTTGTCTAGCTCTCCCTAGAGTTTCTTTCTACCCGCCTCTTTTGTGTCACTGTCTTTGTTTCTTCTATGCTTCTTTGCTTTCTATCGTGTCTTCCTATCATTTTCTGCTTTGCTGGTCCTTTCATCTGTGTGTTTTCCATAAAGCCTTTCCATACTTTCTCTTACGATTGATGAAGATAAAGCACATGTATTAACTGCATTTTTGGCTCTAAGGAAATATGATGTGAGAGGCAATTTTAGGTAATTTAGGCCAGTTTACATATTATGTTTAAGTGTAGTGTGTTATATTAATGCATTTGTATTCAGGTTTTGTTTTTTCTTTTTTTTAACCCCATAGTGATAAATTGGACAGAGTGGTAAACGTCAGCGGCATATCCTTTCAGTATGTGTACATAAGCGTTGATACGTGTATCTGAGTTTCTTTTCCATTCAAAGACTTTTCGAGATGGTTATAACCCTGAATGGCATTGTGTAGCCGGATGGGCTTTAAACAGTAATAATAGTGATAACTTCTCCTAGTCTTGATTCAGAAGTATGTAGTTGTGGTAGTATTTCTGGTCTGCAACTGCTAGGCAATTTATTCATTTGTTCTGCCTGCAACCCCCCCCCCCCCCCCCCACCCCACCCCCACCCACACACACACACCTATTTCTTCCTGTGCTCTGTTTCTTGTCTTTATTAACATATATATTTCTGCGCTCTATGATTACCCATGAGCTGTTCTGTTTCATTTATTCATGTTTTCATTTTTGCTCTCAGCCCTGTTGGAAACCTGAACTATCAAAACGCATTGCTCTGTCACACGTTTAATGACATTTTCAATCTCCCTTAAAAGAAAATGGGGATTGATTCATGTCGACGGGTGAGAGATGTATGCCTGTATATCAGTGCGCCTGTGACATATAATGTTACGAAAGTTTTTTTGTATTTGTTTTTGTTTTCTAGCTGTGTGTAAATGGATTTGTATCTGCTTCAAAAGTGTAAACTGCGGAGGATTCTGTAAATGCGTTAGTTTGGAGGCCTTGTTGCCAAGATACAGTAAGGTCTCTCGCACCAAAACTGTGAAAAATGTGTGTGTGTGTGTGGTGGTGTGTGCGTGGTGCGTGTGCGTGTGTGTGTGTGTGTTTGAGAGAGAGAGTGTGTGTGTGTGTGTTTGAGAGAGTGTGTGTGTGTGTTGTGTGTGTTGAGGTGTTTTGTGTGTGAGAGAGAGAGAGGGAGAGAGTGTGTTGTTGTGTGTGTTGTGGTGGAGGTGTGTGGTGTGTGTAGAGGTGTGTGTGTGTGTGTGTTGGAGAGGAGAGTGTGTGTGTGTGTGTGCGCGCGCGCGCGTGCGTGTGCTCTAAATCGGCAGCTCTTGAGATGGGTGCATAAACAGCACCTTCTTTTGACTGTATTGTTACTGTTTTCGCTGTTGTGACAAATGCCGTTATCCATGCTGCATGTAATTCCCACCGAGTTCGCCCCCCCCCCCCCCCTCTCTCTCTCCTGGGATGCTGGGGGCTCTTTCAGTATAAACAGTATCCTCACCTTCTGGAAAGTTTGTGCTTGAAATCTCTTTTCTGTTGTCTCTTTGTTTTTTCCTCGCTCCTTCGCTTTGTCATTTCTTCCTAGCGTTTTCTGCCTTGCTGGTCCATTCACCTGTATGTGTTTGACAAAGCCTTACGTACTTTTTCTTAGGGTTGATAATTGGGTACATGCAGTAAGTGCATTTTTGACTCATAGGAGATGTGATGTGCAGAAGCAATTTTAGGTAATTTAGGTCCATTTTTAGGTACATGCTTTAGTGTCCTAAAGTATGTTTACATTTGTATTCAATGGTGTTTTATTTTTAAATCCCTTGATGATAAATTGGACGGAATGGTCAACGCCAAGGACATATCCTTTGATTGTGTGCACAAAACAAATACATTGATTGTGTACGTAATTTTCTTTTTCAGGTGTTTTTCATAATCTTATGTGAGGTATGGTATGCTTTATGAGATGGTTATAGCCCTTACATGCCTCTGCACAGCTTGGCGTGGATTTGAACACGAACAACAACAATAATAACGTAATTTCCACTGAAGTTCGAAGCTTCAAGCTCGCAATGACGTTCATGTGCGCGAATGCTTGATATGCGTACTTAATTTTCTTTTCCTCTCTTCTATTCTCCCTGTTGAAGATTTGTGCATGTTTTGAAACGGTTATAGCCCTGATATGGCTCTATGCAGTCGGCTGGGCTTTAAACAAAAACTAACAATGACAATAACTTTAAAGTCAAAATCTGCATTTCTGTAATACTGTTTTAGAAAAGGGGAAATTGTTATAGCGGTTTAACCATCTTATTTTCCGCTTCTTTTTCTCTTTATTCCTGATCTGTTGTTTCATGAGTGGGCGGGTTAAGTGCAGTGTTCTTTGTGTGATGCATAATCTTCAGGACAGTGGTGCTCACTGAATGGTGTTGAAACGAACGTGGGAAGTTTGCTGGAAGCATTCACGAGCAACAGACACCGGGTCACTGAAACTTATCAGGTGCTGAAAGGAATATTCATGGACAGGAGTTTGGGTAACGTCTGCAAACCCAGCGGCTGGCGTGAGGCTGCATTTGCTGCTGTTAGCGTTGCTGCTGCACGAATGTAAAGCAACTTTTAAGCTTACGGGTTTTTTTATATTCTTATTCATTCCGTTCAGCGTGCTGCTGCCACATATGCTGGTAGAACGGTCTTGTTGTACTTCTGTTTGAACACAGATGTCGATAGTAATAACAATAATGATAGAAGAAGAATGATTATAACAATAGTAATGATGATGATATTAATAACGATAATAATAATAATAATATGATAATGATGATAATATATATAATAATAATAACAACAACAATAACCATGTGCCCTGCCGCATGGCGTTGGCGATCATGGCCCTCCAAACAAATCTGTCCCATGTTGCTGCAAGTATATCATTCACCCTTTCAGTCCTCAGCCACCCTGCAAGTCCGTCCAATATTTTCTCCCTGGATCTACCTGTGGTTATAACAATGATGATAATGATGATAGTAACAATATTAGCAATGTAATGATGATAATAATGATAATAATACTAATATAATTATGATAATGATAACGATAGTGATGATGATGATAATGATTAACAAAATAATAAAACATGGGAGTGTACATGGCCTGGTAGACAAAACACTTGTTTAGAACGCAAGTAACCCAGGTTCAAACCACAGATCACACAGGAATTCCTCCTCCTCCCTCCCTCTCCACTAGATCTTAGGTGATGATCTGTCAGCTAGTCTTTCAGGTAAAACGATTCATCAAGGTCCTAGTTGCAGTACACATTCAGCGCACGTTAAAGATCTCTCAGAGAAACCAACGCTTTCCCAGGAGAATTCTGAAGCAAAATAGGTGTAATAGAAATAATGATGATACTACTACTACTACGACACTGCTGCTACTGCTACTACTACTATTACTGTTGCTACTATAACTACTACTGCTATTATTCCTACTGCTGCTGCTGCTGCTGCTACTATACTGCTGGTACTACTGCTGCTGCTGCTGCTACTACTACTGCTGGTACTACTGCTGCTGCTACTACTACTACTAACAATAATTGTTAGACGCCAAATTTTGATTCACGAATCAAATGCGTGCACTCTCATTATTCACCAAAGCAATCGCCCAAAAGCGTCCAAATCTCTAGGCCACAAAACACACGCAAAGTCGTCATCGTCTCTCTCTCTCTCTCTTCTCTCTCTCTCTCTCTCTCTCTCTCTCTCTCTCTCTCTCTGTGTCTCTCTGTGTGTGTCTCTCTGTGTGTGTCTCTCTGTCTCTCTCTTTCTCTCTCTCTCTCTCTCTCTCTCTCTCTCTCTCTCTCTCTCTCTGTCTCATTTATGCCTTGCAACATTAACAATGCCAAATAATTGTATTCATGTTTTTTTGTTTGCAAGGGTGCTAATGACGATATATTTTCAGTCAGTCTGTTCCATGTTGCATTGTTTGCTCTGCATGGTACTGCAGTTAATATTTGATCACAATGGAATTTCCATGAGAAATTTGCATGGGTCTTTCCAAATGCGAGAAGTCATGCAGAAACACGTTGATGGTAGCATTTGGCTTTCATGTGAATGTTATCAGTTCCGCTAGGGAATATTCGATATTTGATTTGTCTGTCACACCTATAACCCAGTTTTTATCTCCATTGTTGCTGACAAAGACCGATGTCCACACACGGTTCTGTTAATGATTCGCCAAATGTTTCATTCACATTGGAAATGTAACGTTTTGTCTTTTGTTAGCAATTCGTCATCCCCGGTCGGGATGCCGGGGCCGCTTTCAGTATAAATAGTATCTCCACCTCCTGGAAATTGTGCTAGAAATTTCCTCTTTTCTGTCACTCTCTTTGTTTCTGCCTTGTTCCTTTGCTTTCTGTCATTTTTTCCTATGTGCTCAATAAGGTCTTACGTACTTTCTCCTGTGATTGATAATTGCGTGCATGTATAAAATGCAGTTTGGGTTCTAGGGAAATGGGATATGCGGAAACAGTCTTGGGTGATTTACACCTGTTTTTGTATATGCTTTACTGCCCTTAGTTATGTTTAAATTTGTAGTCGGGTATTGTTTTCCCCTGTGTGATGATTTGGACGGAGTGGTCAACGCCAGGGGCATATGCTTAGAATATGTGCTCGAATGCATTGATAAGTGTTCTTAATTTTCTTTTCCTGTTGAAGTGTTGTATATGTTTTGAAATGGCTATAGCCTTGATATGGCTCTATGCAGTCGGCTGGGCTTTAAACAACAACAACAACAAAATGATTACAGCCCTGACATGGCTCTACGCAGTCGGCTGGGCTTTAAAGAAGAAGAACAACAACAAAATGACAATAATTCACTTAATATTTCATTCACATCGGAAATGTAATGTTTCGCCAGTTGTTAATAATTCACCAAATATTTCATTCATACTGGAAATGTAGTGTTTCGTCTCGCTCATCTGTCTCACCTGTGGGCGTCACCGGGTTCGGTGTTGGCCGCTGCACACCTAGACACCACCACCTCCCCCAGGCCGCTCTCTCTCTTGAATTTTGTGGACAACTTCGTGAATATTTAGGCCACTGATGTGGTTATGTTCTCGATGTATGAGATTGGAGGTCTTCTTTTCTTAATTTGTGATTGTCCAGAGAGCTGCGAGGCATTGGTGCTCTGGGTCCCATCCGCACCCTCTTGGTGTTTCTTGTTAACTGAATATCAGAAATGTGACGTTTTGTCAGTTGTTTATATTTCGTCCAGTTTTTCATTCACACCGGAAATGTACCATTTTGCCCATAAGTGTAGTTTATATGTATTAGAAATATAACATTTCGTCTATATTGTCAGACTAACAGGCATTGCAAATCATATTTCTCACTTTAGTGAATTAATATTACATTCATAATTCTACATTTCAGCTGTGTGTGTGTGTGTGTGTGTGTGTGTGTGTGTGTGTGTGTGTGTGTGTGTGTGTGTGTGTGTATGTGTGGTGTGTGTGTGTGTGTGTGTGTGTGTGTGTGTTTTGAAAGCGTGCTTGTTGCACTTTACATAGTAACAGATCATAGTTCATTAAGACTAACAACAGCTTTATGTGTATATATATATAATGTATATGTATAAATATATATATATATATATATGTATAAATGTATATATATATACATATATATATATATAAATATGTATATATATATATATATATATATATGAAATATGCGTGTTTCCATGCGTGTGTGTTTGCGTGTGTGTGTGTGTGTGTGTGTGTGTGTGTGTGTGTGTGTGTGTGTGTGTGTGTGTGTGTTTCCGTGTGTGTGTATTGCATGTGTGTGTGATCTGTGTACTTAATTTTCTTTTCCTTTTTTTCCCTGTTGTATATGCTTTGAAACGTTTATAGCCCTGATATGGCTTACGCAGTCGGGTGGGCTTTAAACAAAATAACTGTAGCAATATGTGTGTGTGTGTGCATGTGTGTGGTGTGTGTGCATTTGTGTGTGTCTGTGTGTTTCCGTGTGTGTGTGTGTCTTTGCATTGTGTGAGTGTGTGTGTGCGTGTGTATTGGTTTGTGTGTGTGTGTGTGTGTTCGTTCGTTCTTTGATTTAACGTCTTTTCACTGTAAGTGATATTAGACGGGTGTGTATTTGTGTGTGTGTGTGTGTGTGTGTGTCTTTGCATGTGTGTGTGTGATATGTGTATTTAATTTTAAAAAAATTTTTTTTTAGAAGTGCTGTATGTTTTGAAACGTTTGTAGCCCTGATTTGGCTCTACGCAGTCGGCTGGGCTTTACACAAAAATAACTAGCAGTGTGTGTGTGTGTGTGTGTGTGTTTCTGTGTGTGTGTGTTTGCGCGTGCGTGTTTGCGTGTGTGTGTGTGTTTTGTGTGTATATGTATGTGTGTGTGTGTTTTGTGTGTATATGTATGTGTGTGTGTGTTTTTGCGCGCGCGGGGTGTGTGTGTTTTGTGTGTGTGTGTTTTGTGTGTATATGTATGTGTGTGTGTGTTTTGCGCGCGCGCGCGTGTGTGTGTGTGCGCGTGCGAGTTTACGTGTGTGTTTGTTTGCGTGTGTGTCTTTGCATGTGTGTGTGTGTGTGTGAGAGAGAGAGATCTGTGTACTTAATTTTCTTTTCCTTTTTTCCCCCTGTTGAAGTGCTGTATATGTTTTGATACGTTTATAGGCTGATATGGCTGTACGCAGTGGGCTGGGCTTTTAAACAAAAATAAGAGTAGCAGAGAGAGAGAGAGAGAGAGAGTGTGTGTGTGTGTGTTTGTTTGAGTGTGTGTGTATGCGTTTGTTTGAGTGTGTGTGTATGTGTTTGAGTGTGTGTGTATGTGTTCCACGTTACCGGGCCAAAAATACAGGACTAAAATAAGCTACGCACAAAAAGTTAAGGATCACTATGAGAAAACAGGTGCGTAATAAACTCAGTTCGCTACTGTTATTTATTTCTCAGTCCAGCCAAATTGTTATGAATTCTTGTTCAGCTGTAAGTGGGCGATGTTGTGTTAGTGCGAAAATTGCACGGGATTCTCTACTACTGAGCTTGGCCGCAAACGGAAAAGCGGAAACTTGCGAAAAAGGACCTTGTTTTGGACCGTTCTGCCTGAACACATTGCACAAGCCAGATGGAAAAACCATTATGCACGTGCAAGCACTGCTGTTTATGTGTGAGATGCTGTCTCTTGCTTGGCTTTATAAGAAGACATTCCACCAGTAGTAGGCCTGATCTGACAATGCCTCCACGACGAAAATTGAGCGAGTTTGAGAGGGGACGAGCTGTTGCATGGTTCCAAGATGGTGTTCCCAAGTGAGAAGTGGCCAGGCGACTTCAGGTGTCCATCTCGGTCATTGTCAGACTGATTCAACGCTTCACAGCCACTGGGAGGGTCCATGAAAGACGCAGATCTGGTCGACCGAAGAAGACAAACCCACGTGAAAATCGTCTCATTGAACGACAAGCCCTGCAGACAAGAACAGCCTCTTCCAGCATCATTCGAAGGCAGCTGAGGGTGACTACTAACATCAACATCAGCCAGCAGACCATACGGAACCGCCTTCATGGGTTTAACCTCCGTTCTCGTCGCCCAGTTGTACGGTCACGCTTAAACTCCAGCCCATAGGGCAGCACGCCGCGCCTTCTGCAGACGTCACGTGAGGTGGACACGTCAGCAATGGTCCCAGGTCCTGTTCAGTGATGAATCACGCTTCACCATGAACCACAACGACGGCCGACTGAGGGTCTGGAGGCGCCCAGGGCAACGCTTTATTGACACCACTGTCCAAGAAAAGGTGGCCTTTGGTGGAGGTTCTGTAATGGTCTGGGGGGCCTTCAGCCTTCAACACAGAACACCCTTGTATCATGTACAGGGTAACCTGACTGGCCTCCGATACCGGATGAGATCCTTCGACCGCTGGCTGTGCCTACACTGCAGCAGATAGGACCGACGGCTGTCTACCAGGATGACAACGCTCGCCCCCACAGGGCAAGGGTGGTCAACGACTTCCTGCAGCAGTCTGGAGTCAACAGAATGGAGTGGCCAGCATGCAGTCCCGATCTCAACCCGATTGAGAACCTCTGGGATGAGCTGGATCGCAAAGTGAGGAGCAACCACCCCCCTCCCAGGGATGCCCAACACCTCTACCAGATGCTGCAGGCTGAGTGGCAGGCGCTTCCACAGAGGATCTTCACCAACCTGGTCAACTCGATGAGGACTCGCTGCGTCGAGTACCAGAACAGCCATGGTGGTTACACGCATTACTGAACGTTTGGGAGCATCAGAATGCCCTGTCTTGTGATTTCAATGACTTTGGGAAATCAAATTTCGATACGTACCCACTTTGATCAAATGTACACACCAAACGATTGCTCGAAATTGAAGGCAATTGTGTATCGTTATCACTAAAGCATGGAATTAAATGTTTGCCAAACTTCAACGCATTGGCTTTCTTATTTTGAAAGTTATGAATTTTTGTGCAAGTGATTCTTAACTTTTTGTGCGTAGTTTAAATATGTTCTTACATCATGAATGAACAGATAAGAAAACTCCGTACAAAATCAACTTTACACGTAGACCCGAACATTTGGTGAATGATTCATTTTTAGACTTGCAAGGTGAGCATGGTTTTTAACTGTTGTCTTTCATCTTAACCGGATTGTCGTTTTTGACGTGGTGTTAGCCCTGATATGGCTCTAGTAGTCGGCTGGGCTATAAGCAATATGAATGTCCTGGTGATTGATTTTTTGTTCTTGTTTCTTTTTTTTTTTAAATGTGTAATTTTTTTTTTTTTTTGCTCTTAGGACTGATAATTGGGTACATGTATTAAGCGCATTTTTGGTTCAAGGGAAATGAAATATGGGGAAGCAATGTTAGGCCCGTTTTATATATGCATTAGTGTCCTTAATTATGTTTAAATTTGTCTTCAGGTGTTTTTTAAATCCCTTGTGTGATAACTTGGTCAACGCCAGGGGCATCTATAATAATAATTAATAATTACAATATATATATAGTGCAAAATCTTGATAAAATCAAATCTAAGCGCTGAAACAGACACACACACGCACACACACACACACCCACCCACACACCCACACACACGCACGCACACACACACACACACACACACACACACACACACACACACACACACACACACACACACACACACACACGCACACGGCTATAAATGGGGAGAAAGAATAAAAGCAATGGAAAATTATAGAGAGCATATTATATACAATTATATATTACAGTGTGATTCCCCTCCGAGCGGAGACAGGCTGCAGAGGGGATTGAGTGAGGTCAGGATTTTACGCAGAGGAGAAAAGGTGAGTTTTGAGAGCGGACTTGAAGGAGACAAAAGTAGGTTGCTGACGGACTGAGAGAGGAAGTTTGTTCCAGGAGAGGACCAGAAACAGAGAAGGCTCGTGGACCATAGGTATTGAGCTTAGTGCGTGGAAAGCGAAAAGTCAGAGGATCGGAGGCAGAGCCGAGGGTACGTGAGGGAACATAGATCTCAAGTAGGCTTGACAGGTAATCAGGGGCTGCGTTATTGAGGCTTTTGTAGCACATGGTGTTTAGTTTGTACTGTATGCGCTTTGATACAGGGAGCCAGTGAAGTTGTGCCAGGAGAGGGGATATGTGGTCAGCTTTTTTCTTTTTGAGTACAAGGCGTGCAGCATTGTTTTGAATGCTCTGTAGGATGTGAATGGTGGAGGCAGGAAGACCAGACAGGAGTGAATTGCAATAGTCAATGCGAGACATTATGAAGGAGAGAACAAGTTTTGCAATTGTTTCGACAGAGAGATACTTCCTGATCAGGCTTATATGATGGAGGTGATAGTAGCAAGATCTGGCAGTTCGAGAAACAAAGTTGTTCATGGAGAGGGTAGAGTCAATGCAGACACCAAGGTTTTTAGCTGAATCAGAAATTGGGACTGATGTGTTACATAATGGGAGAGAAAGAGGAGGCAGCTGAGAAAGTTTCTGACGGGTGCCAATGAGAATAGCTTCTGTCTTGTCATCATTTAGCTGAAGTTTGTTGTATGTCATCCAATTTTTGATGTCCGAGTAACACTCAGTGGTGCGAGTCAGGAGGCGCTGTATATTGTCAGGTGAGTCACTGTCTTGAAGTTGGGTGTCATCAGCATAGAAGTGGTGTTTTATAGAGTGGGAGTTGATGATGGTGGACAGGGGGGAGATGTAAAGAGTGAAAAGAACAGGGCCAAGGACAGATCCTTGTGGAACACCACAGGTCAGGTATGCAGGTTGAGAGTAAGTGCCATTAATGAGAACAGTTTGTTTTCTGTTTGATAAATATGAAGTGAACTAGGAGAGAGCAATATCAGAGATGCCAAAAGTATGATGAAGTCTAGAAAGGAGAATACCATGATCAATGGTATCAAAGGCTGCAGACAGATCAAGGAGTGTGAGGAGAGAGACTTTGCCAGTATCAGTTGCAAGGAGGAGATTGTTGAGAATGTGTAGCAGGGCAGTTTCAGTGCTATGGCACTGGCGGTAGGCTGACTGGAAAGGATTGAGGAGATTGTTGGCAGACAGGTGAGAGTTCAGCTGGTTGAGGACAACTTTTTCGATGAGTTTTGACAAGAAAGAGAGATTAGAGATAGGCCGGTAATTTTTCAGTTCATTTGGGTCTAAATTGTATTTCTTGAGGAGAGGGTGAACAATAGCAGACTTGAAAGAATCTGGGACAGTTCCAGTTTGAAGAGAAGTGTTGATGATGTCAGTGATGAATGGGAGGAGAGTAGGGAGACAGTCGGAGTAGAGAGAACCTGGAAGAGGATCCAGCTCGCAGGTTTTGAACGACATGGATCTGATTGTGTTGAGAATTTCTTCTTGTGAGACTGGGGTAAAAGTAGTAAGAGGTGTGCCATAGAAGGAAGGGTCAGATGGGCATGGTTGACAGGGTGTCCTGTCAAGCCTGTCACGAAGAGTTTGTATTTCGGTGGTGAAGTACTTGGAGAATATAGATGGGAGTTCTTCATTTGTGTGTTTTGTTGGGAGAGGTAAATCTTTTCGTGTGCCAAGGAGATGATTCATGGTTGTAAAGAGTTCTTTTGAAGAAGAGGCATTCAGGATTTTGGTTTGGAAATAGTTTGTTTTTGCAGATGCAATGAGGGTGGATACTTTTGTTTTAGAGGCTTGGAAAAGTTGCCTATGTACAGTGAGTTTGGATTTGCGCCAGCGGCGCTCTGCTCTGCGGCGGGCACGTTTTGCACAGGCAATCTCATGAGTGAGCCAGGGGGTAGGGGGGCGGTCAGGAAAAGACGGGTTGTGGCTGGAGCATGAGTGTCCAGAAGATGGTGGAGAGTAGTATAGAATTCATCGGCAAGGTTATGTGACTTTTTAGAAAGGAGACGGAAGGCATCAGATGAAAATGTGGAGAGGTCGATAGATTTGAGATTGCGTCGAGTCGCTGTGCGTGTGGTACGGGAAGGAGGAGAAATGTCAAGAGAACAGAGAATTGCAGAGTGGTCAGATGGAAGGGCTGAAGTTAGACGGGTAGAAAGAACTAAGCAGTTGTCAGTAGCTGAATTGTGGTGATCACGAGAAATGATCCAGTCAAGAATGTCACCTTTTTGATGGGTTGGTTCAGAAATGTGTTGTGTCATATTGTGATTGGACAGAGAGTTGATGATATGTCTTGTGTCATAACGGTGAGTGTTGTCATAGTGGACATTGATGTCATCTAGAATGATGAGATTTCCAGATAAGAGGCAGTAGTAGTCAAGTAGTTGGTCAAAGTCAGAGAGAAACATGGATGTGGTGAGCTTGTTGGCAGAGCTAGGTGGAGGTCGATAGACACAGGAGAAGGTGATGGGGTGAGGGGTGGATTGGAAGGATACTTCAACGTGCTCGAAAGAAGGATGGGAGAAAGGCAGAGACTGCGAGAAAGATAGGCGGGAATGGAGTGAGTCGTCGTAGAGGATGGCGATACCACCACATCTTCTTAGATTATGTGCACGAATGCATTAATACGTGTACTTAATTTTCTTTTTGTTTTTTGTTTTTTCGTGTTGAAGTATTGTGTATGTCTTGACACGGTTGTAGCCCTGATATGGCTCTACGCAGTCGGCTGGGTTTTAAACACAAATAATAACAATAACATACGGCATTGTTCCGTCTGAAAGTCGTTTTCTCTTCGTCTGACATATCCTTTTGAAAAAAATGGAGAACCCTGGTGCACATCGTATAATGAGCCACTCGGCATCAAACACCTTGCTACTGAATGCAGGGACTAGTAAGACGTGAGACATAACACACTATACAGCGAACACCTTAACCCTTTGACTCCCGCACCCTACCCACCAGCTGCAAAAACTTAACCCATTGACTCCCTCAGCCTATCCACCAGCTTTCCGCAGGAAGCTGGTGGACAGGGTAAGGGAGTAAAAGGTTAAGTTTTTGCTTTGCTTTTATTGTTGGCAATGCAGGATGCTAGTGGATAGGGTGTGGGAGTCAGGGTTAATTAAAGAAGAGTGGAGAATGGTTCAGACGTGCGCTGCCAGTACGTAAACTCGAGGTTCCAGGGTTCGTTTCCTGTTGAAGCCTAGCATCAGACACCTCCTCCTCGATTGCTGGGACTTGTACGATGTGAGACAAAAGCACTACACGGCGGACTCTTAAAGAACCTCTTCCGAGACGTCCCTCCTGATGCAATTTTCCAGTTTTTACCAGAGATCAATAACTTTCACCTGATATGATTTTACGTCTGTTTTTCTTTAATCGCATCTTGGATTTGCAAGGTTAATGGTGAGCATGGTTTTTAACTGTTGTCCTTTATCTTAACAGGGTTCCATCTTTTTTTCTTTTTTGACGTGTCA
>CM060307.1:100275712-100283212 GCA_030674185.1 Monoplex corrugatus | reverse complement strand
GACAGCGTGTGCTAAGGGTGTTTTTATTTAAAAAAAAAAAAAACCATCATTGTGCCCTGCAGTGTTCAACCGACAACGTTTCTGCAAGATTTAACAGACACATAGCATTCCTGCAACATTTCATTTACTCGACCCCCCACACAGACAAAGCTTCCATTAGCCAACTCGTCATGCCGAGTCTTTTGCGTCACGCCAAAGAGAGTGAAAAAACAAAGACATGAAGAAACAAACAAAGAAACAAAGAGAGAAATAAAGAAAGAAACGACAAAACAAAAACAAAACAAAAAACCGCAGAATGAATAAATAAATAAATGTGCAGTCTCCATTTCTGTGATGCACCGAGCCTATCGACACGTTTCAATTTTATTTTATTTCATTTTGTTTATTTACTTGTTCCTTTATTTACTTTTTGTTCATCTTCATGTCTCTTTCCTTGAGTTCACACAAGGTGAGGGTTATCTCCGTAGGGATGCCGGGGGCTCTTTCAGTATAAATAGTATCCCCACCTTCTGAAAATTCTGTGCTAGAAATTTCCTCTTTTCTGTCACTCTCTTTGTTTCTGCCTTGTTGCCTTGCTTTCTGTCATTTCTACTTATTTTCTGCCTTAATGGTCCATTCACCTGTATTTTTTCGATAAAGTCTTACGTGCTTTTTCTCCGGATTGATAATTGGGTACATGTATTAAGTGCATTTTTGGCTCTAAGGATGTGAGATATGCGGAAGCAATTTTAAATAATTTAGGCCCGTTTATATATATGTTTTAGTGTCCTAGGTTGTGTTTAAATTTGTAATTAGGTATGTACAGTGAGCATGGTTTTTAGCTGTTGGCTTTTATCTTAATCGGGTTGTCATTTTTGACGTGGTGTTAGCCCTGATCTGGCACCAGTAGTCGGCTGGGCTATAAGCAATATGAACGTGAACGAAGGTATGTTTTTTAAATCCTTTTGCGATAAATTTGACGGAGTGACCAACGCTACGGGCATATTCTTAGATTATGTGCGCGATTGTATTGAGATGTGTATTTAATATGCTTTTCTTTTTTTTTTTTCTTGTTGAAGTTTTGTTTTGAAGCGGTTATAGCCCTGATATGGCTTTATACAGTTAGCTGGGCTTATAAAAACAGTAAAACATCAATATTTTTCTTTGCTATACAAACCTGATTGTATCCACAATGCATTCATGTCACCAGATTACTCTGTTCCGGGCAATGCCTTACTAGATGGTAGTGTAGATGCTGCAGCTGATGAGATTGACCTTCAGAGTGGGATCCATGTATCGCCATGATGGTCTTCAAGTTCTGTGGTCATGATATCCTTGCTTCAGCTGTCTGAAGTGAGCATCTTTATGACCCTGTTGTCTTCTGTATGGACAACGTGGCCGTAGAAAGTAGTTATATGAAATATTTAAAAGACGCATACCTGGTAATATTAAAACTTCAGATTGTACAGATCCATTTGATAGAAATATGCAGATAAACATTTCCAGAGTAGACAAAATTATCATGTAAATATATATGAGATATATACATATATATGTATATATATGTATATATATATATATATATATATATATGTATATATATATACATATGTGTATATATATATACATGGACATATATGCATATAAATATGTGCACGCACACATACACACACCACCCTAACACACGCACACACATACACAAACACACACATACATGCACGTACGAATGCACACACACGCGCGAGCGCACACGCACACACTCCTTACAGAACCTCTTACGAGACGTCCGTCCTAATGCAGTTTTCCAGTTCTTACAAGAGATCAGTAGATTTAACATGGTATCATTTTACAGCTGTTTTTCTTTAACTGCATTTTAGACTTGCAAGGTGAGCGTGGTTTTTAACTGTTGTCTTTTATCTGAACTGGGTTGTCGTTTTTGACGTGGTGTTAGCCCTGATATGGCTCTAGTAGTCGTCTGGGCTGTATGCAATATGAACTGAACAGATGCCGCAGCTGATGAAAAAAGAGACATACATACATACACACACACATACACGCACACGCGCCCATACACACACATACACATACACCCACTGTCTCTCTCTTTCTCTCTCTCTCAATACACACACACACACACACACACACACACAACACCACACACACACACACACACACACACACAAAAACCACACACACACACAGCACAACACACACACACACATACACACACAGACAACACACCACAAATCAACACACACACACACACACACACACACACACCAAACACACACCACACACACACACACACACACACACACACACACACACACACACACCACAGTGTAAAGTAAGGCTGGGAGGTGAGAAATATTCGCTATTATATCGTTATTTACTGCTGCACGTGCCAATACAACTGTCATTCTGAGCGTTAGCTTTAACACTTTTCTTTTTATTGAGTCTGACCTCCTGGCCCTTTTCCCACAGACAGGGAATCCAGGGAGGACAGATCCCCATCATACAGCTCCTGTGAGGCGACAACACATCGATGGCTTTGTTATTTCTGTGCAGCTGGGTCAGGGAGAAGTTGGCATTGTCACAAAGAAGTTTATGTCTGTGGCATGGTCTAGTGCCTTGCAGGCCCCTGTGGGGATGCCGGGTGCTATTTCAGTATATAAATACTATCCCCACCATTGGAAATTCTGTGCTAGAATTTTGTTGTTTTTTGTTCTCTCTTTTCTGTCTTTCTCTTTGTTTCTTCCTCCTGTGCTTTCTGTCATTTGTTCGTATCATTTTCTGCCTTGCTGGTCCATTCACCTGTATGTGTTCGATAAAGTCTTGCGTACTTTCTCTTGGGATTGATAATTGGGTATATGAATGAGTGCAGTTTTGGCTCTAGGGAAATGAGATATGTGGAAAGAATTTTACGTAGTTTATGCTCGTTTTTATATATGTTTTGGTGTCCTAGGCTGTGTTAAAATTTGTATTCAGGTATCTTTTCTTTAAATCTCCTCTGTGATAAATTGGACGAGTGGCCAACGCTAGGGGCTTATCCTTAGATTATGTACGCACTTTCTTTTTATGAGTCTGACCTTCCTGCCCTTTTCCCACAGACAGGGACTCAAGAGAAGACAGATCCCCATCATACAGCTCCTGTTAGACGGCGAAAGAACGATGGCCTTGTTATTTGTGTGGAGCTGGGTCAGGAGATGTTGGCATTGCACAAGGACGTTATTGTCTGTGGCATGGTCTAGTGCATTGCGGCCCCCGTGGGGATGCTGGGTGCTCTTTCAATGTATAAATAGTATCCCTACCGTCTGGAAATTCTGTGCGAAAATGTTTTTTCTCTTTCTGTCATTCTCTTATTTCTGACTTTCTTGATCAATAGATTTCACCTGATATGATTTTACGTCTGTTTTTTCTTTAATTGCATTTTAGAATTGCAAGGCTAACGGTGAGCATGGTTTTTAATGTTGTCTTTTATCTTAACGGGTTGTCGTTTTTGACGTGGTGTTAGCCCTGATATGGCTTAGTAGTTGGCTGGGCTATAAGCAATATGAACTTGAACTTATGATTTGCTTTTTCGCCGCGTTTTGTTATTTCTTCCTCGCTTCTGCCATTGCTGGTCCATTCGCCTATGTTTTCCATGAGGCCTCTTTCACGCTTTCATTCATCATTATGTGCTCTGCCGCATGGCGTTGGCGATCATGGCCCTTCATACGAATCTATCCCTCTTTACTGCAAGTACATCTCTCACCCTCTGTCCTCAACCACTCTGCAGGTCCGTTCAGTATTTTCTCCCAGTGTGTGTTGCAGTATAAATAGTATTCCCACCATTTTCGAAATTCAGTGCTAAATTTTTTTCTCCTTTTTTTTTTTTCCCTGACTTGCTCATTCGCTTTCTGTTTCCTCTTCCTTATTTCTGCCTTGCTGGTCCAGTCACGTGTATGTGTTCAATAAAGTCTCATGTACTTTCTCTTTGGATTGATAATTGCGTACATGTATTAAGCGCATTTTTGGCTCTAGGGAAATGAGATATGCGGAAGCAATTTTATGTAATTTAGGCCCGTTTTTATATACGTTTTAGTGTTCTTATTTATGTTTAAATTTGTATTCAGGTTTGTTTTTTAAATCCTCTGTGTGATAAATTGGACGGAGTGGTCAACGTCAGCGGCGTTTTCTTAAAATATATGCGCGAATGCATTGATAGGTGTACTCAATTTTCTTTACCTTTTTTCTGTATTCTATGCTTCGAAACGATTATAGCCCTGATATGGCTCTGCGCAGTCGGCTGGACTTTAAAGAAAAATAATAACAGACTGACCGCTTTTGTGGTCGTATACACACCCCTGTGATTGTGGTAAAGCAACGTATGGAACTTTTGACCACTAAGTGTCGAGACTACAGTAAAGGGAACTATGCGAACTGGCGGCTGGACAAGCTGTCAAATAGAGGTATGAAGGCCCAGAGTAGGAAGCAGGGCTCTTTCATTCTCTCTTGATCCAGTGGCTGGCCTGGACCTGGTTGTTGTACGTTGTGTGGCTGTATCCCTGTGGCGATGCCAGGGAAGGGGGGGGGGCTCTTTCAGTATGAATAGTATCCCCACCTTCTCTAAGTTCTATGCTAGAGATTTCCTCTTTTCTGTCATTCTCTTTATTTCTTTCTTCATCCTGTGCTTTCTGTCATTTCTTCCTATCATTTTCTGCCTTCCTGGTCCATTCACCTGTATGTGTTCGACAAAGGCTTATACTTTCTCTTAGGATTGATAATTGGGTGTGGGTGTTGAGTGCATTTTTGGCTGTAGGGATACGAGACATGTGGAAGCAATTTTGGGTAATTTGGGCCGTTTTTACGTGTGTTTTGGTGTCTTATTTATTTCAAAATTTGTATTCAGGTATGTTTTTTTTAAATCCCATGTGCGATGAATTGGACGGAGTGGTCAAAGCTAGGGGCATCTCCTTAGATTATGTGCGCGAATGCATTGATATGTGTACTTAATTTTTTCTTTTTTTTCTGTTGAAGTTTTTTATGTTTTGACGTGGTTATAGCCCTGATATGGCTCTACGCTGTCGGCTGGGCTTTAAACAACACCGACAATAACAATGTGCGCGAATGCATTGATATGTGTACTTAATTTTCTTTTTTTTTCTTCTTTTTTTTTTTTCCTGTTGAAGTTTCGTATGTTTTGACGCGATTATAGCCCTGATATGGCTCTACGCAGTCGGCTGGCCTTTAAACAAGAACAATAACGTGCGCGAATGCATTGCTCTGTGTACTTAATTTTCTTTTCTTTTTTTTTCTGTTGAAGTATTGGGCTCTACGCAGTCGGCTGGGCTTTAAACAGCAATAACAATAACGTGCGCGAATGCATTGCTATGTGTACTTAATTTTCTTTTCTTTTTTTGTTTTTTGTTTTTTGTTTTTTTTTCCTGTTGAAGTTTGGCATGTTTTGAAGCGGTTATAGCCTTGATATGGCTCTACGCAGTCGACTGGGCTTTAAACAACAATAAAAATAACAATAATGCCCTGCCAGGCATTCCTGTTACGTTGTTTTGTTCCACCAGAATTTCTGAATTTATGCAGCCTGTTGTCGCCCTGTGTAGCGGTGCAACGGTCTTCCTCTTCGCCGCTTTGATCTGATAACCGGCATTACCGACTCGGCTTTTCTCGAGTTTCATCGAGTCTGGTGGTTCTTCTGGCCCTCAAGAGGCTTGATATCTTTGATGGCTTCCCCCCCCCCTCCCACACACACACACACACACACCTCACCCCCTTTTTCTTACCCCCGAGACTGAATCAAGGGAGGAGACAACTTCATTATTCCAGTGCTTGTGAGGTGACAACATATTGATCGTTTTTTTTTTTTGGTTTGTTTTTGTTTTGGGGCATGGTCAGGGAGAGGTTGGTATTGTCAGGAGAGAACTGTTATCCAAGTTTTGGGTTGAGGTCAAATCAGTTCAGCATCCCCTCTGTTTCTGTCTGTCTGTTTGTTTCTCTCTCTCTCTCTCTCTCTCACTCTCTCTCTCTCTCCTCTCTCTCTCTCCTCTCTCCTATCTCTGTCTCACTCTCTCTCTCTCTCTCTCTCTCTCTCTCTCTCTCCTCTCTGTCTGTCGGCTGGGCTTTAAACAACAATAACAACAATATTGCCCTGCCAAGCAGTCCTGCTGCGCGGTTTTGTTCCGCCAGTGTTTCTAAATCACATAGACGTACTGTTGTCGCCCTGCTTGGCAGTGCAACGGTCTTCCTCTTCGCCGCTTTGATCTGATAACCGGCATTACCGATTCGGCTTTGCTCGAGTTTCATCGGTTCTGGTGGCTCTGCTGGCCCTCAAGAGGCTTGATCTTTGATGGCTTCCCCCCTTCCCCCTTCCTTTTCATCCCCTTCCCTTACCCCCCGAGACTGAATCAAGGGATGAGACAATTTCATTATTCCAGCGTTTGTGAGGCGACAAGACATTGATCGTTTTTTTGTTTTTGTTTTGGAGCATGGTCAGGGAGAAGTATTGTCATGACAACTATTGTCCATGGTTTGCGTTGAGGTCAAGTCAGTTCAGCATCGCCTCTGTCTCTCTGTCTCTGTTTCTGTCTGTCTGTCGGTCTGTTTCTCTCTCTCTGTCTCTCTCCCCCTCTCTCTCTCTCTCTCTCTCTCTCTCTCTCTCTCTCTCTCTTCTCTCTTTCACTGTATCTCTTTGTCTGTCTGTCTCTTTCACTGTATCTCTGTTTCTCTGTTTGTCTGTCTGTCTCTCTCTGTCTCTTTCTCCGCGTGCATGTGTGTGTGTGTGTGTACACACGTGTGTGCCTGTGTGCTCCTGTTTGTGCGTGTGTTCGTTCATTATTTCTTTTAACGTCCATTCACATCCGTGATTTTAGATGAGTGTGTGTGTGTGGGGGGGGGGGGGGGGGGTGTGCGTGTATGTACACACACGCATTGTTTGTGTGTCTGCAAGGACTTATTTATTATTTGGCTCTTCTTTGCACCATATTTCCTAATACTTAAACTACTTTAGTTCCTAATACTTAACTTTAATTCGCGTTTTGTCAATGTCTGTTTTACTTAATTGAAAACTTGACATAGTTTTATGTCTGTAAAGTGCAACGAGCACGCTTATGATGTGGACCGTTTGCGCCATATAAATGAAAATATTATTATTATAATTGTTCTTGTTGTTGTTGTTGTTATTGTCATCAGCATTATTATTATTATTGTTATTATTTCATATCATCGTCATTTTTACATTTTTATCTTTGGACCTTGGTCGGTGCGTGGAGTAACCTTTATCAATCAAAAGCCATTTCATGGGGTTTTTTTTATTTTTCGTTGTTGTGTTTTCTTGTTTGTTCGTTTCTTTTGTTGTTGTTGTTTGTTTCGTTTTTTTGGCTGGCCCCATCTCCTGTGCTGCTCCTGGGTCACTACACCCACGCCGCATATTTTGGCTGTCCCAACATACCTCCACAACCACAATCAGACCAGAGGTCATCATGAGCGCAGGGCATTAACCTTTGGACTACCCCCGTGGGGATGCCA
>CM060307.1:100253212-100260712 GCA_030674185.1 Monoplex corrugatus | reverse complement strand
GATGACACGACTGTACTTAATTTCACGGGGACAGCTAGAGAAGAACTCGAATAACTGAATCGCTTTAACTTGAGTTCATAGGCTGACAGATGTAATTTGATAAGGCTGCAGTCAATAAAAAAGGGAGACAAACAGGAAAGGGAGACAGGAAAGGGAAAAGACAGAGAATAAAAGAGAGACAGACAGACTGAGAGAAAAGGAGAGAGGCAAGTGTAGAGAGAGCTAGAGAGAGGCAGAGACACAGAGACCGGCAGACAGAGAGAGGGAGAGACAAATAGAGAGAGGAGGAGGGGGAGACAGACAGACAGACAGAGAGACACACACAGAGAATGAGAGAGAGGGAGGGAGAGAGAGGGAGAGGGGAGAGAGAAAGGATGAGAGCGTTATTTCAAGATCTTGGTTTCTGGGGATTCACTTATTTTATCGATTGTACAGAATACAGCAGTGTGTGTGTGTGTGTGTGTGTGTGTGTGTGTGTGTGTGTGTGTGTGTGTGTGTGTGAGTGAGAGAGAGGAGAGAGAGAGAGAATGTATGCATGTTTGGATGTAGGCATGTGTGCGTGTATGAGAGAGAGAAGGGGGGAAAGAGGGAGAGAGAGAGAGAGTTATTGGCTTAGTCTAGCTGCGCTGACGAGAAGAGCATCATGTCCAGATCTTGTTTTCTGTAAACTCGCGTAATTCTATCGATTTCGTTTGTACAGAAAACGGCGCTCTGAGAGGGAGGGAGGGAGGGAAGGAGACAGAGACGTCAAAAAGGTCAAAAGAGAGAGGGAGAGAGAGGGTAGAGAAAATGCATGTACATTTCAGTTCATATCGCTTATATAGCTCAGCCGACTACTAGAGCCCTACAAAAAAAAAAAAAATAAAAAGGACAACCCGTTAAGATAAAAAAGACAATTAAAAACCCTGCTCACCGTCATGCATGTACATGTGTTTTGTCAATTTCATAATTCGTGTGTATGAACAGTGTGTGTGTGTGTGTGTGTGTGTGTCTGCGTTGTGTGCATGTGTGTGTGTGTGCTTGCCTGCTTGTGTATGAATATCCCTATGTGAGTGAGTGAATGAGTGAGAGAGAGGTTTAGCCTAGAAAAACCAGATAAGAGCATTGCATCCAGATCTTGTTTTCTGAGGACTCGCGTAATTTCAACGATTTTACAGAAAACGGTGTTAAGAGAAGGAGGCAGGGAGAGAGAGAGAGAGAGAGAGGTGGTATTATCTTTCACCCTGTAAAAAAAAAAGGCAGATAGATTATAGCTATGTATCTAGATTTTGTTTGAAGACAACACTTACTTCCACTGATTGCGAAAGGACGCTGTGCTAAATGTCCTCTTATTCGTCTGTTTCAGTTCGTTTCTTTTCAATCTTCCTATAAAAGAAAGAAAGAAAGGAAAGAAAAAAGAAACCAACAAGCGAAAAAGGTTGATTGTTATATAGCAACTGGATGGGTGTGCATATGTTATGTGTGTTTGTATGTGTTCTCTTTCTCTGTCTCTGTCTCTGTCTGTCTGTCTCTGTCTCCACCCTCCCTCTGTGTGTGTGTGCGTGTGTGTGTGTGTGTGTGTGCGTGCGTGTGTGTATATGTATGTCTGTGTGTCCCTGTCTGTGTCTCTCCCTGTCTGTGTTTGTGTGCCTATCTCTGTCTCTGTTCGTCGGTCTGTCTGTCTGTCTGTGTGTGTGTCTCTCTCTCTCCCTGTCTCGTGTTTGTGTGTGTGTGTGTGTGTGTCCCTGTATGTGTCTCTCCCTGTTTGTGTCTGTCTGTGCCTGTCTCTGTCTCTCCGTCTGTCTCTACCAGTCTCTGTCTCTGTGTGTGTCTCTCTTTCTGTCGCTCAGTCTGTCTGTCTCTCTCTCTCGTGTGTGTGTCCCTGCCTCTCTCTCTCTCCCTCCCCCTCCCTCCCTCTGTCTCCCCCTCTCCACTAATGAAACCTCAGACGCAAGCAGGACCTGAAGATCCATCTTGCAGTCAGGATGGCGTTGCTTACGTGTTCTGCATTTTCTCTACCCAACCGTATTTATTTTCATTCCCTCGTGGGGATGCCGGCGGATATTTCAGTATAAACAGTATCCCCCCCACCTTCTGGAAATTCTGTGGTAGAAATTTCACAACTCACATCATCCACATACTATCATAACACATGCACACATACACGCACGCGCACGCGCACACACACACACACACACACACACACACACACACACACACACACACACACACACACACACACATGTGCGCACGGGTACGTTTCTGGAATGAATAGATGTTGAAATTGTATAATTCCATAGGCACCTCTGTCTGTCTGTCTGTCTGTCTGTCTGCCTCTCTTTCTCTCTCTCTCTCTCTCTCTCTCTCTCACTCTGGCTCTGTGTGTGTGTGTGTGTGATCGTGTGTGTGTGTTCGTGTAAGCGGGTGTGTTTGAGAGTCTGTGCGTGTGTGTGTGTGTGTGTGTGTGTGTGTGTGTGTGTGTGTGTGTGTAAGCGCACTTGCTGAATTATTTATGCATCCAAGAAAATATAGCTGAATGAAACGTGTCAGAAGAGTCAAAAATGAATTGACAGCATCATCAGATCTAAAAGTATGGTATTACCATGTTCTATCGAGACATCATCCGAACTAGAATTTAGTGATAAAATCATCCTGTCAACATCGTCAGAAACAAATTGTAATAATAATGTCATCTGTCAGTATCATCAGAAGCAGAGTTTGGTATTAACATCATCATTACTCTTAACATTGTCAGAATTAGAATTTAACAATAACGTCATCTCTCTTAACATTAAAACCAGAATTTGATAATATGATCATAAATTATCATTAGAACCTGAAATTGGTAATAACATCATCCCTCAACGTCATTAGAACCAGAATTTAGTAATAACATCATCATCTTCTCTCAACATCATCAGAATTATTAAGCAATAACACCAGTCGCCGTTGTGCAGTAATTAACGCATCGGAGTACTGGCTTGAAGGTTGTGGGTTCGAATCCCCAATCAGTCCTGCTAAAATCATTGTGGAATTTTTCAGATCCAGTCGGCTCCTACTCAGAGGTGAGCATGTTATGAGCTCGTCGGGAAATGTCGAACCACACAATTGAGTCTCATAATTCACGAATGCATCATGAGGATATTGTTCTAATCGACACTGCAGGTGTCTGAATCCCTCCAGCCTGGTGGACGCCAGGATGTATTATGACAGTAAGCGTGGAGTACAGCCCTGTCCGTAGCATCATGATTGTCATTTCCGTCGTTATCATCATCGTAGCATTGTACAATTTTTTTTAGGATCATGGCATTTAGGGAGGTTGCCTTTGTGCTCACTTTTTTATTTTATTTTGTTTTTATTGCCATCTTCTACGCCATGGAAGCTGGAACAATACTTTTTACAATGTTGTGATGATGTTGAGGATGATAATCACGATGCTACGTAGTTCCATCTAGGATTGAAGCTAAGAGACAGGGCTGTACTCTTTGCTTACTGTCATAATATATCCTGTCGCGTCAACCAGGCCCGAGAGATACAGACACCTGCAGTGTTGGTAAGAAGATTTGAGCAACACCCTCAATGATGCATCTGTGAAGTGGATAAGACTCGACTGTGTGGTCCCAGTCTTCCCAGTGTGCCAGTAGCATGCTCAACTCTGGATAGGAGCCGGTTAGAGCCGAAAAATCCCACAATTTTTGAAGGGACTGATGGGGGATTCGAAACCTCAACCTTCCAGTAGGTAGTCCGTTGCGTTAACCACTACACCACGGCGACTGGTAGTGTTGTACACTTTGACCCCAGCTTCTGTGGCCATTGATTTGGCGTAGAAAATGGAATAGACAATAGACAAGAAAAAACAACAAAAAAGTGAGCACAAACGAAACTGCCAAAGCTTGATGACCCTTGAAAGAAACGGTAATGCCAACATCATCACCTCTTGCAGAATTGAGTAACAAAAACGTCAGAATCAACATTTGTAGAGCCAAAGTACGTTGACTTGTGGCATGAGTCAGTTTGGTTTGGCATCTAACACAAGGGTCCATTATGAATGGTGCGACATTCTCTTGTCTCCTGTTACTTCATCGGTACATGCAGCTAATGGTGTTGACATATTTTCTCTTCTCTTGTGTTGCAACATGTTGCGTGTCTTATGGTATCACCTTTGGCAGGCGCGGGTGCACACAGATAGTAACATTTCCTGACGAGCTGTTGCTAGTTTGATATAACAAGCAGAGACATGACTAGAGACAGAGACATATGAAGAGAGATTTGCAACTTAAAACCGTTTCGTGAGATGATGCTATCTTGCTTGATTGTCCCGGGAAAGGCTACCTCAAACTTGGTAGCGGGGTGACCGACCCTAGCCACCACCACCCTCCCGTAGGTATGCTGAGGGCTCTTTCAGTATAAATAGTATCCCCATCTTCTGGGAATTCTGTGCTAGAAATGTCCTCTTTTCTTCTTTTTGTTTCTGCCTTTTCCTTTACTTTCTGTCATTTCTTCCTATCATTTTCTGCCTCGCTGGTCCATTCACCTGTATGTGTTGATAAAAGTCTTGCATTTTTATCTCTAGTAAAGTGAGATGTGCGGAAACAATTTTTAGGTAATTTAGGCCCGTTTTCATATATGTTTTGTGTCCTTAGGTATGCTTAGATTTGTATTCAGGTGTGTTTTTTTTAAATCCACTGTGCGATAAATTGGATAGAGTGGTCAATGCCAGGGGCATGTCCTTAGATTGTGTGTGTGAATGCATTGATATGTTACGTAATTTCCTTTTTTTTTTCCTGTTGAAGTTTTTGTGTGTTTTGAAGCAGTTGTAGCCCTGATATGGCTCTACGCAGTCGCCCAGGTTTTAACCTTTTGACTCCTGCACCCTGCATTGTCAACCATGCTGCTAGCAAAGCAAAAACGTAACACTTGATTCCCTCACCCTACCCACCAACTTTCTGGAAGCTGGTGGATAGTGTGAGGGATCAAGGTGTTAAGGTTTTGCACTTGGTAAATAGGGTGCGTGAGTCAAAGGTTGAAACAAAAATAACAATAACAATCCCCAGCCCAGCGGGTCACAAATGACGGATGGCCTTCACATATGGAGGTTATTAGCCACAGTAAGCCTGGCGTGCCTGGACGAATAAGCAGTCTTCGACCAAGTGGTGATGGTTTCTATCAGGACAGCTGGGTGCCATTTGGGAAGCCGCACCTAGAAAATGACCTATTGTCCTGTGAAGGAGCATCAGACGGATAATCATCGTCATGTGCCCTGCCGCATGGCTTTGACGATCATACAAATCTTATATTTTATCGCTGCGAATACATCTCCACCCTCTCTGTCTTCATTCACTCCGCAAGTCCGTCTAACGCTTTCTCCCTGGGTCTTCTTGGTGCTCTTGCCCTCCAGCTTTCATGTTGTAGCTAGGTGTGTTATTTTCTCTTGCCTCCGATGAATATTGCTTGAGTTTTGCTCATCTTTTTCGTTTTTCTTTTTGTGTCTGCCTTTTTCAAGATTGTCTCGTTATTTTCTTTGCTGTTCGTGGAACTCTAAACATTATTCTTAGAAAATCACATTTCAGCGGCCTAATTTTGTTCTGACTTTGCGTGTTAATGTTGACTGTCCACGCTTTACATCCGTACAACAGTATCGGTTCTATATAACACTGATTGATAGGCATTTATTGGTAAGAACGCTTTTCATTTTCTTGAATGCTGTTTTAGCTTGGCAGATAAGGGCTACCTAAAGCCTGAACACCTTAGCCATCTGCACTCAATTAGGGACAGGATAACCCCTGCAGAAAATCTGGAGGGCTGAAGGCAGAGGTCCGCTGGTGCCTTCTAACAAATCAGGGTACTATGCAATATAAAGCAAATGTCCATACGGTCATCTACCTCAGGTGAGAATGGCACATGGTCATGTGGTCTTTTCATGGTGGAATAGCACTGGTTTCTATGCCTTAACAGGCTGGAGGGAACGGAGGGGGGGGGGGGGGGGGGGCGGGAAAGCCGTGTTTATTAACAGATATGATTTGATCAATAGGCAGCGAACGAAAGATCGCCATCCATTTTGCCAGTGTTAGCAATTTGATCACCAGCCCCGTTTTGCCCATGATAACAGCTTGATTGTCAGCTCTATTTGCATTTGCTTCATCTATGCATTAACAGCTTGTGTCTAGCCTTTTCATTTTTTACCTATTGCTGTTAACAGCTTGATTGTGCCAGCTCACTATTTTGCCACTGTCGTTTAACATTACTTGATTGTCAGCTCATATCTTTGCCACTGTTAACAGCTTGTCAGCTCTATTTTGCCACTGTTAACAGCTTGTCAGCATTTTGCATGTACAGATTGTACTCTATTTTGCCACTGTTAACAGCTATTGTCAGCTCTATTTTGCCACTGTAACAGCTTGTCAGCTCTATTTTGCCACTGTTAACAGCTTGATTGTCAGTTCCATTTTGCCACTATTAACAGCTTGTCAGCTCTATTTTGCACACTGTTAACTAGCTTGATTGTCAGCTCTATTTTGCCACTGTTAACAGCTTGATTGTCAGCTCTATTTGCCATGTTAACAGCTTGATTGTCAGTATTTTGCCACTGTTAACACTTGATTAGCCATTTGCATTACAGCTGCAGCTCTATTTATGCACAGTTTTGTTAAACAGCTCTATTTGATTGCTTTTAGCCTTCTATATTTTTGCCAGTGTTAACAGCTTTTCACTTTTCCATGTCCACTCCGTGTCCAATGTTAACAACTTGAATGCCAAAATCGGTAACGGCATGTACAGTCCGTAATCTTGTACTGCAGTGTGTTCCTTAGTTGTGCTGTGTCGTTCTCTTGTTTCGTTTAATCATTAGAAACGGGTATGTCCGTAACTTCAGTTTCGAAGCTGCTGCCCTCAAAGTTGTTGAATTTCCCATTGATGATAGCCCATAGAAAATCAGTTGCACAGAAGTGTGGTCCTTCTCGTGTTTAATGCTGAGAGAAGAACCGATCATTTGTGTCCCATAGCGTGTGTGTGCGTGCGTGCGTGCGTGTGTGTGTGTGTGGGGGGGGCTTTGGGTATTAGCCTTTTAGTCTGCGTGTTTGTGCGCGTTTGTTTCTTGGTATGGGGGGTTAGCCGTTTAGTGTGTGTGTGTGCGTTTGTGTGTGTGTGTTTCTTGCCTTGGAGGTTAGTTTTTTACTTTTTGTGTATATGTGTGGTTGTGTTTTTGTTTGTTTGTTTTGTTTTGTTCAGGGTTTTCAGTCAAAAATGCAACATAATTGGCGGTTACAGCTGCAACTTCGTTGAGAGCCCATTCTGTGGAATTTCAAGCACCGCATTTTTCATACTTGACTTTTTTTTGGAGATAACTTGTTTTCCACCTTGGTCTACAACGCAGGTAGGCGTGAAATAGCTTTTGCCTGTTCCTTGAAAGTGGAAAGAAAGCTTTGTTTTCTTGTTTTCAGCCTTGTATGAGATGGAGAAAAGATGATGCATGCATTCTTCTCTCTCTCTCTCTCGTTCTCTCTCTCTCTCTCTCTCTCTCTC
>CM060307.1:100200712-100250712 GCA_030674185.1 Monoplex corrugatus | reverse complement strand
GTATCTCTTTCACTCTCTCTCTCCTCTCTGTCTCTCTCTCTCTCTGTCTCTCTTTCTCTCTCTTGTCTCTCTCTCTCTCTCTCTCTCTCTCTCTCTCTTTCTTCCAAGTGTGATTCTGAGCGGTTCCAACAAACGCTAGTCCTTGTCAAGGTCCTGATGTTTGGTTCAGGGCAGTGGTTCTGTGGAATGACAGTCACGTTGAGTAAATCAGCTACAGGTGATTGTCCTACAGGTGATTCATGTTATTTGTCTCTTGTCTCTCCTGTGTGTGTCTGTTTCTCTCCCCTCCTCTATGTTTTTGTGTTCTCTCTCTCTCTCTCTCTCTCTCTCTATTTATCTCGCTTCCGCTCTCTCTGTCTCTCCTCTCTCTTCTCTCTCTCTCTCACTCACTCTCTCTCACTTTCTGTCTCTCTCTCTCTCTGTATCTCTTTCACTCTCTCTCTCTCCTCTCTGTCTCCGTCTGTCTCTCTGCCTCTCTCTCTCTCTTGTCTCTCTCTCTCGTCTCTCTCTCTCTTTTTTTCTCTCTCTCTTTCTTCCAAGTGTGATTCTGAGCGGTTCCAACAAAGGCTAGGTCCTTGTCAAGGTCCTGATGTTTGGTTCAGGGCAGTGGTTCTGTGGAATGACAGTCACGTTGAGTTGATCAGATACAGGTGATTGTCCTACATGTGATTCATGTTGTTTGTCTCTGTTTCTCTCCTTTTCTGTTTCTGTCTCTCTCTGTCTCTTTCTTTTGTCTCTGTCTCTGTCTCTCTCCTCTCCTTCTCTGTCTCCCTCTCTCCCCCTGTCTCTCTCATCTCTCTCTTTGTCTCTCGCTCTCTTTCTCTCTTTGTTTCTCTCTCTCTCTGCGTGTCTCTGTCTCCTTTGTCTCATCTCTCTCTGTCTCTTGTCTATGTCTCTATCTCTGTCTCTCTCTCGCTCTATCTGTCTGTCTTTCTTTTCTCTCTCTCTCTCTCTCCATGTCTCTCTCTCTCTCTCATCTCTCTCTGTCTGTCTCTGTCTCTCTCTCTCTGTCTGTTTCTCTCTGTCTGTCGGTCGGTCTGTCTGTCTCTCTCTCTCCCTCTCCCCCCCCCCCCCCCTCTCTCTCTCTGTATGTTTGCCTCTCCCTCTGTCTCTGTGTCTGTGTCTCTCTTTGTCTCTGTCTCTCTCTGCGTGTCTCTGTCTCTCTCCTCTCTCTCTCTCTGTCTCTCTTCTGTCTGTCTCTCTTTGTGTCTGTCTCACTTTCTCTCTCTCACACGCACACTTTCTGTCTGTCTGTCTCTCTCTTTCATTCTTTCTCTCATTCGCTCTTTCACTCTTTCTCTGTGTCTCACTCTGTCTGTCTGTCTGTATCTGTCCGTCTGTCTGTTTGTCTGTCTGTCTCTCTTCTTCTTTTTCTTCTCTCTCTCTCTCTGTCTCTCTCTCTGTCCCTCTCTCTCTCTTTGTTTTTGTGTGCGCTGGCGTGCACGCGCGCGCATATATGTTATTTTGCTAAAGTCATACTTCCTGTAGCGGGGATACTGGCTTCGTGAGAATGGCAGAAATATATTGGTTGATCAGCTACAGGTGACTGACCAACCTGTGCATCATTAGATGTGTATGTGTGTGTGTGTGTGTGTGTGTGTGTGTGTGTGTGTGTGTGTGTGTGTGTGTGTGTGTGTGTGTGTGTGTGTGTTCTTGTTGATCTTGTTCTTGTTATTCTTGTTCTCGTTGTGTATTTGGTGTGTGCGTGTTGTTGTTGGTGGTGGTGGTGGTGTGTGTGTGTGTGTGTGTCTCTCTCTCTCTCTCTCTCTCTATATATATATATATACATACATATACATATACATATACACCAGGGTGAGTCTTTAGTACAGGAACAATTACCGACGCAGGAACATATATCATACATCAAAATGAAGCTGGTCCTCTGGGGATCACATCCCTACTTCTCAACATAGTCACCGTTTCTCTCAATAGCAGTGTTCCACCTTCAAATGAGGGCATGTATCCCTGCCTTGTAAAATTCTGTTGACTGTACCTTGAGCCACGTCTTCATTGCAGTTTTCACTTCCTCGTCTTCCTCTCCCTTCTTCTTTTTTTCTTCTTCTTCTTCTTCTTCTTCTCTTCTTCTTCTTCTTCTTCTTCTTCTTCTTCTTCTTCTTCTTCTTCTTCTTCTTCTTCTTCTTCTTCTTCTTCTTCTTCTTCTTCTTCTTCTTTCTTCTTCCTTCTTCTTCTTATTCTTCTTATTCTTCTTCTTCCTCCTCCTGTCTCTCACTTTGTGAGAGAAAGTGTGTGTGAGTGTGGGCGCGCGTGTACGAGTATTTAACTTTACCAAGTCTTACATAGTGTAGACGGGATATTGGCTTCTCTGGGAATAGCAGAAATACGTTGGTTGATCAGGTACAGATGGCTGTGTGTGTGTGTGTGTGTGTGTGTGTGTGTGTGTGTGTGTGTGTGTGTGTGTGTGTGTGTGTGTGTGTGTGTGTGTGTGTGTGTGTGTGTGTGGTTCTTGTTCTTGTTCTTGTTTTTGTTGTATATGTGTGTACATGGTATGTGCGTTTTGTTGTATGTGTGTGTACATATATATATATATATATATTATATATATATATGTGTGTGTGTGTGTGTGTGTGTGTTGTGTGTGTGTGTGTTGTAGGGTTCATATACATGTCTGTATGGCTTCTGTTGAAATGTCTACACAGCGCCATTCTCTCTGTCTCTATCTCTGTCTTTCTCTTGTCTCTCTCTCTCTTTCTCTCTCTCTCTGTCTCTCTCTCTCTCTGTCTGTCTCTCTCTCTCTCTCTCACACACACACACACACACACACACACACACACACACACACACACACACACACACACACACACACACACACACACACACACAGAGAAGTGTGTTGTTAAGAGTTGTTACATTATTTGAGTTCATCTCGTTCTGATTATTCTTGGAATCTTGGTTGATTCCTGATTGAAGCATCTAAAAAATGTGAATTCCTTTGCCATAATGTGCAGTTTATTTATTAATTACCATGTTGTTTGACTGCTTTTCGCTAACGTAAACACACATTGTTAGCAGGGACTTATGGTCTTTTTTGAATAAATAAAAATGAAAATCTGTCTGTCTGTCTGTCTCAGTCTCTCTCTTTCTCTGTCTGTCTGTCTCTCTCTCTCTGTCTCTCTCTCTTTCTCTCTGTCTCTCTTTCTCGCTCTGCCTCTGTCTTTTGCTGTCTCTCCTCTCTCTCTCTCTGTCTCTCTTCTGTCTGTCTCACTTTCTCTCACACACACACTTTCTCTCTGTCTGTCTGTCTCTCTCTTTCACTCTCTCTCTGTGTCTCACTCTGTCTGTCTGTATCTGTCCGTCTGTGTCTGTCTGTCTCTGTCTGTCTCTCTTCTTCTTTTTCTTCTCTCTCTCTCTGTCCCTCTCTCTCTCTTTGTTTTTGTGTGCGCTGGCGTGCACGCGCGCGCATATATGTTATTTTGCTAAAGTCATACTTCCTGTAGCGGGGATACTGGCTTCGTGAGAATGGCAGAAATATATTGGTTGATCAGCTACAGGTGACTGACCAACCTGTGCATCATTAGATGTGTGTGTGTGTGTGTGTGTGTGTGTGTGTGTGTGTGTGTTGTGTGTGTGTGTGTGTGTGTGTGTGTGTGTGTGTGTGTGTGTGTGTGTGTGTTGATCTTGTTCTTGTTATTCTTGTTCTCGTTGTGTATTTGGTGTGTGCGTGTTGTTGGTGGTGGTGGTGGTGGGTGTGTATGTGTGTGTCTCTCTCTCTCTCTATATATATATATATACATACATATAATAATAATAATAATTACAATATTTATATAGCGCAAAATCTTGATAAAATCAAATCTAAGCGCTGAAGCAGACACACACGCAAGCACGCACGCACGCACGCGCACGCACGCACACGCACGCACACACACACACACACACACACACACACACACACACACACTCACACTCACACACACGCATGGCTATAAATGGGGAGAAAGAATAAAAGCAAGAATAAAAGCAATGGAAAATTATAGAGAGCATAGCATATAGAATTATATATTATAACCATGTGATTCCCTCCGAGCGGAGACAGGCTGCAGAGGGGGGGGGGGGGGTTGAGTGAGGTTAGGATTTTATGCGGAGGAGAAAAGGTGAGTTTTGAGAGCGGACTTGAAGGAGACAAAAGTAGGTTGCTGACGGACTGAGAGAGGAAGTTTGTTCCAGGAGAGTGGACCAGAAACAGAGAAGGCTCGTGGACCATAGGTATTGAGCTTAGTGCGTGGAAAGCGAGAAGTCAGAGGATCGGAGGCAGAGCGGAGGGTACGTGAGGGAACATAGATCTCAAGTAGGCTTGACAGGTAATCGGGGGCTGCGTTATTGAGGCTTTTGTAGCACATGGTGTCTAGTTTGTACTGTATGCGCTTTGATACAGGGAGCCAGTGAAGTTGTGCCAGGAGAGGAGATATGTGGTCAGCTTTTTACTTTTTGAGTACAAGGCGTACAGCATTGTTTTGAATGCGCTGTAGGATGTGAATGGTGGAGGCAGGAAGACCAGACAGGAGTGAATTGCAATAGTCAATGCGAGACATTATGAAGGAGAGAACGAGTTTTTGCAGTTGTTTCGACAGAGAGATACTTCCTGATCAGCCTTATACGATGGAAATGATAGTAGCAAGATCTGGCAGTTTGAGAAACAAAGTTGTTCATGGAGAGGGTAGAGTCGATGCAGACACCAAGGTTTTTAGCTGAATCAGAAATTGGAACTGGTGTGTTACATAATGGGAGAGAAAGAGGAGGCAGCTGAGAAAGTTTCTGACGGGTGCCAATGAGGATAGCTTCTGTCTTGTCATATACATATACATATACCTATACACCAGGGTGAGTCTTTAGTACAGGAACAATTACCGACGCAGGAACATGTATCATACATCAAAATGAAGCTGGTCCTCTGGGGATCACATCCCTACTTCTCAACATAGTCACCGTTTCTCTCAATAGCAATGTTCCACCTTCAAATGAGGGCATGTATCCCTGCCTTGTAAAATTCTGTTGACTGTACCTTGATCCACGTCTTCACTGTAGTTTTCACTTCCTCGTCTTCCTCTCCCTTCTTCTTTTTTTTTTTCTTCTTCTTCTTCTTCTCTTCTTCTTCTTCTTCTTATTCTTCTTATTCTTATTCTTATTCTTATTCTTATTCTTCTTTTTCTTATTCTTCTTCTTCCTCCTCCTGTCTCTCACTTTGTGAGAGAAAGTGTGTGTGAGCGTGGGCGCGCGTGTACGAGTATTTAACTTTACCAAGTCTTACATAGTGTAGACGGGATATTGGCTTCTCTGGGAATAGCAGAAATACGTTGGTTGATCAGGTACAGATGGCTGTGTGTGTGTGTGTGTGTGTGTGTGTGTGTGTGTGTGTGTGGTGTGTGGTTCTTGTTCTTGTTCTTGTTCTTGTTTTTGTTGTATATGTGTGTACATGGTATGTGCGTTTTGTTGTATGTGTGTGTACATATATATATATATATATATATATATATATATATATATATATATATGTATATATATGTATGTATGTATGTATGTGTGCTGCGTATGTGTATGTGTGTATGCTATGAATGGGAGGGTGTGTGTGTGCGTGCGTGTGTGTGTGTGTGCATGTCTGTATGGCTTCCGTTGAAATGTCTACACAGCGCCATTCTCTCTCTCTCTATCTCTGTCTTTCTCTTGTCTCTCTCTCTCTTTCTCTCTCTCTGTCTCTCTCTCTCACACACACACACACACACACACACACACACACACACACACACACACACACACACACACACACACACACACACACACACACACACAGCACAGAGAAGTGTGTTTTTAGAGTTGTTAAATTATTTGAGTTCATCTCGTTCTGATTATTCTTGGAATCTTGGTTGATTCCTGATTGAAGCATCTAAAAAATGTGAATTCCTTTGCCGTAATGTGCAGTTTATTTATTAATTACCATGTTGTTTGACTGCTTTTCGCTAACGTAAACACACATTGTTAGCAGGGACTTATGGTCTTTTTTGAATAAATAAAAATGAAAATCTGTCTGTCTGTCTCAGTCTCTCTCTTTCTCTGTCTGTCTGTCTTTCTCTCTCTCTCTCTCTCTCTCTCTGTCTCTCTCTCTTTCTCTCTGTCTCTCTCTCTCTTTCTCGCTCTGCCTCTGTCTCTTGCTGTCTCTCCCCTCTCTCTCTCTCTCTCTCTCTTTCTTTCTCTACCTTTCTATCTGTCCTCTCTCTCTCTCTCACTCCCCCCCCCCTCTCTCTCTTCTTCCCTTCCTCTGTTTTTTTCTCCTTCCCACTGTCTCCAGCACTTCCCTTCGCTTTTACTGCAATGTGAAAAATAATTACCGGCCGCATATTTTATGGTCACTTTCTTTGTTTTTCTGTTTGCCATTATGAAAGAGAAGTCATCAAAGCACGGGCTATTAATAACAGTCCCCTTTGTCCCAGAGAGGGCTAGTAAGTCCCCATTGTCACACAGAGAGCTATTAATATAAATCGCCATTATCCCAGAAAGGGCAATTAATGCAAGTCTTCATTATCCCAGAGAGGGCTATTAATATAAGTCTTCATTATCCCAGAGAGGGCTAGTAACTCCCCGTTTTTCCAGAGAGGGATATTGATAAGTCCACGTAATAACAGCGAGGACTTAATGTAAGTCCCCATTATCCTAGAGAGGGCTCTTAGCATAAGTCCCCATTATCCTAGAGAGGGCTCTTAGCATAAGTCCCCATTATCCTAGAGAGGGCTCTTAGCATAAGTCCCCATTATCCTAGAGAGGGCTCTTAGCATAAGTCCCCATTATCCTAGAGAGGGCTCTTCATATAAGTCCCCATTATCCTGGAGAGGGCTCTTAATATAAGTCCCCATTATCCTGGAGAGGGCTATTAATATATAAGTCCCCTTCATCCTAGAGAGGGCTATTAATATAAGTCCCCGTAATCCCAGAGAGGGCTCTTAATATAAGTCCCCTTCATCCTAGAGAGGGCTATTAATATAAGTCCCCGTAATCCCAGAGAGGGCTCTTAATATAAGTCCATATTATCCTAGAGAGGGCTATTAATATAAGTCCCCGTAATCCCAGAGAGGGCTCTTAATATAAGTCCCCATTATCCTAGAGAGGGCTATTAATATAAGTCCCCGTAATCCCAAAGAGGGCTCTTAATATAAGTCCATATTATCCTAGAGAGGGCTATTACTATAAGTCCCCGTAATCCCAGAGAGGGCTCTTAATATAAGTCCCCGTAATCCCAGAGAGGGCTCTTAATATAAGTCCCCGTAATCCCAGAGAGGGCTCTTAATATAAGTCCCCATCATCTTAGAGAGGGCTCATATAAGTCCCCATTATCCTAGAGAGAGCTCTTAATATAAGTCCCCATTATCCTAGAGAGAGCTCTTAATATAAGTCCCCATTATCCAAGAGAGCTCTTAATATAAGTCCCCATTATCCAAGAGAGCTCTTAATATAAGTCCCCATTATCCCAGAGAGAGCTCTTAATATACGTCCCCATTATCCTAGAGAGAGCTCTTAATATAAGTCCCTATTATCCTAGAGAGAGCTCTTAATATAAGTCCCCATTATCCAAGAGAGCTCTTAATGTAAGTAGTCCCCATTATCCTAGAGAAAGCTCTTAATATAAGTCACCGTTATCCTAGAGAGGGCTATTAATATAAGTCCCCGTAATCCCAGAGAGGGCTCTTATTATAAGTCCCCATTATCCTAGAGAGGGGCTCTTATTATAAGTCCCCATTATCCTAGAGAGGGCTCTCAATATAAGTCCCCATTATCCTAGAGAGGGCTATTAATATATGTCCCCGTAATCCCAGAGAGGGCTCTTAATATAAGTCCCTATTATCCTAGAGAGGGCTCTTAATATAAGTTTCCATTATCATTGAGAGGGCTCTTAATATAAGTCCTCATTATCCTAGAGAGGGCTCTTAATATAAGTCCCTGTCATCCCAGATAGGGCTCTTAATATAAGTCCCCATTATCCTGGAGAGGGCTATTAATATAAGTCCTCATTATCCTAGAGAGGGCTCTTAATATAAGTCCCTGTAATCCCAGAGAGGGCTCTTAATATAAGTCCCCATTATCCTAGAGTGGGCTCTTAATATAAGTCCCCATTATCCAAGAGAGCGCTCTTAATATAGAGAGGGCTATCAATATAAGTCCCCGTAATCCCAGAGAGGGCTCATATTTTAAGTCCCCATTATCCTGGAGAGGGCTCTTGATATAAGTCCCCGTAATCCCAGAGAGAGCTCATATTTTAAGTCCCCATTATCCCAGAGAGGGCTCTTGATATAAGCCCCCATTATCCCAGAGAGGGCTCTTAATATAAGTCCCCATTATCCTAGAGAGGGCTCTTAATGTAAGTCCCCTTAAACCCAGAGAAAGCTCTTAATATAAGTCCCCATTATCCTAGAGAGGGCTATTAATATAAGTCCCCGTAATCCCAGAGAAAGCTCTTAATATAAGTCCCCATTATCCTGGAGAGGGCTGTTAATATAAGTCCCCATTATCCTAGAGAGAGCTCTTAATGTAAGTCCCCATTATCCTAGAGAGGCTATTAGTATAAGTCCCCATTATCCTAGAGAGGGCTGTTGATATAAGTCAACATTACCCAGGAGAGGGCTATTAATATATGTCCCCATTATCCTGGAGAGGGCTATTAGTAAAGTCCTCGTAATCCCAGAGAGGGCTCTTAATATGTCTCCATAATCCCAGAGAGGGCTCTTAATATAAGCCCCCATTATCCTAGAGAGGGCTCTTAATATAAGTCCCCGTTATCATAGAGAGGGCTCTCAATATAAGTCCCTGTTATCCTAGAGAGGGCTATTAGTATAAGTCCCCATTATCCTAGAGAGGGCTATTAGTATAAGTCCCCATTATCCTAGAGAGGACTCTTAATATAAGTCCCCGTTATCCTAAAGAGGGCTATTAATAAAAGCCCACATCATCCCAGAGAGGGCTGTTGATATGTCATCATTATCCCAGAGAGGGCTATTATGTCTACATATTACCCCAGTGATGGCTCTTGTCTTGTATTAAATATGCGTTCTTATTCTTCCCTCGTGTTTTTTTCTGGTTCTTGTTTGCTTGAATGCGGGCAATCACACTTGTTTTGGATATCCACATTATCCCAGAGAGGGCTGTTGATATAAGTCATCATTATCCCAGAGAGGGCTATTAATTCAAGTCCCCATTATCCCAGGGAGAGCTATTTTATGTCTCCATTGTCCCAGGGAGGGCTGTTAATACTTGTCCCCGTCATTCCAGAGAAATCACAGCGATGTGAGCGCATAGAGGCAGACATGTTGGACAGGAAGCCGGGTGATGTATAGGTCTCTCTCAGGCTCCACACATGCACACTGATTTCCCCTGTGCTCCTTTCTTTCCCCGGTTACGTACATCACGTGCAAATGAGGTCATGTACACCTTTGTTTCCATGTTGGGGCAGGAACACAGGAAGGCAGGTAGACACACGTTCTTAACGCGCGTGCACACACACATACGGACATGCACACATACATACACACACGCGCGCGTACACACACACACACACACACACACACACACACACACACACACACACACACAACACACACACACACACACACACACACACACACACACACACACACAAAAGCAGAAACAGGAACATGGGAAAGCAGACGCGTGCACATTCTCTCTTTCTCTCTATCTCTCTCTCTCTAACTCACTCACACACACACACACACACACACACACACACACACACACACACACACACACACACACACACACACACACACACACACACACACGAGACTACCACTACCACTCTTACTATATGACGAATATGACCGATGGGTGTACAGCTGATTTCCAGTTGGCTGAATTTCTTAAATATTTACCCTAACCGTAACAACCTCTAACAGAACACTGACAGTAAAAATATATAGCAGGGTTCTCCTGGACAATTTAACGCTGGGAAGTTAAGCGGGGAGAACCGTTACAGTCGAGTGGCACACGTGCAGCATGTAAAGTGGCGTGCTGCTGGCGAAGGCCCAAATGTGCATCGTCAGGTCTGTTTACCTGTGTGTCTCAAATGCCAGGAACGACAGGTATGATGTACGGAACCTTCAGCCGCACTGCACCGTCAAGTGGCTACCATTCCCTCTCTCCCTCTCTGCGCCCCTTCCCTCTCTCTCCACTTCTAACCCGACACGCAGGGGTTGAGTACCAAGTGCAGACCTGACCCATCCTGTGTAAAGTACATTTTCTACCGGTAGTGTCACCTTTCTGCTCTTTCCGTTAATTATGTTGGTATTTGTATTCAGCTTTGATTTTGTTAACCTCCTAGTGGTAAATAAGACAGAGTGGTCAGCGCCAAGGGCACATCCTTTGATTATATGCGCGAATGCATTGATATGTGTACTTAATTTTTTTTTTTTTTTTGTTGAAGTATTGCGAGTGTATGGAAATGGTTATAGCCCTGATATGGCTCTATGCAGTCGGCTGGGCTTTTAACAAAAATAACAACAACAATGAATCCTCTGTTGATAAATTGGATGGGGTGATCAGTGTTAGGGGCATGTCCTTAGATTTTGTACGCAAATGCATTGATATGTGTATTTTGTTCTCCAGGTGGTCTTTTTTCTCTCCTGTGAGATATGGTGTGCATTTTGAGGTGGTTATACCCCTGATAAGGTTCTGTGCAGACGGCTAGGCTTAAAAAAAAACAATAACAATAATCGTTCTGCACTTAATGGTCGGGTTGAACTTGCAACGTCAGCTGTGTACTAGCACTTTTCGTTGCCTGTTCAAATCAACATTTGAAGTGTATTCAAGAGTAAATCATCACGCTTGGACAGTATCGTGTGTGTTCTATAGACTGTTGGCAATTGTCTGGCACACTCTTGGGCTTGCTCAAAACTGTTGGAGTTGGCAAGGTCCTGAAATGGGAGAAAGGCGGGGAGGGGGGGGGGGTGTTTAGAAACGCGAAGGTAATTAAAATGCTTGGAACTTGAACAAGAGGCAAAGAACAGGCCGGTTTTTGTATTGCTGATAGGAAACAGAAGAGAAAAAAAAACACGAAAAAAGAAGCAGAACGCGTATTCAGTACAACAAGACAAGACAGGCGCATATTTTCGGCCAACTGGCCTTTGTCAAGCGTAAGATCACAAACACCAAATACAAACAGTTAGGAGAAAAAGACTGAAACTTTCCCTGTTGCTGATGGGTTTGCACTCTAGACCTCAGGTCTTTAATTCCGCGACTTTTCTTGTCAACCTGATTAGCCGGTCTGCTGTGAGATTAACCCTTTGACTCCCGTATCCCATCCACCAATTACAAAGAACTGAACCCTTTGACTCCCTCACCCAATCCACCAGCTTCCTAAAGGGTTACGTTTTTGCTTTGTTAGTATGGTTGGCAATACAGGATACTGGTCGACAGGGTGCGAGAGTCAAAGGGTAATTTGTTGGCGTAATGTAGCACATTCTGCCAGATGAACGTAGATGACAGATCAGAAATGGCATGTTGATGAAGTAGGAAGCACGATGCTACAGGAGCGAGAGGTGGAAGATGATCATGGATGGCAACAGGCATGTTCAATCGTGGAAACACTTTTTCGCTCTAGTGGTTTTTTCTTTTGTTTTGTTTTTGTTTGTTGTTGTTGTTTTCTAGGGAGAAGAGTGGCAGAATGGTTCAGAAGTTCGCCTGCCAATAACTAAACTCAAGGTTCCAGGGTTGGCTGCCCGTAGAGGCCTTGACTTTTCTCTTCAGTTTGACCGGTAAATCGAACTGAACGGCTAGTCCTTCGGAAGGGGACGAAAAACGAGTCGGACCTATGTGCCTTCTGGCTGCGCGCGCTAAAGATCTCACGGCAGTTGAAAACCGTGAAGAGCAGGGCATTGCCCGGCTGTCTTGTAACAAAAAACAAACAAAAAACCATTGGAGGGATAGGTTATTTCCCAGGTCCCACCCCTTGAAGACCAATTAGCGTTCTTGCCTTTCTGAAGTCTTGGTACAAAAAAAATGTGAATATGAATTTGAATCGACAGAGAGAGGATGGGCGCCGCCCTCGAGGTGCTGGCCCCAGGAAAAGTAGAGGTCTCTGCCATTTCACTCCCCTACGACCCCAAGGTTATGGAACTATCTAGGTAGGACCTCAAGATTTGGCCAGCTCATGGAATTATGTGCAGGCTGAAGGCTTGTACCGTGATCATTCTGGATCTTTTCCATCACATGCCGTCTGTGACGTTAGTACTTTACTTTTTCCTTCCGCTTGTACCGGTGGGCGTCGCGGGGAGATACAGTCGTCTGTCAGCAGCAAGGCGGGTGGCCTGGAGACGGGACATCTCGTGAGCTCTGAGGGTGTCTGCCACGGAGTCGCTCCATCGTCGTCTTGGTCTTCCTCTGGCTCTCCAGCCAGAGTATCTGGTGTTGTATGCCCGAAGAGCTGGATGGTTTAGGGGCATACGTGTGAGGTGTCCGAACCACTTGATCCTCATATGTTCGATGTGTTGTAGGATTGGTGTTGCTCCTACCATGTATCGTATCACCTCATTTCTGATCTTGTCCCGCCTTGTCTTGTTTACTGCTTTCCTCAGGCATTTCATTTCACAGGTGACCAGTTTTCTCTCGAGGACTTTAGTTAGGGACCATGTCTGGCACTGGTATGTCAGCGTTGGTAGAAAAATGGCGTTGATGAGTTTCGCCTTAGTGCTGGTGGGAATGCTGGGGTGTTTCAGGAGAGGGGCAAGTTGGTAGCTGACTGCGTTGGCTTTCTGGCATCTGGTCTCGATCTCTCTGTCTAGTTTGCCATTTTCAGTGAAGATGCTGCCCAGGTATTTAAATTCACTGGCTTGCTTCAACTGGGTTCCGTTGATGTTGATGTCCAGTTTGTTTGATCTCTTACTGACAGTCATGACCTCGGTCTTGCTGACGCTGATCTTCATGCCGTATGTCTCGCAGCTTTCATTGAGCTGGTCTGTGTGCTCCTGTACCTGTATCTTGTCATTGTTCACCATTGCCTGGTCGTCCGCAAACATGAGTTCATTGAGTGCCTCAGGGTCTGGGTTTGCCTCCTTCGTAATCTGATCCATATAGATCACGAAGAGAAGATGGGAGAGATCACAGCCCTGCCTTACTCCCGATATCACTGGGAACCAGTCAGATGTTCCACTGGCGGTGCGGACTGCACTCCTGCTGTTGGCGTAGATGGCCCGAATGTTGTCTAGCAGCTGGCCCTTGATGTCGTACTGCTCGAGGACCTTCCATAGCTTGTCTCTGTTGACTCGATCAAAGGCCTTTTCTTGATCAACAAATACATGATGGAGATCTCGGTCATATTCGATCGCCCTCTCGCACAGTTGTCGGAGTGCGAAGATTGCATCGGTGCACCCTCTTCCTTTTCTGAAGCCAAATTGGGCGTCACTGAGGAGATGTTCTGTTTTCGCTCGAGTGCGCTGCTCCAGGATCATTGCGTACATTTTCCCTACATGGCTGAGTAGTGATATGCCTCTGTAGGTACTGCAGTCTTTCTTGCTGCCCTTCTTCTTCCATATTGGCACCACTATTGCATTTTGCCAGTCTTCTGGTACTTTTCTCTCCTCCCAAGCTTTCTGAAAGATGGTGGTGAGCCACTGAATTCCGGTTTCACCGCACACATGGATGGCTTCAGTTGTTATGCCGTCGACTCCAGCTGCCTTGCCTTTAGGGCTGGTCTTCACTGCTTTTTTTTACTTCACTCTCTAGGATGGTAGGTTCTGAGTGGTCTGGGTGGCTGGGGGTGAACCGAGACTGTGTGTCTTGTGCCCGTACTCCTGATGGGTTTAGTAGGTCTTTGAAATAGTTTTCCCGTCTCTTCACTATTTTCTCCTCTTCATGCAATGCTTCTCCTTTTGCATCATTGATGATAGTGGTCGGATCGAAAGGTTCATCTCGCACTCTCATCGCTTTCACACTCTTGTAAAACTCTCTTGGGGAAGCTTTGCATGTTTCACAGAGTTTTTCACCATACTGGGTCCATGACTTTTCCTTTGCTGTTCTCACAACTTTCTTGCTGTGTCTTCTTGCAAGTCTGTACTTGATGTAGTCCTCTTCATCCTTTGACTTGATCCAGATCTTGTATAGTTTCTTCTTTTTCCTGATAGCCTCCTTCACTTCTTTGTTCCACCAAGCTGTTGCCTTTCTGTTTCTTCCTCCTGTCTTCTTGGTGCCACAGGCTTCTTTTATAGTGTCCAGGAGGACTGTCTTGAAGGTGTCCCAAGCTTCCTCTACGTTTAGTAATGGTCACTACAGTCCAATTTTTCACTGAAGGTGCACCTGATCTGAGTCTGCACCTCTTCGTCTTGAAGCTTGTGCATGTTGAGTCTTTCCGGCTGTTTCTTCTTTTTGGTGAACTTCCTCTTCTTCTGAGTGACCAACGTCGTGATGATTGGCCTGTGGTCTGTGTCCAGGCCTGCGTTGGGGATGGCTCTTAAGTCTCTGATGTTGTTCCGCATTCTAGATCTTGCTAGTGTGAAGTCGATTTGAGATGAGACGTCGATATCGTTCCATTTGTACCAGGTGTAGATCTGAATGGCTCTGTGCTGGAAGAAGGTGTTGGTGACAATAAGGTCATGCTCTGCACACAGTTCCAATATATGGTTGCCGTTGTAGTTGCATGGTGTTCTGTGGTCACTGTGTGGACCAAGGTGTTTTGTCCATGGTGTTCTTCTCTCTCCGACTCTGCCATTGAAATCTCCCATGACGTACAGGTCTTCTTGGTCCGGGATGCTGTTGATGGTGTCAGAGAGTTTTTCAAAGAAGGAGTCCTTATCCTCATCTGAGTAGGAGTCATTACATGGTGCATACACTTGAATGTAGTTGTTGATCTTGTTGTCCTCTCTAATGCCGAGTGACGTTAGTGCATATGGAATTCATTCCGAGCGCGGAGACGTCATTTTGAGAAGCTCATACTGAATTTACTGAATTTTTTCGGGTTCGTGGGCTTCAGCTCCCACGTGCATTCGAATGGGCTTTTGCATATATGGACGTGTTGTTGTTGTTGTTGTTTCAACCCTACCGTTGATGTGACCTTACTCCATTTTTCGCGGGTGTGTACACTGGGACTTTACTTGTCTCCATAAGCTCCTCCGTGGTGATGCTTGGGGCTCTTTCAGTAAAAATAGTGTCCCCACCTTCTGAAAATTTTGTGCTAGAAATTTTCTCTTTTCTGTCACTCTTTGTTTCTTCCTTCCTCCTTTGCTTTCTGTCATTTCTTCCTCTCATTTTCTGCCTTGCTGGTCCATTCACCTGTATGTGTTCGATAAAGTCTTACGTGCTTTCTCTTAGGATTCGTAATTGGGTACATGTAGTAAGTGCATTGTTTTGGCTCTAGGGAAATGAGATATGTAGAAGCAATTTTAGGTAATTTATGCCCGTTTTTAGATATGTTTTTTGGTGTCTTTAGGTATGCTTAAAATTGTATTCAGGTGTTTTTAATCCCCTGTACGATAAATTGGGCTGAGTCGTCATCGCCGGGGGGGGGGGGGGGGATGTCCTTAAATTATGTGCGCGAATGCATTGATATGTGTACTTATTCTTTTTTTTTCCTGTTGAAGTTTTCTGTTTTGAAGCGGTTATAGCCCTGATAGAGCTCTACGCAGTCAGCTTGGCTTTAAACAACAATAACAATAGCTTTCCTAAGCAGACAGTATTTTTAAGATGCTTGCTTGTGTTCTGCGTGCGTATACACACGAAGACTGTAGCAAGTCTCCACATAATTATGTTGACTTAGAAGATGGGAAATATGTCCACCCTTCACCCACCAGGCGTTACCTAAACGGATTCAAACCCACGCCTTCATGGCTGCTAGTATCTTTAAGACACTTATTTGTGTTCTGCATGCGTGTACACACGAAGACACTGGCAAGTCTCGACATATGTTGGTCAAACATTGTGATTTATATCCACTCATCACCCACAAGGCGTTACCCAGGCAGATTCAAACCCACGCCTTCCAATAAGATCAGTGTTTAATCCATTTGACTGTACGTTGTCCGCCCTAGTGATAGCTTTGTAACTTAAACATAGCTATAACGTTCTATAATGTTAGTGATAAGAAAGGAACATTATATATAACTTTTGTCCACAATATCGTTTGTCCACACAACTGTGATTTATAGTTTTTAATCCATGAGAAAAGGTCGGGTGGCTGGGAAAAGATCGGGGTGGCTGGGAAAAGAGAAAAATTAATTGAAAAACGGTTTATATCAATTTGACAAACAGGAGATCTGTGATTAGCCGGACAGTCTTATTAAGGTCATTCTTTCCCTTCGAGGGAGCATCATCAAAATATCACTAATACGACATTTTTTTTTAATACACAAAATGCTATTTCTGCGATGTAATAAGTCGTAAGACAGAGTATTCAAAGAATGAATGATGGATAGACACCGAGTGATATATGTGTGTACTACTACATACATACATACATACATACATACATACATACATACATACATACATACATACATACATACTACATACATACATACATACATACTTGTCATGTGTGCAGGGTGGTGCGTGCACATGTTTTTTGTATCGTGTGCATGGGGTGGTGTATGCATGATTTTTTTTAATTGTGCTGCGTGCGAAAGGGAATTTTGTGTGCATGTTAGTTTGAAACAGTTCACCCAAGAGAGACTTAGTAGAAGAAGGGTAGATAGTCAGTCTCCAAAAAAAAAACCGCTAGAGAAAGGAGAAGAAAGAAAAGAAAAGCGAGAAAGAAAAAAAGAGAGAAGCAAGGAAGGAAAGAAAGAAGGAAACAAAAAAAAGAAGAAAGAAAGAAGTAGAAAGAGAAGAAGAAGGGAGAAGAGGAAGAGAAAAGAAGAAGAAAAAAAAGAAGAAAGAAAAGAAGAATGAAAAGAAAGAGAAAAAAAAAAAAAGAAAGAAAGAAGAAAAAGAAAAAAGGAGAAAGAAGAGAAAAGAAGGGAAAAAGAAAGAAGAAAAATAAAGAGAAAAAGAGAAGAAAAGTAAGAAGTAAAAAAATATATTTTAAAAAAAGGCGAAAAAGAAGGATAAAGAGAAGAAGAGGAACGAGAAGAGTAAGGTGAAGAAGGAGAAGGAGACGAGGAATAGGAGACGAAGAAGGAGGAAACGAAGGAGACGAAGAAGAAGGAGACGAGGAAGAAGGAGAAGGGAAAGAAAGAGGAGCAGGGGACAAGGAAGGAGACGAAGAGGGAGGAGAGAAAGAGTGAATATGAAGATGCGTGGTTGTGTATGTTGTATGTTGTATGAGTGATGTGTGAAAGTTTGTAGTAATAAACGTAAAAAATCATATCGCAGTTTGTTTAGTGCCATTGGTTGGAAGGAGTGCGTGCGGTTGCGTGACGGACGAATGCTTTTTGCATGTGTTGATTGCGTGAACATGTGTAGCAAAAGCATGACATACATACATACTAATACATACATACATACATACATACATATCATACATTACATACATAAATACATTGTTTGTATACTTTGTTTTCTAAAGCTTTTGCGGCATTTACCATAGGAAACTATATGATCTGCAGAAATGCGAAAAAGAATTGCAGAACCAACCAAGTCGCTGATTGGTTCCTTTCTGTGATGAGTTGCAGTGTGTGTGTGTGTGGGGGGGGGGGGGTGTTTTTGTACATACTTGAATCTGTCTGGGATGAATACATGAATCTTGAACAGTCCAGTCTGTATATGAGTAGAATTTGGTGTTATTTTTTCCAGTGTGGTCTGTGGAATATATTCAGAAGTAATTTATGAAAATGACCAAGGAGTAGCAGTCTGGTTTCCGTTGACGTACATTCTTGTGAAACATGACTTTTGGAGCCTGCAGTTTCGAAATACCTCAGAAAATGGACAAATCTGTTTCTTTGAACTGTCAAGTTGACACACCTAAGAAACACACCTGAATTAGGTAGCAGTTTCTTTCAATTGACACATCTGAGAAAAATACCTAAAGTAGGTAGCAGTTTCTTTCAATTGACACATCTAAGAAACACACCTGAAGGGGTAGCAGTTTCTTCTTCAATTGACACATCTAAGAAACACACCTGAAGTAGGTAGCAGTTTCTTTCAATTCTCATCCAAGAAAAACACCTGAAGTGGGTAGCAGTTTCTTTCAATTGACACATCTAAGAAACACACCTGAAGTAGGTAGCAGTTTCTTTCAATTGAACACATCTGAGAAATACACCTGAAGTAGGTAGCAGTTTCTTTCAATGGACACATCTGAGAAACACACCTGAAATAGGTAGTACACTCATCAACAAATTTCAGTTTCTGGAAGAATGGATTTAGAGATTCAAGTAGTTGCATTATAAATAATAACCAAAGGTATCTGCCAAGTCAACCTCTTAGCAATTCGCGCGCCATCTGTTTCAGTTTCTCCCCCAAAACATACTATGTTTATATGGGACTGCTCAGAATAGAGAACGTAAATGCAGCTGTTTGCGTAAAAACAGGAAGGAAAAAACACAACTAAAAATATAAAGAAGAAAAAAAAGTAAAAACAGAAAGAAGAAAAAACACACAAGGACGAACAGAAAGAAGCAAACACAACAAACCAACCCATCAGCTGTCAGATTCCTGAGTGAACGCCTCCTGTGTGATGTTAATGCTGGGTTTTCCACACACTCGAAGAGCAGTTCTTGCCTAACGTTAGACGAGCAGAGGTAGGTCTGTAAAGGTCGAGCGCAGGTGCTTTTGTTTCTTGCCCCTTATCTCCTGTCACTTTGAGTACTCTAGATCCATCCATCCCCCCCCCCCCCCCCCCCTCCCCACTCTTCTCTTTTCACTTTGATCCTTCCAGGTCACTTCAGTAGACTCGTCTGCTCCGCCTTTTGTACCACATCGTGAAACATGTAGTTTGTTGTTGCTGCTGCTGCTGTTGATGTTATTCCATCAAGATTAAAGTGTTTGTTTGTTTGTTTCTTTGTGTTTGCTTGTTTAGTTTGTTTTTTGTTTCTGTGTGTGTGTGTGTGTGTGTGTGTGTGTGTGTGTGTGTGTGTGTGTGTGTGTGTATGTGTGTGTGTGTGTGTGTGTGTGTGTGTGTGTGTGTGTGTGTGTGTGTGATATAGATGATCTGAAAACGATCCTGACAGATCATACCCATGCGTAGAGTTATGGCGTATGCCGTGAGTATTGATCGATGTCGAGGCGATTTATTATTTGTTTTAATGATAGATGTTGTATTCGTGTTTTAAGCAGATATGAGAATGATGTGCGTGTGGTGTGGTGTCCAGTGGAATCGCATTTTGATTCGGAATGTGGATTGATAGAGGAGTGTAAAATTGAATATACGTGTTCTGTAAAGAAACGAAGTCATTCAACAATTGACAGTTCGTGGACGGTAGCCAGGTACTGAAAAAATATTCCCTGTGGAGATGCCGAGGTCTCTTTCAGTGTTAATAATATCCCTGCCTTCTGGAAATTCTGTGCTAGAAATTTCGTCTTTTCTGTCACTCTCTTTGTTTCTGCCTTGATCCTTTGCTTTCTGTCATTTCTTCCTATCAATTTCGGCCTTAATGGTCCATTCACCCGCATGTTTGATGAAATCTTACCTAGTTTCTCCTAGGTTTGATAATTGGGTACATATATTAAATACACGTTTGGCTCTAGGAAGGGGAGGTATGCGGAAGCAGTTTTAGGTAATTTAAGCCCGTTTTTACTATATGTTTCAGTGTCCTTTATTTTATTTTTAAATTGTATGCAGGTATGTTTTTTAGATCCCATTGCGATAAATTAATCAACGCCAGGGGCATGTCCTTAGATTATGTGCGCGATGCATTGATATGTGTACTTAATTTTTTTTTTTTCCTGTGGAATTATTGTGTATGTTTTGAAATGATTATAACCCTGATATGGCTCTACACAGTCGGCTGGGCTTTAAACAAAAAGAACAATAAGTACTAAAAACAATTGCATATATGCTGGCCATTCAAGTGTGTGTCTGCAGAGAAAAGAAACACAATCGCAGTTGCTGCAGTTCTGGTCATGGTTTTAGCCTCCCTTTATGCCTATCATTATTTCAAACACTGCAAAAGAACGTGCATTTGTCTCCAATAACGGCCAGGAAATGCTACTAAAAGTCACGGAATGACGGCATCTTCGGAACACACCCAGATACCTCGTGCCAAACTGATCAGCAGTTTTTTCACCGTGTGCTTCATTTTCTAAGAAAACATCCCGTGTTTTGTTCGGAGCGCTTAGGAGTCAGCCTTGGCATCTGTATGCCAGATTCCGGAGTAGAACTCGCACACTGACAACTTCCGCCTATGATGTGATCTACCGTGTGATATGTTTGTGTTGGGTTCTTCCGCAGGTCGGCAGGCAGTTTGTGCGTAACCTTTAAAGAGCAAAGTTTCAGTTTCAGTTTCTCAAGATGACGTCTTCACGCGGGCTAGTTAGCACAGCCGTAAATTCCGGTTCAATCCCAGCCCGCAGCATTAAAAACTGGCGTGTTTGCTGCTCATCTTAATGTTTACATCATTCTGGTTGTGTCAGCTTAGTTTTTCATTGTTCCCTCTTCTCCTTTTCCCCATTCAAGATCTTGCCAGCGCATAAGGTTTTGCCCGGGCATTGGAAGTCTGGCAGGTAATTCTGGCAAATTTGGATGGAGCGCATATGGAGTTTTCAGAGTGCAGTGAATCCCTCTTGAACAAACGACAAACAAACTGCAAGATGACGTCTCTGCGCTCGGAATGAATTCCATATGCACTAACATCATAGGTGCTATGTGATGGAGAAGATCCAGAAGGATCACAGTACAAGCCTTAATTAAGCCTGTACATAAACCCATGAGCTGGCCAGGTCCTGAGGTCCTACCTAGATAGTTCCATAACCCTGGAGTCGTAGGGGAATGAGGTGGTGGCAGAGACCTCAACTTTCCCCGGGCCAGCCCCACGACGGCAGCGCCCATCCCCTCTCCCTGGCTTCAAATTCATATTCATATTAACTTTTTTTTAACCAAGACTTCAGAAAGGCAAGAAGGCTAACTGGTCTTCAAGGGGTGGGACCTGGGAAATCAACCCATCTCTCCAATGTTTTTATCTAGGCAGCCGGGCAATACCCTGCTCTTCACGATTTTCAACTGCCGTGGGATCAGACGGCACACGGGTCCGACTCATTTTTCGTCATCTTCCGAAGGACTCATGGTGACGAGATTCCGGAGTACAACTCGCACACTGACAAAGACAACTCTTAAATGACTGGGAGCATGTGCTCTTCCCATGCTGTTATCTCCAATCGCTTTTCTTTTAAGGATCATTTCGCTCAAGGACGTTTCCTTTGTGCCCCCCCCCCTCCCCCCGTGCTCTACGCCACCTTAATGGCCGCATACGCTGGTACAGTTTTTCATCATCATCAGTCCCGTAGTCTGGTTGACCGTTGGGGCACCACTGAAGATTTTGCAACCAACTTCCTCCACTCCTCACGGTCCTCAGCTTTCCGCAGAATGATATTCCATTCAAGGCCAGTCCACTCTCTGATACTGTCTTCCCATCTTTTTCTCTGTCTGCCTCTTCGTCTCCCTCCCTGAACTGTTCCCTGCAAGACGGTCTTGGCCAGTCCAGATGATCGTGTGACGTGCCCGTACCACCTCAGTTTGCGTCTTTCAACTGAGGTCAGGAGGTCTTCATACGGCCCGATGGCGTTTTCGATTCGGGTTTTCACTTCCTTATTGGTTATATTATCTTTGTACGAGATACCAAGGAGTTTGCGGAAGCATCTCATCTCCATTGCCTGTATCCTTCTTTCAATGTCTGCTGTTATGGTCCATGTTTCGCATGCATACAAAAATATTGACATGACCAGGGAACGCATCAGTCTGATCTTGGAGCCGATTGCGATATTCTTGTCGTTCCAGATGACTTTTAGCTTGGTCATTGCAGCTGTGGTCTGGGCAATCCTGGAAAGTACCTCGGGCTTTGATCCTTCATCTGATACTATAGCTCCCAGATGTTTAAATCTATGGACGGTCTCAAGTTTCTTGTTGTCTATGGTAATGTCAGTGCTGATGCCATTGGTATTATTTGTCATCAACTGGGTTTTCTCTGCACTGATCTGCATGCCATATGCTGTGGAGGCCTCATCAAGATGTTTTATCAAGCTGACTAGCTCTTGCTCTTGCCCAGCTAGTCCGTCAATGTCGTCGGCAAAACGCAAGTTTGTGATTGTTCTACCTCCGATGCTGACTGTTCCCTCGTGGTCTTCAAATGCGTCAGCCATTATTCTCTCTAAGAAGATGTTGAAGAGAGTGGGGGAGAGCAGGCATCCTTGGCGTACTCCAACTGTGGTTCGGAACCATTCGCCTATGTTGTTGTCATGGTAGACTGCACTGGTCGCCTTTTCGTAGAGGCATTCTATGGTTCTGATCAGGTTGGCATTGATGTTGTACAGCCTCATGGTTGCCCACAAGGCTGCGTGCCAAACTCTGTCGAATGCCTTCTTGAAGTCCACGAAGACGTTGTAAAGGCCTTGTTGGTGTTGCAGGTATTTCTCACAGTGCAATCTGAGGTTGAAAATTTGCTCTGTGGTACTTCTTCCTGGTCTGAAACCTGCCTGCTCTTCTTTTATTATTTCCTCAGTTTGTGGCTTCAGTTTACTTAGAAGGATTTTTAGCATGACCTTACTTGGATGGCTGATCAGGCTGATGGTACGGTAGTTTTGGCATAGTTGTAGGTTGCCTTTCTTCGGGAGAGTGATGATCAGGGACTGGGTCCAAGGTGTTGGCCACTCACCTGTCCGCCAGATCTTATTGCAGATGATGAGTAACATATCTATCATGGCCTCTCCTCCTGCCTGGACCAGTTCTGAGGGAATGTTGTCCATTCCTGCCGACTTGCCTTTCTTCAATGATTTTACTGCAGCTTCAACTTCTTCTCGCACGATGGGGTAGCTGTCGTTGTTGGTTGGTGGAGGAACGTCTAGCACCTTGGGATCTCCTGTTGTTGTGTGTGTGTATAATTCGGAGCAGTACTCTGTCCACCTCTGCAGAATCTCTTGATCTTCTGTGAGACATTTCCCTGCTTTTTTCTGTATGGTAGTGGTTCTGCCTTGTTTTGAGCTTGCTAGTCCTTTCACAAGCTGGTAGGCTTTTTTGCTGTTATTTTTCTGCAGGTTTGCTTCGATATCTTGGCATTGTTCTTCAATCCATGTTTCCTTTGCTTTCCTCATGCCTTCTAACTTGTTGGTTGGCTTTTCTGTATAGTTTAGCACCTTCATCCGTATTCTTCTTTTGCTTTAGTTCTCTGCGTTTGTCGCTCAGCTTTAGTACTTCTTCCGTGACCCATGATGATAGGATGATAATGATGATGCTATGGAGTTCCATCTAGGATTGAGACTTGTGACGGGGCTGTACTCTACGCTTACTATCATAATATATCCTGACGTCTACCAGGCCCAAGAGATAGAGACACCTGCGGTGTTGGTCAGAAGATTTAAGCAGCACCCTCAATGACGCATCCGTGAAGTGGATGGGACTCGATTGTATGGTCCTAGTCTTCCCAATGAGCTCTTAGCACGCCAAACTGTGAGTAGGAGCCTGTTAGAGCCGGAAAGTCCCATAATGGTTTTTAAAAGGACTGATGGAGATTCGAACCCACAACCTTCTGGTCTGTAGACAGTTGCGCTAACTACTGCACCACGGCGACTGTTTATCTCCAACCATTTAACTATTCTAAGCCCTTCCTTCCCGTTCTTCCTTTCACTTTGATCTCTCCATGCTGCGCTCTATAGTTCACTGCGTGCACTCGTCTCCACCACCACCACCACCACCATCACAGCCTGAAGAACAGTTTCTCTTGTTCCATCATGATTTAAAGTTTAACAGTGGCAAGAGTACAGAGGGAATGAGTTAGCACTGCATACACCCCCGTCCCCCGATACTCTTGATGTTAATGGGTATCACACCGGACCCCACCCTTCCACTGACAACTCCCATATTAACCCTTTGACTCCCGCATGTCTTCACCGACTGCGAAAACTTAACCCTATCCACCAGCTTCCTGCAGGAACTTCCATATAACCCTTTGACTCCACCAACTGCAAAAACTTAACCCTTTGACTCTCACCCTATCCACCAGCTTCCTGCAGGAAGCTGGTGGATAGAGTGAGACAGTCAGAGGGTTAAGTTTTTGCTTTGCTGGCATGGCTGACAAAACAGGATGCTGGTGGACAGGGTGTGGGAGTCGGAGGATTAAACTACCATTCAGACATTTGAAGAGCATACCATATTCTGTCAGAAGTGTAAAATATATTTTTTTATATATACATACATACATACACACACACACACACACACACACACACACACACACACACACACACACACACACACACACACACACAATATATATATATATATATATATATATATATATAATGTGTGTGTATGAGAGAGAGAGAGAGAGAGAGAGAGAGAGAGAGAGAGAACTTGTCCATTTTGAACGGACTATTAAAAAAGATCGCCTCTGTTTCAACTTGGTTCTTTCAGAGACTTTTCCTACACTGGATTTTATCACTGATTTCGTTCGTGTTGAACTATTAGGAATCGTATAGCACGCAGAAGAACTATGTTGGCGAAATATATATCAGCAGGAGAACGCCACAGAAACAATTCGTCATAGAAGGCTGATGACATTCTTTTTCATTTGTCATTTACACGCAGTAACTAGACAACACAGAGGTGTGGACTCTAGATCTGACGTCTTGATTTCAATTCTAGCTAGCAGCTTTAGGTTGGAATGTTGACTGCCGGTATCTTAATTCTGCAACCATTCTGGTGCTTTACCCCGTGGGAATGCCGGGGGCTCTTTAAGTATAAATTGTTATAGTATCCCCACCTTCTGGAAATTCTTTGCTAGAAATTTCCTCTTTTCTGTCACTCTCTTTGTTTATAACTTTTTCCTCTACTTTCTGTCATTTTTTCCTATCATTTTCTGCCCCGCTGGTCCATTCACCTGTTTGAGTTTCAATAAAGCCTTACCTACTTTCTCTTGGGATTATGATTGGATACATGTATTAAGTGCATTTTTGGCTGTAGGGAAATGTGATATGCGGAAGCAAGTTTAGTAATTTAGTCCCGTTTTTTAAGTTTTCAGTGTTCTTAGTTATGTTTAGATTTGTATTCAGGTATGTTTTGTAAATCACCTGTGTGATAAATTGGCGGAGTGGTCAACGCCAGGGCATCTCCTCAGATTGTATGCACAAATGCATTGATATATGTACCTTTCTTTTCCTTTTTTTTTTTTTAACTTGTTGAAGTATTTTGTATGTTTGAAAAGTTTATAGCCCTGATATGGTTCTACGCAGTCGGCTGGGCTTTAGACAAAGTAACAATAACCATAACCATTCTGATATTTTAGCAAGTGTTTGATAGATCCTCTCCCCTTCCAATTTCAAGACCATAGCAGCGCGTAGATTGCGCAGCTTAGGAATCTGTCGTAATGGCAGATTGGCGAGGCTATAATGTGTTGATGATGACTTTCGTCAAAACTCAATCATGATCATCCATTGGTGACAGGGTCAGTTTCATTGTGGACAATACCACATAATAGCGCTTGGATGATTCTGTATGCATTAACATGAAAAACGCTATATGAAGGAGAGTCCAATACGATCATGGCAAGTGCCACATGCCTAAGCCTATGTGTTGATCTTTCACACCTGAAAATTGTTGAGGTTCTGCTTAACGTATGACTTCTAGTGCTATGTTCGTTCTGATAAATAGTTATGTTTGATCTTCTATGAATCTTCTAACTTTTCTCTTAGGATTGATAATTGGGAACATTGTGTCAAGTGCATTTTTGGCCCTGTGGAAATGGATATGCGGAAGCAATTTTGGGGGGCAATTTATGCCTGTTTTTACATATGTTTTAGTGTTCTTAGTCGTGTTTAGATTTGCATTCAGGTATGTGTTTTAAATCCCTGTGTGATAAATTGGACGTAGTGATCAACGCCAGGGGCATCCTCTTAGATTTTGTGCTCGAATACACAGATAGATGCACCTAATTTCTTTTTTTTCTTTTTTTATTTTTTTTTTTTTGCCTGTTGAAGTATTGTGTACGTTTTGGACTGATTATAGCCCTGATATGGGTCTGTGCAGTTGGCTGAGCTTTAAACAAAATAACAGTAACAGTATCTTATAACGATTTATTCATTATTCATGTATACATTTTCATCAATGACCCTACTCATTGCAAGCCAGTGTTTGTTGTTTTTCTGGAAACTTTTACAGCGCTATCATCTTGACTTAAGTATTTCCACCGGCGTCAGTCCGTCTGGGAAGGAGGGGAGGACGAAAATTGAATTGGCCACACGGTTGACAAGAGACCTACAACTGGTGGACAGTACGCTGGAGTAATGTCCTAAGACTCTGCCGGCTGAGTCCGTTGTGGTGTCTCAGCTTCCTGGTATGTCTCTTGACGCAGAGAACGTCTAAGTCAGTCCGCCTGAGCAGGCAATCCATACCCTTCCAAACAAGGCCCCAAAACCACTCCAATTTTCCAATCAATACACTAAAAACGGCCGCATCTGATACGCACGTGGTACAGAAGCCAATCAGACATAATGGTGACCATTCCCCCAGAAAATGGTTTTATTCTGCTATGTAGGTTCATCGCACACATCGACGTGCGCTGGATCGCAAAAAGCAGATGTAGTGTAATAACCATTCACCAGAAAATGGTTCTGGTCTGCTCTGTGCACTCTCTCTCAGCGCATGCATGAGATCATTCGTATAATGAAGTACTGGAGTCGCGCACTTGTAGAACAGTAAATAGCAATGACAGAACATGTCCGGGGCCATTTTCCTGATTGCTTCCAAAGTCTGAAAAAACAAACAAACAAATACCCACACAAAAACAACCGTTGCCATTAGCCAACAACTGCCTGCTCCTTTCTGGCTCCATTGCATGGAAATGTGTGGGATCCGTTTCCTGATTTACTTTTGTGGTCGTATATATGGACTGGTTTAGCACGGTGCATGGTCAAAGACAGCCAGTGTGTAACACACAGAACTCTGAAGAGCAATTGCTTGTGTGACATTACAAGAATAAGGACTTTTTTTTTTTTTACAAGATCGAGCTCGTATGATCTTCCCATCTCTCTGTCTCTCTGTCTCTGCTCTCTCTCTCTCTCTCTCTCTCTCTCTCTCTCTCTCTCTCTCTCTCTCCATATCTCTTGTCCCTTACCATCCTATGCTCGTCTACTCCTTCTCCCCATCCCCCATCCCCGCCCATGAGGATGCCAGGGGGCTCTTTCAGTATAAATAGTATCTCCACCTTCTGGAAATTCTGTGCAAGAAATTTCTTCTTTTCTGTCACTCTGTTTCTTCCTCCCTTGCTTTCGTCATTCCTCCCTTGCTTTCGTCATTCCTCCCTATTATTTTCTACCTTTCTGGTCCATTCACCTGGATGTGTTTGGTAATAAAGCGTTATGTACTTTCTCTTAGGATTGATACTTGGGTACATGTATCAAATGCATTTTTTGGTTCGAGGGAGATGAGATATGCGGAAGCAATTCTAAGTAATTATGCCCCGTTTTTATGTATGTTTTAGTGTCCTTAGTTATGTTTGAATTTGTATTCAGATGTTTTTTAAATCCCTTGTGCGATAAATTGGACGGGGTGATCAACGCCAGGGGCATCATTTCCTAAGATTATGTGTGCGAATACATTGGTATGTGTACTTAATTTTCTTTTTTTTTTCCCTGATGAAGTATTGGGCTCTTTCAATACAGTTTCCCCTCCTGCTGGACATTCTGTGCTAGCAATTTCCTCGTTTCTGTCATTCTCTTCGTTTCTGTCTTGCTCCTTTGCTTTCTGTCCTTTTTCCCGAATCATTTTCTGCCTTGCTGGTCCATTCACCAGTATGTGTTCGATAAAGTCTTACCTACTTTCTCCTAGGGTGCATGTTTGGCTTTAGGGAAATGTGATATGCTGAAGAATTCTTTGTGTTACACACTGGCTGTCTTTCACCATGCACCGTGCATGGTGCGGAAGCAGTTTTTGATAATTTAAGCCCGTCTTTATATGTTTTAGTGTCTTTCGTTGTGTTTATATCTGTATTCAAGTGCGTTTTCTAAATGCCATGTGTGATAATTTGGACGGAATGGTCAACGCCAGGGGCATATTTTTAGATTATTTGCGCGAATGCAGTGATACGTGTACTTAATTTTCTTTTCCTTTTTTCCCTGTTGAAGTATTGTGTGTTTTCATACGGCTATTGTCCTGATATGGCTCTACGCAGTCGGCTGGACTTTAACCCTTTGACTCCCGCACCCTGTCCACCAGCTTCCTGCTTTATCAACCATGGCAGCAAAGCAAAAACTTAAACCCTTTGATTCCCTCACCCTATCCACCAGCTTCCAGGAAAAAGCTGGTGAATATGGTGAAAGATTCAAAGGGTCAACTTTTTGCTGTTGGTGGATAAGGTGCGGGAGCCAAAAGGTTAAACAAAAATGCAATAACCAGGCCTTATTTACGTGGCTCTGTCAGAAGGCCAGAATTATACGATGTGAGACAAAAACTACACGACGGACTCCTTAAAGAACCTCTTCTGAGACGTTCCTCCTGATGCAGTTTTCCAGTTTTTACGAGGTCAACAGATTTCACCTGATGTGATTTTACGTCAGTTCTTCTTTAATAGCATTTTAGATTTGCAAGGTTAACGGTGAGCATGGTTTTGAACTGATGTCTTTTATCTTAACGGTGTTTTTTTTTTCGACGTGGTGTTAGTCCTGATATGGCTCTAGTAGTCGGCTGGGCTATAAGGAGAATGAAATGAAAGAAGGCTAGAACTGCACTCTCTGCTGTACTAAATGCATCGCCACATGCACGGAGTCAGTACGTGTAATGAGGGACGTTTAGTAACGTAGTACTGGCACTGAGTACCAAAGACAACAGTCAAAGTCCACAGATATTTCCTTCATAGTCTCCCCAAAGACAACAGTCAAAAGTCCGGAGGTATTTCCTTGATTGTCTCCCAAGTCTGAAGCGAGCAAGAAGCTGTGTCTTGCTGTCTGGTTTGATTGCATGAAGACGTCTGGGATTCGTTCTCTGATTCGATATTGATTTGATTGTCAAGTGTGTGTGTGTGGATGGTGGATGGATGGGTGTGTGATGTGTGGTGTGTGTATGTTTGGGGGGGAGGGGGCGATTGTATGTGTGTGTGGTGTGTCATTGTAAGGTGTGTTGTATGTATGTGTGAGTGTGTATGTGTCATTCGTGAGTGTATGTGTGTTGTGTAAAGAGGAAAGCTATGGGTGTACTCTGTGTGTGTCTGTGTGTGTGAACGTGCGTGTGTGTGTGTGTGTGTTGTGCGGCGCGCGTGTGTGTGTCCTATTGATTTGATGGCCAGGAAACATGTAAGACTTGATCGCTGTTTGATACTGTGACGATGTATGCACTGGTTTAACATGGATCACAGAGAAGAAAAACCAGGGTACACGAGTTGGAGACACGCACGCACACACACACACACACACACACACACACACACACACACACACACACACACACACACACACACACACACATGCACGCGCACGCACGCACGCACACACACACACACACGCATCTGTCTGTGTCTCTCCCCCTCTTTCTCTCTCTCTCGCCTCTCTCTCTCTCTCTCTCACGAACGCACACGCACGAGCGCGCGCGCGCACACACACAAACAACACGACAGAGAGAGGGAGGCAGGCAGGCAGTAAATGACAAGAGAGGAAACGACCGGAAGAGAGAGAACTGTTTTGTGAAAAGTGCTACCGATTTCAGCGTTCACTTAAACGAGGAAACCCGGTAGTCCATAAGGAAACCAGGAAAGCCATAACGTCACAAAGCCTTTACGTCTTGCCTTTGACAAGGTCGACTCTTTCACAGCTTTTTTTTTTTTTACCCTTTCACCCCCCCCCCCCCCACATACACACACTGTCAGCCAGCGGCAAAAACTTAACCCTTTCATTCCCACACCCTATCCACCAGCTTCCTGCAAAAAAAAACTTAACCTTTTCATTCCCTCACCCTATCCACCAGCTTCCTTCTGCTAGTGGATAAGCTGAGGGAATGAAAAGGTTTTTGTTTTGCTGTCACAGCTGACAATGCAGAATGCGCGTAGGGTGAAGGAGTCAAAGGGTTAAGGTAGATTTTGATGTCTTGACATACAACGATGACCACAACGCAAACACTGTAATCAACGTTGCCTGGAAAACACTATAAATCATTTTAGATGTTCTGTTCACAACTTGTATCGACACACTACTTATCAGTTGAATTCGATCTGCAGTTTCGGTGCCAGCTCGCTCAAGAAAGAGTCAGAGTGCGATCCGCTTTGTCCCTTGGCTTCTTGGTACTGGTATTTGGACTCTGTTATGTTGGGAGTTACCCCCTGGGGATGCCAGGGGCTTTTTCAGTATAAATAGTATCGTATCCTCGCCTTCTGGAAATCTGTGCTGGAAATTTACCCTTTTCTGTCACTCTCTTTGTATCTGCCTTGTTCCTTGCTTTCTGTCTGTAATTTCTTCTGTGTTCTGCCTTGCTGGTCCATTCACCTGTATGTGTTCAGTAAAGTCTTGCATACTTTCTCTTAGGATTGATAATTGGGTATTAAGCGCATTTTGGCTCAAGGGAAATGAGATATGTGGAAGCAATTTTAGGTAATGTAGGCGTCGGTTTTATATTTTTTTGTATCCGTAGTTATGTTTAAATCTGTATTCAGGTATGTTTTTTCAAATCCCCTGTGCGATAAATTGGACGGAGTGGTCAACACCTGGGGCCTCTCCTTAGATTATGTGCGCAAATGCATTGATATGTGTACTTAATTTTTATGTTCCTCTTTTTCCTGTTGAAGCACTGTGTGTGTATTAAAACGGTTATAGCCCTGATATGTCTCTATGCAGTCGGCTGGGCTTTGAGCAACAATAAGACATGACACAGTACAGTATAGTACCGTTTAACACAATACAAAAATACTTTACAGTGCTCTGTTCAAGAGCAGAAGTAGAACCAGCAGAAAAAAGAAAGAGAATAAGTAGTGACAGTGGAGGCTTAGAAGTGATATTTTCCATTTAGTGGAGAGTTTTGGTAGCCAACAGGAAACCAAATGCACACTCGCTGCCAATGGTTAGACAATGGCCTCTTTTCTGTCACTCCTTTTGTTTCTGCCTTGTTCCTGTGCTTTCTGTCATTTCTTCATATCGTTTTCTGCCTTGCTGGTCCATTCACCTGTATGTGGCCAATAAATTCTTACGTACTTTCTCTTAGGATTGATAATTGGGTACATGTATTAAGTACGTTTTTGCTCTTAAGGAAATGAGATATGCGCAACAATTTTAGGTAATGTAGGCCCGTTTTTATATATGTTTTGGTGTCCATAGGATGCTTAAATTTGTATTCAGGTTTGTATTTTAAATCCCCTGTATGATAAATTGGATGGAGTGGTCAACGCGAGGGGCAGCTCCTTAGATTATGTGTGTGAATGCATTGATATGTGTACTTAATTTTCTTTCTTTTTTTTCCTGTTGAAGTATTGTGTATGTTTTGAAACTGTTATAGCCCTGATATGGCTCTACACAAAGTCGGCTGGGCTTCAAACAACTATAACAATAACTGCTGAGAGAACGGACCCAGTCAAGGTCACCGCTGTTCATGCTTGTAGTCTCCCTTTAGTGCTTGTTGTGTGACATTTCAAATGCTGCAACAGAACTACGGTTTCATGCACTTGGGAAAATGCCAAAAGAGGTCGTACGTAAACATTGCGGCTAAACGAGAGAAACAAGAGTGTAGATGTTTGGCAACTAACTTCTAAACAATTCGTTCACCATGTATCATTTTGGAAGAAGAAAACATGCCATGTTTATTGGGACTGCTAAGAATAGAGTGTACATGCAGTTGTCTGAAACACCCACAACAACAACAACAAAAGAAAACAATAAAAACACATCCCCGTAGCTGTCAATTTTTATGTTGCACGGCAATGAATGTTGAAGTTGAGGCGTTAAATCATCCCCCGTTGGGTTGCTGGGGGCTCTTTCAATATAAATAGTATCAGAAATTTCCTCTTTTCTGTCACTCTCTTTGTTTCTGCCTTGTTGCCTTGCTTTCTGTCATTTCTACTTACTTTCTGCCTTAATGGTCCATTCACTTGTATTTTTTCGGATTGATAATTGACTACATATATTAAGTACGTTATTGGCTGTAGGGAGGTGAGATGTGCGGAAGCAATTTTAGGTAATTTATGCCTGTTTTTATATATGTTTTGGTGTCCTTTTGTATGCTTATATTTGTATTCAGGTATGTTTTTTTAAATCTCCCCTGTGCAATAAATCGGACGGAATGGTCCTACGCCGGGGGCATGTCCGTAGATTATGTGCACGAATGCATTGATATGTGTACTTGATTTTCTTTCTTTGTTTTTGTTTTTCTTGTTGAAGTTTTGTGTGTTTTGAAGCGGTTATAGCCCTAATATGGCTCTGCGCAGTCGGCTGGGCTTTAACAACAATAAAGAAAAAAAGAAAGGCGTTAATCTCTCCCCCCCCCCCCCCTTTACAAATCCGGGCTCTTTCAGTATTTATATACCCACCTTCTGGAAATTCTGTGCTAGACATTTCCTTTCTGTCACTCTTGTTCTAATTTCATTGCTCCTTTGGTCTGTCATTTCTTCCATCATACATACTCTGGTTGCTGTCCATTCGCTGTATGTTTCTGTAAAGCCTTACACACTTTTTCTTAGACTGATAATTAGGTACGTGTATTAAGTGCATTTTTGGCTCTAAGGAAATGTGATGTGCAGAAGCAAGTTTAGGTCATTCAGGCATTCAAGTTTTGTTTGTAAATCCCCTGGTTATTATTGGATGGAGTGGTCAAAGCCAGGGGCATGTCCTTATATTATGCGTGCGAATGCACTGACATGTGTACTTAATCTTCTTTTCCAGGTGTTTGTTTTTTCTCCAGTGAGGTTTGGTGTACTTATTGAGATAGTTATAGTCCTGACATGGCTCTGCGCAGTCGGCTGGGCTTTTAAACAACAGTAGCATTAACATTACATCTTGAGTCCACAGCTCTACTGTACTAATGGCCATGCATGACGACCATCGGTTTAACGGGCGTTCCACGCTTAGTTATGTACTTTGTAGGGCAATAAATACTCAAGAACGACTAAAAGAGCTGTTTCCTTGATCGCATCCCCCAAGTCTGAGTGGGGTAATCATCGCCCTGGCCAATTACCAACAACTGTCTGCTTGGCTCTGTTTGACTGCGAGAGTACATTTGGCATTCATTGCCTTGTTTGATGTTGTGGACATGTACGGTTAGGATAGAGAAGAATGTGAACCGACATAACCGGTCCTGTTAGAAAGTAGGTAAGGCAGTACATAACACATGCTAGTGAAAGGACCTGCAGGGCTATGATCTTGGTTTGTGTTGTGTTTTCCACACTTGTTAGGCAGTTGGTGCGTTACGTTCGAAGAGTGAAAACGAGTCTTCAAAGGCACTACGCCTGTGCTATGCCCTAAGCTCTCATTTTCTTTCACTTGATGACCCTAAACCCCCTCCCCTCTCCTGTAGAAATGCCCGGAGACTTTCAGTACAAACAGTATCCTCGCATTCCGCAATTGCTACAAATTTCATCTTTCCTATCACTTTGTTTCTGCCTGTCTCCTCTGTTTTCCGTCATGTCTTCCTGTCTTTTTCAGCCTTGCCGGTCCATTTATCAGCATGTATAATGTAAAGCCTTATATACGTTCTAGTAGTACTGATAATTAGGTATTTATATTGACTGCATTTTGGCTCCAGGGAAATGTGATGTGCAGAAGCTATTTTAGGTAATTCAGGCCAGTTTTTATATATACTTTTGTGTCCTCAGTTATGTTTAGATTTGTATTCGATTTTTTAAACGCTGGTGATAAATTGGACTGAATGGTGAACACCGGGTTAGGTTATATGAGCGAGTGCATTGATATGTGGCTTTTTTGTTTGTTTGTTTGTTTGTTTGTCAATGAGGTACTGTGAACGTTTGGGGGTGGCTATAGCCCCAGATATGGCTCTGCGCAATCAGTTCAGCTTTAACCCTTTGACCCCCGCAACCTATCTACCAACTGCAAACGTACGCTTTGACTTCCTCACCCTTGTTTGACTTAACCCTTGACCCCTGCAGGAAGCTGCTGGATAGGGTGAGGGAGTCAAAGGGTTACGTTTTTGCTTTGCTAGCTGAGTTGACAATGCAGGATGGTGGTGGACAGGGTGCGAGAATCAAAGGGTTAAACAACAATAGCAATCTCCCTAGCCGTCCCTCTCCATTCACTTTGATCAGCCCACCCCTCAACCAAACTGCCACTCCAGTTTACTACATGTACCTGCACTCATCACCGCTGATGGGTGACCTTTGAGAACAAGGGAGATCTCTGTCAACGTCTGGGTTGCGTTTGGAGGAGTCTGCGCCTGGAGGAAATTGCGTAAATTTGTCACAGACACTGGCATAAGTATTTCCCGTGGAGATGCCGGGGGCTCTTTCAGTATAAATAGTATCCCCACCTTCTGGAAATTCTGTGCTGGAAATTTCTTTTCTGTCGCGCTCTTTGTTAGGGTAGGGCCTCAGGACCTGGCCAGCTCATGGGTTTATGTGCAGGCTTAAGGCTTGTGCCATGATCACCATACACATGGCACCTGTGACGTCAGTGCATATGATATTTCGTTCCGAGCGTGGAGACGTCATCTTGAGAAACTGAAACTGAAACATGGAGGGCTGTTTGTTTCTGCCTTGTTCCTTTGCTTGTTGTCATTTCTTCCTATCATTTTCTGCCTTGTTGGTCCATTCCCCAGTATGTGTTCGATAAGATTTTACGTACTTTATCTTAGGATTGGTAAATGGGAACATGTATTAGGTGCATTTTTGGCTCTAAGGACGTGTGATCTGTGGAAGCAGTTTGAGGTAATTTAGGCCCGTTTATATGTATGTTTTCCTTTGTTCCTTTTGAAGTATAGTGTATATTATGAATTGGTTATATGGTTATAATCATGATATGGCTCCAAGCGGTCGGCTGGGCTTTCAACAAAAGCAACAATAATACTTGGTTTTTAAAACCACCCCGGTGATTAAATGGATGGAGTAGTCAACGCCAGGGGCATATCGTTGGATTATTTGCGCGAATGCATTGATTTGTGTGCTTTGTTTTCTTTTCCAGTTTTTTTTTTTCAAAAAAGGTGTTGTATATGTTTTGAAATGATCATAGCCCTGATATTGCTCTATGCAGTCAGTGGGGATTTAAACAGTACGGGTTAAATATTATAATCCTTTACTACAAAATACAGGCTTTTCACGCGCATTGACATGCATACGATACAGAACAAATCTGCTATACAGGTATTCAGCAGAAAATGATTCTCGTCTGTCGCGCAGGTGCCAGAAAATGGTTCATGTCTGCTGTGTTGGGAGATCACAAATACTAACATGCACATGATGCGGAAACAAATCTCATACATAACACTCCGCCAGAAAATTGTTTCTTCTTCGACATAGGTTCATGATACGCATTGACTTGATGCGAAAGCATGTCTGATGTATATGTATATATTCGTAGGGAAGTGCTTGTCGTCTGTTTTGTGGGTTTATTATCGCATAGCAATCATCCGTAGAATGAAAGACTCGCAGGACAATAAACCGCAGTGACAGATTAAGTCCAGGGCTGTTGGCTTGTTTTTTCCACGTCTGAGAGGAGCGAGAAGTACCCTGGCCAACAGCCAGCCACTGTCTGTTCGTCTGTGGTTTTATTGCATGAGGATGAGAGAGATCCGTTTCTTGATTTGATATTGTGAACTTGTTCGTTTGTTCGTTGTTTCTTTTAACATCTGTTCACGTATGTGCTTTTAGACGAAAACAAAAAGGACTAAAATGAATAGAATAGATAGATAGATAGATTAGATTAGATAAGATAAGATAAGATAAGATAAAGAGGTGTCTATGGGATGGATGAAACTATGAAGTCATATTGACATTGTTCCATAATTATATGGTAACATTATATGATTTAACGAGCAATAGAAAAGCATTCAGAACTTAAGAACACTCAGGCTTCATCAGTGTGTGCAGGTGTGTGTGTGGTGTGTGTGTGTGTGTGTGTGTGTGTGTGTGTGTGTGTGTGTGTGTGTGTGTGTGTGTGTGTGTGTGCTACGAGCATGTGCTGGCGTATAATGAGTCATGTGTTATTGGCTGGTAGGGTAAAGGGGGAGAACAGGAATTTCTTATCGAATTAAAAAAGGATGTAACAGTCAAGGAAAAATAAAATGCCTAACAAACAAATATACAGGGGTAGGTGGGAGTTACATGTATAAAACAACAGATGGAAGTGGTGGGATAGGAAGTTTGTTTTGTGTGTATGTGTGTGAGAGAGAGAGAGAGAGAGAGAGAGAGAGAGAGAGAGAGACTTAGTTAAATACATTGGCCTTGGGCCACAATACAAGAATGGGATGGGTGGGGATGGGACTGGCATTTTGTTAATTTCCGAGAGATAGAGAGAGAGAGAGAATATGACTTGAGTCAAAGGTCATTCTCTGAACAGGCTTGAGTGTATCCTTGCTCAGCATCTTTAGTGTGTGTGTGAGTGTGCGCGCTGTGTTTGTGGCTGTGCGTGTGTGTGTGTGTGTGCGTGTGTGTGTGTGTGCGTGCGAGCGTGTGTTTTTGTTGTGGTTGTGTTGTGTGTGTGTGTGCGAGAGAGAGAGAGTGTGTGTTGTGGATGTGTTGTGTGTGTGTGTTGTGTTTGTGTGTGTGTGTGTGTGTGTGTGTAAGGGAAGATGACATCTTGGGTCATAGGTCACACACCTTACCCCCCCCCCCTTCTGTCTTCACCCCTCTTTCCCTCAGTTTGCGTGTGCTTTGTGCCCTGGAGGTTTTGTAGTTGCTGGTAATTGCCGTGGTGAATGATGAGCGTGCGCGCCTTGATTTGATTCCTGGCTCGAAGATTTGGCGCCTTATAACTGTTATTGTTGGTAGTAGTAAGTATTTGCCCAGAATATGGACTTTTCAAAACAAACGTCGTTTACGGTGGTATGTCGTTTTTAATCTCAGTGTTGCTGACCTTTATGTAGTTTTTAATGGATCGTAAACACCCAGAAAACATAATATAACCAGTATTCATACCAACTTTTGTGTTAAATTTAATTCGCTCGAAGAATTCTCAGATGTCTTTTTTTGTGAGGGAGTGAAAGGGTTTAAGTTATTACTTTGCTATCATGGGTGACAATGCAGGAAGCTGGTGGATAGGGTGAGGGAGTGAAAAGGTTAACTATTGCTTTGCTATCATGGATGCCAATGCAGGAAGCTGGTGGATGGGGTCAGGAGTGAAAGGGTTAAGTTTCTGCTTTGGTATTATGACTGATAATGCAAGAAGCTGATGGATAGGGTGAGGGAGTTAGAGTTAAGTTTCTGCTTTGGTATTATAGCTGGTAATGCAGGGACCTGACGGACAGGGAAAAGGAGTCAAAGTGTTGAGGTTGTTGATAAAACAAATAAAAAGCGAACAAGCAAATAAAGAGAAAGAATGACCGAAATAAAGAAACTGAAAATAACAAACAAAAAACGAAAAAGCAAATTAGGACAAAGAATGGCTGAAATAAGGTAGTTGAAAAAAAAAACGAAAAAGCAAATAAAGAGAGAATGACCGAAATAAAGTAGCAGGAAAAGAAAAGGGAAAAAACGAAAAAGCAAGTAAAGACAAAGAACGACCAAAACAAGGTAGTTGAAAAAACAAACGAACAAGCGAATATAGAGAGAGAATGACCGAAATAAGGTAATCGTAAAAACAAACAAAAACGAACAGGCAAATAAAGAAAAACAATTGCCGAAATAAGGTAGTTGAAAAAAACAAACAAAAAACGAACAAGCCAATAAAGAGAAAGAATGGCCGAAATAAGGCAGTTGAAAAAACAAAACAAAAAACGAACAAGCCAATAAAGAGAAAGAATGGCCGAAATAAGGCAGTTGAAAAAAAAACCAAAAAAAACGAACAAGCCAATAAAGAGAAAGAATGGCCGAAATAAGGCAGTTGAAAAAAAAAACAAAAAAAAACGAACGAGCCAATAAAGAGAAAGAATGGCCGAAATAAGGCAGTTGAAAAAAAACAAAAACGAACAAGCCAATAAAGAGAAAGAATGGCCGAAGTAAGGCAGTTGAAAAGAAAACCAAAAAAACGAACAAGCCAATAAAGAGAAAGAATGACTGAAATAAGGCAGTTGAAAAAAACAAACAAAAAACGAACAAGCCAATAAGAGAAAGAATGGCCGAAATAAGGCAGTTGAAAAAAAACAAAAAACAAAGAACGAAGAAGCAAATATAAAGAGAGAAAGACCGAAATAAGGTAATGGAAAAACAAACAAAAAACAACAAGCAAATAAAGAGAAAGGATGGCTGAAATAAGGTAGTTGAAAAAACAAACAAGCAAAAAAAACTAACAAGCAAGTAGAGAGAGAGAATGACCGAAATAAGGTAGTTGAAAACAAAACAAAACAAAAAAAACCACGGACAAGCAAGTAGGGAAAGAATCGCCGAAATAAGACAGAAGGGAAAAAAAAGGCAAAACGAACAAGCAAATAAAGAGAGAATGACCGAAATAAAGTAGCTGAAAATAAAAAATTTAAAAAAACGAACAAGCAAATAAAGAGAAATAATTAACCGAAATAATGCAGTTGAGGACACAAACAAACAAAAAACAAAAAAAACAAAAAAAACGAACAAACGAGTAAAGGGAGAAAATTGGCCGAAGGGCACAGTTGGTACGCGCAGGGCACGTGCGCCGTAGATCAAAGCGTGGCAGGCAGGTCGATGATAGCTGTTTATGCAGTAGTTGTAAAGTGTCGGCAAATGTCAATCCGATTGCGGTGCCGATCGCCGCAGGGCCTAGAGCTCTGGTGACATTCAGAACGAGGGGGAGACCAGGAACGGGGAAAGGATCTAGCAGCCATAATTCATACAGTTCTCTCTGCAGGAGAAACGGAAAATTGTGTCAGCAATGATAGTAATTTTTTTTTCTTCCTCCCTCTCTCTCTCTCTCTCTCTCTCTCTCTCTCTCTCTCTCTCTCTCTCTCTCTCTCTCTCTCACTCCCCCGTGGAGATGAATGGAGCTCTTTTTGTATAAGAACAAACAAATAAAGAGAATGGCCGAAATAAAGGTGAAAAAAAAACACGAAAAAACGAACAAGCAAATAAAGAGAGAATGGCCAAAATAAAGAAGCTAAAAAAAAAAGTTTAAAAAACCAAACAAACAAACAAAACACGCAAAAAAACCGAAAGAACGAACAAGCAAATAAAGAGAGAGAATGACCGAAATAAGGTCGTTTTCCATCTCCTGGAAATTCTTTGCTACCTCCTTTTCTGTCACCGCATTTGTCTCTGCCTTGCTCCTTTGCTTTCTGTCATCTCTTCCTGTCATTTTTCTGCCTGAATTGTCCATTGTGTGTGTGTTCTATAAAACCTTAACATACTCTCCTTGGACTGATAACTGGGTACATATGATTGACTGCATTTTTGGCTCTAAGGAAATGTGATGTGCAGAAGCAATTTTAGATAATTTAGGCCCGTTTTGTGTCTGCTTTAGTGTCCTTTTTTTCTTCCTCTCTCTCTCTCTCTCTCTCTCTCTCTCTCTCTCTCTCTCTCTCTCTCTCTTCTCTCTCTCTCTCTCTCTCTCTCTCTCTCTCTCTCTCTCTCTCACCGACTTGCTGGTACGTTCAAGTCACTCCTGTCTGGTCTTCCTGCCTCCACCATTCACATCCTACAGCGCATTCAAAACAATGCTGTACGCCTTGTACTCAAAAAGAAAAAAGCTGACCACATATCTCCTCTCCTGGCACAACTTCACTGGCTCCCTGTATCAAAGCGCATACAATACAAACTAGACACCATGTGCTACAAAAGCCTCAATAACGCAGCCCCCGATTACCTGTCAAGCCTACTTGAGATCTATGTTCCCTCACGTACCCTCCGCTCTGCCTCCGATCCTCTGACTTTTCGCTTTCCACGCACTAAGCTCAATACCTATGGTCCACGAGCCTTCTCTGTTTCTGGTCCACTCTCCTGGAACAAACTTCCTCTCTCAGTCCGTCAGCAACCTACTTTTGTCTCCTTCAAGTCCGCTCTCAAAACCCACCTTTTCTCCTCTGCATAAAATCCTAACCTCACTCAACCCCCCCTCCCCCCTCTGCAGCCTGTCTCCGCTCGGAGGGGAATCACATGGTTATAATATATAATTGTATATGCTATGCTCTCTATAATTTTCCATTGCTTTTATTCTTGCTTTTATTGCTTTTATTCTTTCTCCCCATTTATAGCCATGCGTGTGTGTGTGTGTGTGTGTGTGTGTACGTGCGTGCGTGCGTGTGTGTCTGCTTCAGCGCTTAGATTTGATTTTATCAAGATTTTGCGCTATATAAATATTGTAATTATTATTAATATTATTATTAGCAAACCAGTCAGCCAACCTCCAGGAACCTCTCCACGTAACAAACCTAAATGCAGGACATGTCCTTTCTTGTGCACAGCCACCACAGTCAAAGGCCCCAAATCTCATATGAGAATTACAAAACATTTCAACTGTCAAACTTATAACATTGTCTAATTGATCAGCTGCTCTAAATGTTCCCAACTGTATATTGGTGAAACTGGACGCACCCTTGATACACGTTTCAAAGAACACTTGGCCGATATCCGTTATCAAAGGGATAAAACTATCCCAAATCACTTCAACCAATCAGACCACTCAATCAGTGACATCCGAGTGAAAGGTCTGTGGCTTCTATACAATAACAGCACCATAGACAGGAAAGACAGAGAATCCCACCTCATAAATAAACTTGGAACACGCAAACCATATGGTCTTAATGACAAACCATATGTAATCCATTGCGCAACAAAATTCAGAAATGCCATTTCATGTTTCTTCCTGTTCCCAGATCTACCTGATTCGTTGCACTGGGCACAATTCACTCCCTTACCTCTTGGCTCTTGCCCTGTACCTTTTTCAGAACAGGGCGATACCGATACGGCATGTCCACTTCTCAAATTGCAGAACTCACTCTCACTTCCCCTTTGACATCAAAGTTGCTTCCCCTCTCCCCACTTCTTACTACTGCTCATGAACACATGGGCATTCCATTTGGTCCCTTTTTATCCACTGGACGAGGCGGCAGGGAAGTTTTTAGTCCTCTTTTTATTATCCGTTGTTTGGTGTTTGTGGTCTGTTTGTGCCCGTGCGTTCGCGTTTGACAAAGGCCGGTTGGCCGAAAATTTGCACTTGTCTTGTCTTGTTTTATGATCAAAGGACACAACTCTTGAGAATTATCTCCCATGTTGTATAGAACTTCTCAAATCTAACACAGCTTACGCTACCCATTCAGCTAGCATAGAAGCAGATACAAAGTACAAAAACAGCAAGCTCAGAACACTCCTCAAAAAAGGAGCGCCCAAGTCTACCTTTATACTCTGCAACTACCCTACACACAATTATGAGAGAGGAGAGAAATACATACAATATACAATATATTGGTCTTATGTTCAAGATTGACATAGTCTTTTATTTTTGAACTGACCAAACACACACACATAGACAAGACAGAACATATACATGGTTGCTTCCAAGGCATATAGGTAAATACCAAAGAAATAAGAGGGAAGCACGGAGAATTTTTATAATATAATCAAAGGACACAACTCTTGAGAATTATCTCCCATGTTGTATAGAACTTCTCAAATCTAACACAGCTTACGCTACCCATTCAGCTAGCATAGAAGCAGATACAAAGTACAAAAACAGCAAGCTCAGAACACTCCTCAAAAAAGGAGCGCCCAAGCCTACCTTTATACTCTGCAACTACCCTACACACAACTATGAGAGAGGAGAGAAATACATACAATATATTGGTCTTATGTTCAAGATTGACATAGTCTTTTATTTTTGAACTGACCAAACACACACACATAGACAAGACAGAACATATACATGGTTGCTTCCAAGGCATATAGGTAATACCAAAGAAATAAGAGGGGAAGAAGGGAAATTTTTATAATATAATCAAAGGACACAACTCTTGAGAATTATCTCCCATGTTGTATTGTCTTGTTTTGTTGAATACGCGCTTGCATTGGTTTTCTTGTTCTTCTGGGTCCTTATTTATATTAACATTTGTATTCAGGTTTGTTTTGTTAAACCCTCTGGTGATGGTTTCGGGACAATGGTCAACGCCAGGGGCATATCCTTATTTTATGTGCGTGAATGCATTGTGTATTTAATTTTCTTTTCCACGCTCCCCTCCCCCCTAATGAAATATTGTGCATGTTTCGAAATGGTTATAGCCCTGCTATGGCTCCATGCAGTCAGCTGGGCTTTAAACGATAAGAATAAGCATGAGTGTTCTTATTTCCTTTTCCCCGTAGAGTTCCGATTTTTTTTTTCGGATGTGTGTGTGTGTGTAGGTATGTGTTTGTGTGTATGTATGTGTGTGTGCGCGCGTGTGTATGTGTGTGTGCGTGCGCGCACGTTGTTTTCCCCAAACTGTGTGGTTGGTACGTTGTTGTTGTTGTTGCTGTTCTTGTTATTTCTGTTGTTGTATAACATGTTTTCGTGGCACGTTTGGGCTGACATGTGTTTACTGTGTGTGTGTTCGCCTCGGTTACTCACGCTTTTTGTAAAGCGTTTTGGATTCTTGTGAGGAGAGGGGCTGTACAACTGTACAAGTAATTATCATTTAGAGTAGGAGCCAAGAAAATGTGAGAAGAGAGATATTTGAAGCAATTAAAAGACATCCACATTGGGGTTATTTGCTCACACTGAAAGATCCACGAGCCCCATGGATGAATGCTTTGGATTTCAGCATTATTGACAAGCGGCCTCATCTCAAACAGAGCTGGCAGCTGATCGGTTGATATCGTCAACACACATGTACAATAAACCACTATTTGAATCGCACCATTGTAAAATACCTTTCATACCATATTATCAGACCAAAAACCTTAGTGAAGAGGAAAACACATTTTTTTCTTGCCTTGTTGTTGTTGTCGTTGTTGAAAATACAGTTTACTGATGTTTATATAGTTATTAAAGATTAACCCTTTGACTCCCGCACCCTATTCACTAGCATCCTGAATTGTCAACCACGCTAGCAAAGCAAACCCTTTGATTTCCTCACCCCATCCACCAACTTCCTGCAGGAAGCTGGTGGATAGGGTGAGGGAATCGAGGGTTAAGTTTTTGCTGTTGGTGGATAGAGTGCGGGAGTTAAAGGGTTAAGGATTAAAGATCTCTCCATTTAGACAGAGTGAGAATTGGACAATATCTGAATACTACGACTCGTATACCGTATGTGAATTAGTAATACAAACTTGCCGTTGCTGTGCTGAAACTTTTTAAACGTATTTTTTGTCGCAATTTTCTGAGCTGGTGTAGTGTTTTGTTTGTACACCGTGCACTTGGAAGGCAAAGAAAAAAAACAACGTAGGAATGACGGGTAAACCACACAACTTGACACATACGTCAACATAAAACCAATCGTCTGCCAACCGAGATAACAATGCAGACACCGATGTCAGGATCGTCTGCTAGTATTGTTTTAGCGAGAACAAAATAATAGACATCTGTAATGGCCGTGTGTATTATTCGGTTCACACTGATCCATGCTGTCTCGCACACAAGACATACAAACAAGATGTCTACCATGTAAAAAAAATATCAACAATCAGATATCAGTTGCCGGATCAGACTGAGGTGTAGGCCTTATCGTAGTGCACGATACCGTCACAGCCCTTTCCTCATAGATCAACAGGTATTCCCAGTATTTACATTTCGCACGTGCTCCGTTTACTCTCCGTGTTTATTATGTTCGGGTGCCTACGGCCCGTTTCTTACACGCTAGTTTTGGCCCTGATATGGGTCTAGTAATCGGCTGGGTTAGAAACAGTATGAACCTGAATCACGCTAGATAGGTGGGGTTTTTGCGAGATACGCTAGGTGGTAGCGTTTCTTTGTTCCACCTAGCAGCAAGCGTGGCTAAGTATTCGCTAGGTGAGGCTAGGTAGCATCGAGAAAATCTTGCCGGCGAGATAAAGATGGTGGTCGTGCAAGTCGCCTTTGTGTTTGACGACGATTCAGTCTTCTGTTGTGAAAGAAAGCGTTGTACATTAGCTAAAATCTATTTCCTCCTCGCGTCAGTTTCATAGCACATGTCTTGTTGTTGTTGTTGTTCTTCTTCTTCTTCTTGTCGTCGTCGTCGTCGTTGTCGTCCGTTTCATAGCATCTTCTTCTTCTTTTCTTCTTCTTCTTCTTTGTCCGTTTCATGGCACATTCTTCTTCTTTTTCTTCCTCTTCTTCTTCTTTTTCTTCTTCTTCTCGTCGTCGTCCGTTTCATAGTGTCTTCTTCTTCTTCTTCTTCTCGTCCTCGCCCTCGCCCTCGCCACTTGCTCGCGAGCATGCTAGCGTGTTAAGGAACGGCCCAACAAGATGTTAGCAACAAACTGGCTGGGAATGTTGAATACGTCAGACAGTCCCACTCCCGTCATATGAGCTGGCAGCAGCCGTTCCCTGCCGTCTGCGGCATGCTTGAGGGCTGGTTGGTTGGCTTTGTAGATAGAGCCATGGACTCAGGATAATGATAATAATAATAATAATAATGATAATAATAACAATCATAATAATAATAAAAACGGTAATAAAAATGATGAAAATATTGATAATTACAGTATTCATGTGGCGTCAAATCTTGCCAAGGCGCACATATCTGAAGTCTCAGGTTCAATTTCACCCTGCGGAGTAGGGACTGGTCTGTTGCTCTGATCGTTCTGATGTTGTCAGCTCAGTGTTTCATGTTTCGTTCGTCTGTGCCATTCTCCATTTAAAGACACTGCCAGCGCTTAGGGTTTCGCGAAGGGTCATGGAGTCTGCCTCCCCTGGTGACTCTTTCAGTATAAATAGTATCCCCACAATCTGGAAAATCTGTGCTAGAAATGTTTATTCTTTTCTGTCTCTCTCTTTGTTTCTTCCTTGTACCTTTGCTTTCTGTCATTTCTTCCTGTCATTCTATAAAACACCACTTCTATGCTGATGACACCCAACTTCAAGACAGTGACTCACCTGATAATATACAGCGCCTATTGACTCGCACCACTGAGTGTTACTCGGACATTAAGAACTGGATGACACACAATAGACTTCAGCTTAATGACGACAAAACAGAAGCTATCCTCATTGGCACCCGTCAGAAACTTTCTCAGCTGCCTCCTCTTTCTCTCCCATTATGTAACACATCAGTCCCAATTTCTGATTCAGCTAAAAACCTTGGTGTCTGCATTGACTCTACCCTCTCCATGAACAACTTTGTTTCTCAAACTGCCAGATCCTGCTACTATCATCTCCATCGTATAAGGCTGATCAGGAAGTATCTCTCTGTCGAAACAACTGCAAAACTCGTTCTCTCCTTCATAATGTCTCGCATTGACTATTGCAATTCACTCCTGTCTGGTCTTCCTGCCTCCACCATTCACATCCTACAGCTCATTCAAAACAATGCTGCACGCCTTGTACTCAAAAAGAAAAAAGCTGACCACATATCTCCTCTCCTGGCACAACTTCACTGGCTCCCTGTATCAAAGCGCATACAGTACAAACTAGACACCATGTGCTACAAAAGCCTCAATAACGCAGCCCCCGATTACCTGTCAAGCCTACTTGAGATCTATGTTCCCTCACGTACCCTCCGCTCTGCCTCTGATCCTCTGACTTTTCGCTTTCCACGCACTAAGCTCAATACCTATGGTCCACGAGCCTTCTCTGTTTCTGGTCCACTCTCCTGGAACAAACTTCCTCTCTCAGTCCGTCAGCAACCTACTTTTGTCTCCTTCAAGTCCGCTCTCAAAACTCACCTTTTCTCCTCCGCATAAAATCCTAACCTCACTCACCCCCCCCCCCCCCCCCCCTCTGCAGCCTGTCTCCGCTCGGAGGGAATCACATGGTTATAAATATATAATTGTATATGCTATGCTCTCTATAATTTTCCATTGCTTTTATTCTTGCTTTTATTGCTTTTATTCTTTCTCCCCATTTATAGCCGTGTGGTGTGGTGTGTGTGTGTGTGTGTGTGTGTGTGTGCGTGCGTGTGTGTGCGTGCGTGTGTGCGTGCGTGCTTGCGTGTGTGTCTGCTTCAGCGCTTAGATTTGATTTTATCAAGATTTTGCGCTATATAAATATTGTAATTATATTATTTTCTGCCTTGCTGGTCCATTCACCTGTAAGTGTTCGATAAAATCTCAACGTACTTTCTATAATTGGATACATGTATTACATGTATTTTTGGCTGTAGGGAAATTGATATGCGGAAGGAATTTTTGGATAATTTAGGCTTGTTTTATATGTATGTTTTACTGTCATCATTTATATTAAAATCTGTATTAAGGTATGTTTTTAAATCTCGTATGTGATAAATTGGACGGAGTGGTCGACGCCAGGGGCATCCCCTTAGATTATGCACGCGAATACATGTATATGTTTACTTAATTTTTTGTCCTTTTTTTCTTCCTGTTTGTATTGAAATGGCTATAGACCTGATATGGTTGTACGCAGTCGGCTGGGCTTTAATTTAAACTAAAATAACAATAACAGTATGTTGACTACCATTTGAAAACTTCCGCACAGTGGTCAAACTGATCTTGAAGTCTTAGATCACATTTTTCTTAGTGCCCAAAATCAACTCTTTTTTTTTTTTATATTGAAGGTAGACCCAGGGAGAAAATGCTAGACGGACTTGCAGAGTGGCTGAAGACAAGGAGGGTGGAGGAGATGCTTGGGGCAACAAGAGATAGAGACAGATGGAAGTCCATGATCGCCAACGCCATGCGGCAGGGAACTGATGATGATGATGATGATGATGATATGCATGCACAGAACTTTGCCAGGAATTTCTGACAATACTTACATTCAGTTTTCCCTGTTGTTAGTCTGCCATTAACCTCGCTTCACATCAAATTTGATTTCATGGGGTTTTTTTTTCAATGTCATAGTGACCCCGAGAAGTATAAACTATAAATTTTTGTTAATAATTTTTTGTGTCAAAGGGAGATCGTTAGAACGGCTTTCCAATGTCACAGTGACCGCAAGAAGTATAAACTATAGATTTTCTGTGGGAATAATCTTTTTTGTTAGAATGGCTTTCCAGTGTCACAGTGACTCCGAGAAATACATGTATAAACTATACATTTTTGGAGTGTGTGTGTGTGTGTGTGTGTGTGTGGTGTGTGTGTGTGTGTGTGTGTGTGTGTGTGTGTGTGTGTAAAAAGGAAACTGTTAGAATGACGTTTCAGTGTCACAGTGACCCCGAGAAATACATGTATAAACTATACATTTTTGAGTGTGTGTGTGTGTGTGTGTGTGTGTGTGTGTGTGGTGTGTGTGTGTGTGTGTGTGTGTTAAAAAGGAAACTGTTAGAATGACGTTTCAGTGTCACAGTGACCCCGAGAAATACATGTATAAACTATAGTTTTGATATAACTTTTTTGTGTAAAAATGAGATTGTTAAAATGGCTTGACCGTTTTTGTTTATTCGTTTTCGATTTTTTTTTTTTTGTTTTGTTTGATTTTTTTTAATTTTTTTTTTTTTATTCAGTGATTGTATTAGACTTGATTGCTGCAAATAGGTTGAGCACTGTAATTTCTCTGATAGCTCCACTTCAATTTTCTCTGCTTTAGCCGCTTGCCAGCTGATTCCAGTCATCTACAGTGAGCACGTAGAATTAAGCATTTGATCTCTGGTTATTTTGTAGTGAGCTTACAGGAAATGCACCATGGTTATACCGTTTTGTGATGGTGGTTATACTGTAATTATAACCACCATCACACCCCCTTTTTTTGTATCTGTTTTGTTTTGGGGGGTGTTTGTTTGAGGGAGAAGAGTGGCAGAATGGTTCAGATGTTCGCCTGCCAATGACTTAACTCGAGGTTCCAAGGTTCGCTCCCCGTAGAAACCTCGACTTTTCTCCTCGGTTTGACGGAAAATCGAACTGAACGGCTAGTACTTCGGAAGGAGACGAATAACGAGACGAACCCGTGTGCCTTCTGGCGGCGCACGCTAAAGATCCCACGGCAGTTGAAAATCTTGAAGAGCAGGGTATTGCCCATTGTCATGGTAAAAAAAAAGCATTGGAGAGCGAGGCTGATATCCCAGGACCCATCCCTTGAAGACCAATTAGCTTTCTTGTCTTTCTGAAGTCTTGGTAAAAAAAAATGTGAACATGAATTTAAATCGACAGAGAGGGATGGGCGCCGCCCTCGTGGTGCTGGCCCCAGGAAAAGTTGAGGTCTCTGCCACCTCACTCCTTTCGACCTTAGGGTAATGGAACTATCTAGGTAGGACCTCAGGACCCGGCCAGCTCGTGGTTTATGTGCAGGCCTAAAAGCTTGTGCCGTGATCATTGTGGATTTTCTCCATCACATGTCACCTGTGACGTTAGTGCATACGGAATTCATTCCGATCGCGAAGATGTCATCTTGAGTAACTGAAACTTGTTTGTTTGTTGTTTGTTTGTTGTTTGTTTGTTTGTTTGTGTAAAGTGCAACCAGCATGCTTTCACATGGAGTGTTTGCAGTATACAAATAGAAATACTACCAATGCTACTACTACTATTATTATTACTTCCACTACCACTACTACTACTGTCATTATTGTTGTTGTGTGGTGGTGGTGGTTATTGTTTGTTTCTGTGTGCTTTGTTTTAATTTTCTTCGGGAGAGAACCGTCTTCCCATTGCTTCGTCGCTCTTGCAACAGAATTGTTGTCCGTTTCTTTGCAGTGAAAGTGTTTTGATAAAAAAAAAACTTTTCAGTTACTCTGTACATATTGAGAGAGGATAGTGTTCAGTTTTGATACAGGTTGATAAGTGTAAATATCTGGGAATGGTCATCTCACCAGACGGTAGATGCACATCAGAAATAGCCAGCAGAAACAGTCAAGCTAAAACAGCATTTAAGAAGATGAAAAGCATTCTTACCAACAATGCCTATCAGTTAACACCAGGAAGAGAGTTCTTGAATGTTACAAAGAACGATAATGTTATACGGTTGTGAGGCGTGGACATTCAACAAGCAAAGCCAGAACAAGATTGAGGCAGCTGAGATATGGTTTCTATGAAGAATATTGAGAGTTCCATGGACAGCAAAGAAAACAAACGAGACAGGCTTGATGGAGGCAGACACAAGAAGATCATTGATAAGGAAGATTATGAAAAGACAGGCAACATTTATAGGCCATTTTATGAGGAAAGGGGAATTAGAGCACCTGGTCACAACAGGAAAGGTGGAGGGAAAGAGAACACTGGGTAGACTCAGGGAGAAAATATTGGACGAACTTGCAGGGTGGCTGAGAACAGAGAGGGTGGAAGACATGCTTGCGTCGACAAGGGATAAATGCATATGGAGGGCCATGATCGCCAACGTCACGCGATAGGGCACATGGTGATGATGATGATGATGATGATGAGTATTCAATTTTCACATGAAAATTATCCTCGACTTTCGCTTCGCTGTCTACATGATCAGGCCACATCTGGCAGTGAATGAGGCCATTTTTTGCTTTTTGTTTGTTTGTTTGTTTGTTTGTTTGTTAGTTACTGCCGGTTGGCAGGGAGCTTGGTAGTCAGAGAAGTTGTAGTCGGCCATGTCCCCCCACCCCACCCCCGTGGGGATGCCAGGGGCTCTTCCAGTATAAATAGTATCCCCATCTTCTGGAAATTCTGTGCTAGAAATTTGCTCTTGTCTGTCTCTTTCTTTGTTTCTGCCTTGTTCTTTTACTTTCTATAAATTTTCTGCCTTGCTGGTCCATTCATCTATATGTGTTCGATAAAGTCTGACGTACTTTTTCTTTGGATTGATAATTGGATACATGTATTAAGTGTATTTTTGGATGTAGGGAAATGAAATATGCGGATGCAATTCTAGGTCATTTAGGCCTGTTTTTATGTATGTTTTAGTGTCCTTAG
>CM060307.1:100193212-100195712 GCA_030674185.1 Monoplex corrugatus | reverse complement strand
GAGTATAAGCATTAGAACAATCCAGAGTGAGCAGAGCTGCAAACCATGGTTTATCTTAGCCCCCCCCCCCCCCTTTTTTTTTTTCTCACATTGGACCCAGCAGCAGGGAATTTTCAGTCTTTTTCTCATAATTTTTTGTATCTGGTCTTAGTTTGCTTGTAATCTTACGCTTGACAAAGATCAGTTGGCCGAAAATTTGTGCCTGTCTTGTCTTGTTGTATTGAATACGCGTTTTTATTCTTTTTTCGTTTTTTTTTAGTTCCTTAACCCCCTTGTTTGACTTAAATTCTCTTTACTTATGCAGGTTTGTTGGTTCTGTTAATAGAGTCATGGACTCAAGATCTGATATCTGGAGTTCAATCCAAGTCTGCAACAGTAACCCTTTGACTGCCGCTCTCTAACCACTGGCATCCTGCATCGCCAACCATGCTAGCAAAGAAAAAAAAAACTAACCCTAGGATTCCCTCACCCTTTCCAGCCAGCTTCCTGTTTGTTGCCCATCTCAATGTTTCCACCATTCTGGTGGTGTCAGCTTAGTGTTTCACTGGTCCTTATCCGTACCCCTCTCCATTTTCAAGACCTTGCCAGCGCTTAGGGTTTTGGGCGGGTTCAGGGAGCTTGTCAGATAATTGCTGGCAGATTTGGGTGGAGTGCTTATGGAATTGTCCGAGTGCGATGAATCCCTCTTGAAAAAAACAAACTCCATACTCTTTACGTCTTGTGGGGCATGGTGTCTTGATGGTCATCGTTTGTCTTTACTGGTTTCTGGACAGTTGTTGGTTGTCTTCTACATGATGTTCCGAATAGAAAGTTTTCGTACTCTAGTTCCGTGGTACAGTGTTTGCTATCGTTTGTACGAGGTTGTTGGTTCGAATCCCCATCAGTTTCTTCAAAAATAGTTGTGTGATTTTTCGGCTTTAACCGGCTTCTACCAAGAGTTGATTGTGCCTCGGGCTCATTTGGGAAACTGGGACCACACAGTCGCGTCTCATCCACTTCACGGAAGCGTCATTTAGGGTGTTGTTCAAATCTTCTTACCAGCACCGCAGGTTGTCGTATCTCTGGGGTCTGATTGACGCCAGGATATATCATAACAGTAAGCGTAAAGTATAACCCTGTCACGTAGTCTCAGTCCTAGATGGAACTCCATAGCATTGTGATTATCGTCATCATTGTCATCTCATCATCATCATCATCATCATGGCACTGTAAAAAACTGTCAGTTTCTGTGGCCATTAAGGTGGCGTAGAAAATGGGACCCAAAAAGCACAAAGGAAATCTCCCGAAATTCGATGATCCTTAAAACAAAGGAAAACAAAAGAAAAGAAAGAAAAAAAGAAAGTTTGTCGTTGTAGGGAATAAAAGGTTGGAAATTATCAATCACTTTTCGTGGTGCATGTGGCATTCACAGCCACCTCTCCTTGGTTTTTGTTGTTGTTGGTGTTGTTTTGTTTTTTGTTTGTTTTTTTGTTTTTGTTTTTTGTTTGTTTTTTTAGCAGTTGTCTGTCTCCTATTCGAAGTTAAGAACCGAAAAGTTTGTGGCAGTGAATATAAGCTTGTAAATTGTCTGTCACTTTCCGTGTGGCATTTGGCCTCATGATGCCTTCTCTGTCTTGTGTGAACTTGGAACAAGATTGTTTGGTTGTCTCTTAGGTGATGTTCCGACTAGGGGCGGGGGGGGGGGGGGGTTGTCATAGTGAATGAAGTTCGTAAATTGTCTGTCACTCTTCATGTGGCACTTGGACTCTGCAGTCGTCCTGTCTTGTGTGATCTTTAGAAAAGTTGTTTGGACGTCTCCTAGGTGATGGTCCGAACCGAAAAGTGTGTGGTTATGAATAAAAGTTAGTACGTTCTATCTACGTGTGCGTGTCTGTCTGTCTGTCTGTTTCTCTCTCTCTCTCTCTCTCTCTCTTTTTCTCTCTCTCTCTCACACTCTCTGCTTTCCTTCTTTCCCCCTACTCTGTTTTTATTATTTCCTTATTCTCTCTCTTTCTCTCTATCTCTCTCTCTCTCTTTCTCTTTCTCTCTCTCTCTCTCTCTCTCTCTCTCTCTCTTCTCTCTCTCTCTCACTGTCTCTGTCTCTCGCACTACAAGAAACTATTGTCAAAATAATCAGAAACTAGAATATCGGTTGTATTGAGAGAGAGAGAAGAAGTGTGTGTGTGTTAATACGAAATTTATTATCGCCTATTTAAAACGATGTTAGCAACAACTAAGATACGTTTCGGCACGTAATACAGAAGAGAGAATAACTACGATTTCATTCATCTATAATCATGATAAATCGTCATTGGAGAGAGACGGACAGACAGACGGAGAGAGACAGAGAGAGAGTCTGAGAGAGAGACAGAGAGTGAGAGTTTCTGAGAGAGACACAGAGAGAGCGTGTGTGTGTGTTTCTGAGAGAGAGAGAGTCTCTGAGAGAGAGCGAGTCTCTGAAAAAGAGAGAGAGTGTGTGTGTGTCTGTATGTGTGTGTCTGAGACAGTCTCTGAGAGAGAG
>CM060307.1:100118212-100188212 GCA_030674185.1 Monoplex corrugatus | reverse complement strand
AGTAGTTCTGCCATCCACCTCAGCGTGGCCTCAATAGTTCTGCCATCCACCTCAGCGTGGCCTCAGTAGATCTGACATCCACCTCAGCGTGGCCTCAGTAGTTCTGCCATCCACCTCAGCGTGGCCCTCAGTAGTTCTGCCATCCACCTCAGTGTGGCCTCAATAGTTCTGCCATCCACCTCAGCGTGGCCTCAATAAATGCGCCACACTCCTCTCAGTGTGGCTTCTGTAGTTCCGCCATCCTCCTCAGCGTGGCTTCTGTAGTTCTGCCATCCACCTCAGCATGTCCTCAATAGTTCTGCCATCCACCTCAGCGTGGCCTCAATAAATGCGCCACACTTCTCTCCTCAGCGTGGCTTCTGTAGTTCCGCCGTCCTCCTCAGCGTGGCTCATTTTGTTTTGCCATCCTCCTCAGCGTGGCCTCAATAGGTCTGCCATCCTCCTCAGTGTGGCCTCAATAGGTCTGCCATCCACCTCAGCGTGGCCTCAGTAGTTCTGCCATCCTCCTCAGCGTGGCCTCAATAGTTCTGCCATCCTCCTCAGCGTGGCCTCAATAGTTCTGCCATCCACCTCAGCAGTTCTGCCATCCTCCTCAGCGTGGCCTCAATAGTTCTGCCATCCTCCTCAGCGTGGCCTCAATAGTTCTGCCATCCTCCTCAGCATGGCCTCAATAGGTCTGCCATCTTCCTCAGTGTGGCCTCAATAGGTCTGCCATCCTCCTTAGCGTGGCCTGAATAGGTCTTCCATCCTCCTCAGCGTGGCCTCAATAGTTCTGCCATCCTCCTCAGCGTGGCCTCAATAGGTCTGCCATCCTCAGTGTGGCCTCAATAGTTCTGCCATCCTCAGCGTGGCCTCAATATGTCTGCCACCACCCTCAGGATGCCATGGGTGCCACCCTCCTCAACTACTCATCATAAAAACTTTTGTAGCGGGCCCATCTGTCGTCTCTCGCTGCGGCCCTCATCTGCGTTCTGTATTTGTCCGCCTTTCGGTAGTCATGTATGTTTCAGCACACGATGCCCATGTTGTCTTTACTACACTCAAAAGTTATGCCCCGTATTAATGAAAGACCCTTGAATTTACAGATACATTCATATTCATCTATTTTACCTCAAAACTTGTTGAATTTACAGGATACATTCATATTCATCTATTTTACCTCAAAACTTGTTGAATTTACAGGATACATTCATATTCATCATCTATTTTACCTCAAAACTTGTTGAATTTACAGGATACGGTTAAATTCATGTAGTTCACAACTCGATATGCAGCATACATTTGAATTCGTGCATTTCACTTCAAAACTCCGTTTACAGGATAGTCCAACATTTTTCTTTGAGAAAAAAAGAAAAAGAAACGGCACTTTTAAAGATAACCACGAATCAGTAACGTTAAGGATCAAGCAAAACCCAGATAAAAAATATTAGCATTAAATACCAAATGAAAAATATTAACATTAAAAACCAGATAAAAAAATTAACATTCAAAACCATATAAAACATTAATATTGAAAACCAGATAAAAAATATTAACATTAAAAACCAGATAAAAAATTAACATTAAAAAACATAAAAGATATTAACATTAAAAACCAGAACAAAAGTAACATTAAAAACCAGACAAAAAAAATAACATTAAAAACCAGATAAAAAATATTAATATTAAAAACCAGATGAAAATTATCAACATTGGTGAAATTAAAAAAAGAAACATCAGGGGGAAAAACATGGCTTACCCGCCGTCTGATCGCTGCACAGATGACTATGGCTGTCATTCTTTCCCGTTTGACAGACAGTCTCCAGCCTCCGGGTTCTTTGTTGACGTCTGTCCCTGTACCATGTTGATGATTTTCGTGATGTACAGTGCTAGCACAAATCTCAGTGAAGATCTCGGGTAAGTGTCGTCTGATTGTAGCAATGGAAGTATGCTTACACAGCATACACAGCGCTGATCAAGCCTCTCTATATATACAACCCCACAGAAAAAGAAACCTTGTGACATAGTCAACCAGCGATCATTCGAGGTTTCAGTCGCAGATTGGATGAAATTTTCAGCATACGCAGTGAACTAACCAATCAGTGATGACTTCCAGTTACTTGGGATAAGATTTCCTGTAGTGTTTGATGCGCGCGCAGTCAGCTAACCAATCAGTGACTTTCAGTTAATTGGATAAACTTTCTGTAATGGTTGATGGGCGTGTGGTAGACTAGCCATTCGGTGACTTTCAGTTATTGACAAAGTGGCGAACGTCTTAGTCTAAGTCCATTGTTACTGGTATCAATTGTCTTGATTACATTGATATAATAGGCCTGGGAGCTTTCCTTTTGTTAGTACTACTTGATAAACAAGCGTTGTTGTTTGTTCTGGTCGCTTCAATGAAGAGGTTGGGAATTCACACCTATCTGCTATTACAACGCTTAAAGTTTACGAGCCTGTTACATCCCCCACCTGGCTTTCATTATCTGTGGGGGAGTTCAGCTGTTCTCAATGACCATCTGTCCTTTTCCACACTTCACTGTTTGGTAGCCATTGTCACTGAGCGTTTTGTCAGTGGATCTGTTACCTTTCATGGTTAACGTTCCTTGGGCTGTCTTCTCCCACAGGTGCTGTCTTCAAGTCTTCACACACACACACACACGCGCGCGCACACACACACACACACACACACACACACACACACACACATACACACACATACACACACACACACAATCACAGAGAGAAACAGAGACAGACAGACAGAGAGACAGAGAAACACACAGAGACAGAGGGGAGAGACAGACGGACAAACAGAAACAGAGAGAGATACAATGAGACAGAGGCAGAGACTCTATCTGTGTGTATGTGTGTGAGAGAGACAGACGGACAGAAACAGAGACAGACAGAAATAGACAGACTGAGTCAGAGAGAGACAGACCAAGACCGAGTGAGACAGAGACAGACAGACAGAGAGAGAGACATAGAAAAAAAGAGACAGAAAGAGAGACAGAGACATCATGAGATGTAGAAGCCTTTGGACAGGCCGCCGTGAGAGGGTCATTGCGTAACTAAACTGGACGCTCGTAGACGGGACCTGCATGAGAACTCGTGTGTGCCAGGGAAGTGAGAAATCGTGTCGTAACAGGGTCCAAGCCACGAAAGTTGTCAAGAGGCTTTGATTTTTCGCTGGTGAAACGGCGACTTCACCCTACTGTCTGGCTTCGGAATGTTACGAACCGCCTTGTTTGAACGGTTGTCGAAAAGCTTCCCTAACTGCCCCGTAAAATCACTTCACCAGCTATCAATCAGTAGTTTATACTGACCAGAAGTGGACGGGTCCTCACCTGTCTAAACAATTGAAACTCTTCAAAAGCAGGTGGACAAACACACACTTGACACAGGTAGTAACTTCCGCCGTAAACAGTGAGACCACTTGACAAGGAGACGTTGAACAAGACAGAACACTTGGCCACTTAGTAATGAAAACGTAGCACACGCCCCCCTCCCCCCACCCCGCTCCCCGCGTTAACCACTTCCAACGCCTGTTGGAAAGACAGAAGCAATGAAAATGTCAATCGTAAATTGAAGTAGGCCTTTCCGCGGTCCTTAACACAATATCTTTCACAAGTATCTTTCACGTTCACACTTTCTCCCTTCTGGAAATTCTGTGCTAGAAATTTACTCTTTTCTGTCACTCTCTTTGTTTCTTTCTTCCTGTATTCAGGGCACTTTCTGACGGAGTGGTCAACCGCGGGAGCATCTCTTTAGATTGTGAGGGCAAATGCATTGATATGTGTACTCAATTTTTCCTCTTTTTCCCCTGTTGAAGTATTGTGTATGTTTTGAAACGGTAGTAGCCCTGATATGGCTGTACGCAGTCGGCCTGCCTGGCTTTAAACAAAAATAACAATGACAATTTTTGTAACTTGCTTGACATTGCGTTCTTTTTTTTCTTTTTTTTTGGTGTTTGTTTTGTTTTTTAGATATGCTTATAATTAGTCTGTTTAGATTAGCAAGGAGTAGCTTTAAGACAAGTCCAATTCAGACATAATTCTACCATCCTTGAGTATTAAAATTCTGATGTCTGGAATCCCCTTTTCCCCCTCCCCCTTCAGTCAGCAGCTGGAGATTCCTGTAGAATGTGGTTTGTATCCTACTCTGCCTTTTCACAAGGACACACAGCAGAGGGCACACTGCTCTAACCTCAGTATGCCTTTAATCTTTGGTGACTAATAGCGTGTTAACAGAACGCAGCAAAGCGGGATGTTATTATTGATGGAAATGAGTATAATGACTTGGTGATGACTGACACATTTTTTAGCGCTAGAGGCGGTTGTAAGAGAAATCGGGGGGTGGGGAGGAAGGAGGGTAAGAAAAATAAAGAAAAACAAAACCAAACATGATGGTCAAGCCATTCTGAAAATCTTCCTTTTTATATATGGATTATTACAGAACATCCAGATTTTGTACTCTTCAAGGTCTGTGTGCCTTTGAAGCAGTTTCGGGTTAAATGAAACTTTGTGTGCGTCGAGCACAACAGGAGACTGTTACAACAGTGAAAACATGAAAATATTTTCAGAAGTTAATAGAGTACTGTTCGTAGACCTTCCTTTAAAAAAAACAGAAAAAAACACAGATTTTAGGCATTTGTTTATTTATTCATTTATTAATTATTTGGTTTTGGTAATGATCCATATTGAAACAGCTGAGAAAATCTTGCTTACATATTTTCATACAGACACAAAGACAGACAGATACACCACACATTCCATATACTCTCTCTCTCTCTCTCTCTCTCTCTCTCTCTCTCTCTCTCTCTCTCTTCTCCTCTCTCTCTGGCACACACACACACACACACACAACACATACACGCTTCTCTCCAGTCACTGTGAATCCTTTTTTGTTTTTTCATATTCATAACATATTCATTTCTTTTGTCATAGTGGATTTACCATGTGAAACTCGGGCTACTCTCCCCTTTGAGGGCGTGTCGCCGCAGTGCAGCGCCACTCAGTTGTTTTTTTTAACTTTGACTTCAAAAAGGCTAATTGATCTTCGAGGTGAGGGACCTTGGAAATCAACCTATCTCTCCAAATGTGATTGAAAAAGACATGAGCAGCGATAATCAGATGTATTAGGTTTGGTCCCGCAAAGACTGAATGATTATTATCATTGTTATCAGCAGTATTTTAAAATCCAGCCTACTGCTCAGAGCCATCTCGAGGCTATGACCATTTCAAACAAACGCCCACGTCTGAATATATGGATAATCCTGGACGACAAAAAGCATGAAAAAGAAGATTCAGTATACATATCACTGCGTTTATGCAAATAATCCGAAGATGTGCTCTTGGTGTTGGCCAGTCCATCCAATTTATCACTGGGGATGAAAAAAAACGATAAACTTGAACACCCACAGATAAATACATGTGTAGAACGAAGTGCACAAACATAAAAAGAAAACTGGCCAGTGATGCCTAAAACTGCCACTAGACAGTTCACGTTTCTCTAGAGCTAAAAATGCACTTACGTATGTAATTGTCAGTCCTAATGGCAGCTATGTAAAGCTTTTCATAAAACGTAAAAAAGTGAATGGACCAGCAAGGTAGAAAATGAGAAAAGAAGAGATGACAGATAGCAAGGGAGCGAGGCAGAAACAAAGAGAGTGACAAAAAAGAGCAAATTTTTAGAACAGACTTTCATGAAGGTGGGGATACTATTTACAATGAAAGAGTTCCCGGCAGCCCAAGTGGGAAACAAATTCAATACGATAGTCATAACTGAGTCAACAGGAAAGCTAGAGGGAAAAAGCACCAGGTAGATATAAAAGAAAATATTAGTTTTACAGAGTGGGTGGGGACAAAAACGGTACAGATATACTTCAGTGACAAAACATGGATTCGTGAGGAGGGCCATGATCGCCATTGCCGTGCAGCAAGGCACATAACGATAAACTGAGTGAGTAGTAGAGCCAATGGGTCTGGTTCAGGTACTTTTTTTTCGATGTAACCTTGACCTTCCAAAAACAAGCTTTGGCGATCCCTCAACACTTCATATCTTTGACCAAAATTTGGTAAAATTCCACCCAAAAGAACTTGAGAAAAGCTTGTTCACTCTTTTTTCCCAACAGACACACACACATACCGCATGTTGGTCAGTGTGAAATAATCTCCCTTAAAACAATTATCAGTATCTCCGTTTGTGTGCTGAAATAAATGAGGACTTTTTGAAGGTGTGTCAACACATTTATTCAGGAACTTCTGGCAGAGTTTAAAATTCTGTTTTCTCTGTTGTGACAGTCGACCATAGTCCTCCCTTCACTTCTAATTTCATTTCAATGGAAGCTTCTTTAAGATCACATTGACCTTGATAAACACAAAATCTGTGTTTTCTGTAGTAGTATTTCAATACAAAGGGAGATGGTTAGAACGGTTTGACTATCTTGTAAGTTGTTGCTAAAAAGGGAGATGATTACAATAGTTCGGCCACCTCGTAAGTTATCAGTTTAAAGGGAGATAATTTCAGTGGTTTAGCCACCTCGTAAGTTATGGCTAAAAAGGGGAGTAATTACAGTGGTTTGATCAACTTGTAAGTTATCGCTGCAAACTGATTTCATGATAATGGAAACATCTGAAGGAACTAACACGTTCCTGATGCTAAAAACGGTGATGAGATAGGGAAGAGATGCAGACACTGCCTTCCAAAGTGCGATAATGACGTGTGTGTTTTTTAGGATGATCGTACTTTAGAAAGTTTCCTTTCTGTATATATATATATATATATATATATTTTTTTTTCCCCCATGTCCGGAGCTGTCTAATCGGAAACCGCTCTTGGACTCAGGGAAGACACGCTCAGCTACTTTTTAGAGATGTACTAACACAGCTCGGGCGTACTGTTTGCCAACAATTTTCTTGACTCGGGACATGTTGTGCCTGATTCTCTTAACTCAGGACATATTGTACCTACTGATTTTCTTAACCCAGGACATTCTGTGCCCTGCTGATTTTTTTAACTCGGGAAATTTTGTCTTATTGATTCTCCTTGCTCAGGACGTATTGTGCCTTTACTAATTTTCTTAATTCAGAACATAATAATAATAATAATAATAATTACAATATTTATATAGCGCAAAATCTCGATAAAAATCAAATCTAAGCGCTGAACATACACTTACGCACGCGCGCACACACACACTTACACATGGCTATAAATGGAGAAAAAGAATAAAAGCAATGGAAAATTATAGAGAGCATATTATATACAAATATATATTACAATGTGATTCCCCTCCGAGTGGAGACAGGCTACAGAAGGGGGATGAGTGAGGTCAGGATTTTATGCAGAGGAGAAAAGGTGAGTTTTGAGAGCGGACTTGAAGGAGACAAAAGTAGGTTGCTGACGGACAGAGAGAGGAAGTTTGTTCCAGGAAAGTGGACCAGAAACAGAGAAGGCTCGTGGACCATAGGTATTGAGCTTGGTGCGTGGAAAGCGAAAAGTCAGAGGATCGGAGGCAGAGCGGAGGGTACGTGAGGGAACATAGATCTCAAGTAGGCTTGACAGGTAATGGGGGGCTGCGTTATTGAGGCTTTTGTAGCACATGGTGTCTAGTTTGTACTGTATGCGCTTTGATACAGGGAGCCAGTGAAGTTGTGCCAGGAGAGGAGATATGTGGTCAGCTTTTTTCTTTTTGAGTACAAGGCGTGCAGCATTGTTTTGAATGCTCTGTAGGATGTGAATGGTGGAGGCAGGAAGACCAGACAGGAGTGAATTGCAATAGTCAATGCGAGACATTATGAAGGAGAGAACGAGTTTTGCAGTTGTTTCCACAGAGAGATACTTCCTGATCAAGCTTATACGATGGAGGTGAAAGTAGCAAGATCTGGCAGTTTGAGAAACAAAGTTGTTCATGGAGAGGGTAGAGTCAATGCAGACACCAAGGTTTTTAGCTGAAATTGGGACTGATGTGTTACATAATGGGAGAGAAAGAGGAGGCAGCTGAGAAAGTTTCTGACGGGTGCCAATGAGGATAGCTTCTGTCTTGTCGTCATTAAGCTGAAGTTTATTGAATGTCATCCAGTTCTTAATGTCCGAGTAACACTCAGTGGTGCGAGTCAAGAGGCGCTGTATATTGTCTGGTGTGTCACTGTCTAGAAGTTGGGTGTCATCAGCATAGAAGTGGTGTTTTATAGAGTGGGAGTTGATGATGGTGGACAGGGGGGAGGTGTAAAGAGTGAAAAGAACAGGGCCAAGGACAGATCCTTGTGGAACACCACAGGTCAGGCATGCAGGTTGAGAGTAAGTGCCATTAATGAGAACAGTTTGTTTTCTGTTTGACAGATATGAAGTGAAAAAGGAGAGAGCAATGTCAGAGATGCCAAAAGTATGATGAAGTCTAGAAAGGTGAATACCATGATCAATGGTATCAAAGGCTGCAGACAGATCAAGGAGTGTGAGGAGAGAGACTTTGCCAGTATCAGTTGCAAGGAGGAGATTGTTGAGAATGTGTAGCAGGGCAGTTTCAGTGCTATGGCACTGGCGGTAGGCTGACTGGAAAGGATTGAGAAGATTGTTGGCAGACAGGTGAGAGTTCAGCTGGTTGAGGACAACTTTTTCGATGAGTTTTGACAAGAAAGAGAGATTAGAGATAGGCCGGTAATTTTTCAGTTCATTTGGGTCTAAATTGTATTTCTTGAGGAGAGGGTGAACAATAGCAGACTTGAAAGAATCTGGGACAGTTCCAGTTTGAAGAGAAGTGTTGATGATGTCAGTGATGAATGGGAGGAGAGTAGGGAGACAGTCAGAGTAGAGAGAACCTGGAAGAGGATCCAGTTCGCAGGTTTTGAACGACATGGATCTGATTGTGTTGAGAATTTCTTCTTGTGAGACTGGGGTAAAATAGTAAGAGGTGTGCCAGAGAAGGAAGGGTCAGGTGGGCATGGTTGACAGGGTGTCCTGTCAAGCCTGTCACGAAGAGTTTGTATTTTGGTGGTGAAATACTTGGAGAATACAGATGGGAGTTCTTCATTTGTGTGTTTTGTTGGGAGAGGTAAATCTTTTCGTGTGCCAAGGAGATGATTCATGGTTGTAAAGAGTTCTCTTGAAGAAGGGGCATTCAGGATTTTGGTTTGGAAATAGTTTGTTTTTGCAGATGCAATGAGGGTGGATACTTTTGTTTTAGAGGCTTGGAAAAGTTGCCTATGTACAGTGAGTTTGGATTTGCGCCAGCGGCGCTCTAATCTGCGGCGGGCACGTTTTGCACAGGCAATCTCATGAGTGAGCCAGGGGGTAGATTTTACTGATTTTCTTAATTCAGGACGTATTGTCCCATTGATTTTCGTTACTCAGGACATATTGTGCCCTACTGATCTTCTTAACTCACGACATATTGTGCCTTATTGATTTTCAGGACATATTGCTACATTGATTATCCCAACTTGGGGCATATTGTGCCATACTAGTTTTCTTAACTTAGGAAATATTCTGCCCTGCTGATTTTCTTAACCCAGGAAATTATTGTCCCATTGTATGTCGTAACTCAGAACATATTGTGTCCTCCTGATTTTCTTAACTCCGGACATATTATGCCTTAGTGATTTTCTTAACTCAGGACACATTGTGTCTTACTGATTTTCTTAACTTAAGACACATTGTGTCTTACTGATTTTCTTAACTCAGGACACATTGTGCCTTACTGATTTTCTTAACCTAGGACATATTGTGTCTTACTGATTTTCTTAACTCAAGACACATTATGTCTTACTGATTTTCTTAACTCAGGACACATTGTGCCTTACTGATTTTCTTAACTCAGGACACATTGTGTCTTACTGATTTTCTTAACTCAGGACACATTGTGCCATACTGATTTTCTTAAACCAGGACATATTATCTTACTGATTTTCTTAACTCAGGACATAATGTGTCTTACTGATTTTCTTAACCCAGGACATATTATCTTACTGATTTTCTTAACTCAGGACATAATGTGCCGTACTGATTTTTCTTAACACAGGACATATTGTGCCATACTGATTTTCTTAACCCAGGAATATTGTGTCTTACTGATTTTCTTAACCCAGGACATAATGTGCCATACTGATTTTCTTAACCCAGGACATATTGTGTCTTACTGATTTTCTTAACCCAGGACATAATGTGCCATACTGATTTTCTTAACCCAGGACATATTTATCTTGCTGATTTTCTTAACTCAGGACATAATGTGCCTTACTGATTTTCTTAATTCAGGACATAATGTGTCTTACTGATTTTCTTAACCCAGAACATATTGTGTCTTACTGATTTTCTTAACCCAGGACATATTGTGCCATACTGATTTTCTTAACCCAGAACATATTGTCTTACTGATTTTCTTAACCCAGGACATAATGTGCTTTACTGATTTTCTTAACCCAAGACTTATTGTGTCTTACTGATTTTCTTAACCCAGAACATATTGTCTTACTGATTTTCTTAACCCAGGACATTGTATCTTACTGATTTTCTTCACCCAGAACATATTGTGTCTTACTGATTTTCTTAAACCAGGATATAATGTGCCCTACTGATTTTCTTAACCCAGGACATTGTGTCTTACTGATTTTCTTCACCCAGAACATATTGTGTCTTACTGATTTTCTTAAACCAGGATATAATGTGCCCTACTGATTTTCTTAAACCAGGATATAATGTGCCCTACTGATTTTCTTAACCCAGGACATTGTGTCTTACTGATTTTCTTAACCCAGAATATATTGTGTCTTACTGATTTCTGAATCCAGGACATATGTGCCATACTGATTTTCTTAACCCAGGACATAATGTGCCCTACTTAGTTTCTTAACTCAGGACATATTGTCCCATTGATTGCCGTAACTCAGGACATACATAATGTGCCCTACTGATTTTCTTAACTAAGGACAATGTGCCCTACTGATTTTCTTAAATAAGGACAATGTGCCCTACTGATTTTCTTAACTAAGAACAATGTGCCTTACTGATTTTCTTAAGACATACTGTGCCCTATTGATTTTCATAGGACATATTGTCCCCAACTGATTTTCTTAACTTGGGACATAATGTGTCGTACTTTCTTAACCCAGGACATACTGTCCTGTTGATTTCCTTAACTGAGGACATATTGTGCCCCACTGATTTTTTTTTAACACAGGACATATTGTCCCATTGATTTTCGTAACTCAGGACATATTGTGTCGTACTGATCTTCGTAACCCAGGACATATTGTCCTGTTGATTTTCTTTAAGCTGTAAATTTCCATTCTGGTTGAAACTGTGCTGTAACACTATCCTTCCGTTTCATTCCCGCAGAGAGAGATGGTTATGATGCCTTGAGCCGTCGACACAATTGGCCATTGTGTCAGACGCAACAAGGTTTTATGTATCATTCGCTGCACTAAGCTCTTCCGACAGACAGAGCAAGGTTTTATATTTCATACGGCCTTTTGTGCTGCTGCCTGTCTTGTCGAAAGGTTCGTGTTTGCCCCGTAACAAAGAGCATCGCTAATTGACCAGATGAGCGTGAAACATTGATGAAGTTTTTAGTCCCCAAGGGAGCTGGCTAATTTGGCTTCGGGGTTATGGTGTTGGTGGCAATGAGATAGAGGGGGGGGAGGAGTGGTGGGAGGATGGGAATTGGAATAGGTACGTGGGTTTGTTTTGTTTTGTTTTGTTTTGTTTTTAAATGTGTCGTGTACGAGTTCTTTTGTGTTGGCGTACTAGACCTTTCGTGGGCGAGTGTTGGATGTGAACTTTTGCATTATTCTGTATATGTTATCACCATCGGAAAAATTTGTTTGTGTTCTGGCTCTCTCTCTCTCTCTCTCTCTCTCTCTCTTCTCTCTCTCTCTCTCTCTCTCTCTCTCTCTCTCTGTCTCTCTCTCTGTGTCTCACACACACACATACATAGAGGATACAGAGTAAGAAAACTGGATCAGGGTGTACGGCCAGACGATCACCTCCCAGCTCCCGACGCCACAGTGTAGCCATTCCACCATGCGCTGCATGATCCATTTGGACCCAGTCATCAGTTGCCTTGTTCACAAGCCGAATGGCTGAGCGGGAAGACGACAAACCCGAGGGCATAGCCACACAACACACACCAAGCAGGTCCAACCCAGCCGCCCAAAACGGATCCCACGTTTGCCTGGACGTCCTTCCGAGCTGTCGCCAGGACTTTACCTGAAGTCTATGGGTTTGATTCCCTTAAAAGTCAACAGCAGCCAAGGTGCAGGTCAAAATTATCAAGGAACCGCCGAGAGTGCTAAATTGAGGGAGCCAGAGCAACAGTGCCTCACCACTGGCCAATCATCTGTCAATTCACAACGCAACACGGTAGCCGTTTCGCCGAGCAAAGGGGGCTATCCATGCACTGCATGACCCATTTGGACCCAGTCGTCCGTTGCCTTAACCTTTTAACTCCCTCACCCTATCCACCAACTGCAAAAACTTAACTCTTTGACTCCATAACTTAACTCTTTGACTTCTTTACCCTATCTACCAGTTTCCTGCAGGAAGCTGGTGGATAGAGTGAGGGAGTCGAAGGGTTGAGTTTTTTTGCTTTGTTAGCATGGTTGACAATGCAGGATGCCGGCAGACAGGGTACGGGAGTCAAAGGGTTAATCGCATTGATCACAAGCCCGAATGGCAAGGTGGGAAGGAGACAAACCCGAAGACAGCCACACAACACACAGCAGCCATGTCCAGCCCAGCCAACAGACCAACAGAGAATGAAAAGAGGCCCTTGTTTGTTTGTTTGTTTTGTTTGTTTGTTTGTTTGAAAAAAAACTTTACTCCGGGTCTCCATCTCTCTATTGGGTCGCCCGCTCAGCCACCAACTATACTCCTTTTACTGTATAGTCTCGATACTATTCAGTTTGAATATACTAGGTAAAACATAGTCTAGGTAGAGCCTCAGGACCTGGCCAACTCATGGGTTTATGTGCAGGCTTAAGGCATGTGCCACGGTCACCGTACACGTAGCGCCTGTGACGATAGTGCATATGGAATTCGTTCCGAGCGCGGAGACGTCATCTTGAGAAACTGAAACAGTTTCAAGCTCCCATCATCGTCTTTACCGAAACGTCAAGGGGTGTTTGCTCAGTTGAATGGTCAGACATGATGCTCCAGTTTGCCTGCCATGCCGTCTTTCCGAGCTGTCGCCAGGACTTTACCCGCAGTCTTTGGGTCTGATTCCCTTAAAAGCCAGCAAACCTCTTCCGAAACGTCCCTCCTGATGCAATTTTCCAGTTTTTTAAAGAAATCAATCGAGTTCACCTGATCTGATTTTACGTCTGTTTTTCTTTAATCGCATTTTAGATTTGCAAGGTTAACAGTGAGCATGGTTTTTAACCGTCTTTTATCTTAACGGGTTGTCTTTTTTTGTCTTTATTTTTTTTGTTTTTTGACGTGATGTTAGCCCTGATATGGCTCTAGTAGTCGGCTGGGCTATAAGCAATATGGACTGAACTGAACAAAAAGCCAGCAGCCAAGGTGCAGGTCAAAACTATCAAGGAACTGCCGAGAGTGTTAGAATTAAGGGAGCCAGAGCAACAGTGCCTCACCACTGGCCAGTCATCTCACAACGCCACGCGGTAGCCATTTCTCCAAGCAAAGGGGGGCTATCCATGCGCTGTATGACCCATTTGGACCCAGCCACCTGTTGCCTTAACCCTTTGACTCCCGCACCCTATCCACCAACTGCAAAAGCTTAACCCTTTGACTCCATAACCATATCCACCAACTGCAGAAACTTAACCCTTTGACTCCCTCACCCTATCCACCAGCTTCCTGCAGGAAGCTGGTGGATAGGTTGAGGGAGTCGAAGGGTTACGTTTTTGCTTTGTTAGCACAGTTGACGATGCTGAATGCTGGCAGACAGGGTGCAGGAGCCAAAAGGTTAATCACATTGATCACGAGCCCGAATGGCAAGGTGGGGGAAGATGACAGACTCCGGGAGATAGCCACGCAATTCACACCAGCCAGAACCAACCCAGCCACCAGACCAAGAGAGAATGAAAGAGGCCTTTCTTTTAACCCTTTGACTCCCGCACCCTGTCCACCGGCATTCTGCATTCTGAATCATGCTAGCAACGCAAAAACTTAACCCTTTGACTCCCACACCCTGTCCACCGGCATTCTGCATTCTGAATCATGCTAGCAACGCAAAAACCTAACCCTTTGACTTCCTCACCCAATCCACCAGAGGGGTTAACTTTACTCCGGGCCTTCATCTCTTTATTGGGCAGCCCGCCTTGCCACCAGCTCGACTTTTTTTTTTTTTTTTTTTTTTTTCATTTTTACGAAGACTTCATAAAGGCTTTTTGGGCCTCAAGGGAAAGGACCTGGGAAATGTACCCCCATTTGTCCAATCGCTTTTTGCCAGGGCAAGAGAGGTGATGGTGGTAAAGGTACTTGTGGTTTTGTGGTAGGAGTAACGATTGATTGATTGATTGATTGATTAGGTAAATAGGCAGAGATTGATCGATTCATTGAATAAATGATTGATTAGATAAAGAAGCTGAGAGATTGATTGATTCATTCATTCATTCTTTCATTAGATAGCTTGATTGATTAGATAAATAGGCAGAGAGAGAGAGATAGACAATCAGACAAACAGACTAATTCATAATTCTAGTTGTATGTGTTGTGACAGAGGAGAGGACGGAGACAGAGGACACAGACAGCCAGTTAGCAGACGACAGCACACGACTGTTGAACGACAGAGAGGGGGAAGAAGGAGGAGGAAGAGCTGACAACGTCAGGACCTCTGTGAGTGCCAGGTATGTAGTTATTCCTGTTTTTGCTTGTTTGTTTGTTTGTTTGTTTTAATTCATATTTTCACATGTGCTGTCCCAGCGTATCACCACCACCCCTCCCTTGGTCTCTTTCAGTATGAATAGTATCTCCACCTTCTGGAAATTCTTTGCTAGAAACTTTACACTTTTCTGTCACTGTCTTTGTTTTTGACTGGTTCCTTTGCTTTCTGTCATTTCTTCCTATCATTTTCTGCCTTGCTGGTCCATTCACCTGTATGTGTTCGATAAAGTCTTACATACTGTCTCTTAGGATTGATAATTGGGTACATGTATTAAGTGTAATGCTACCAATTTTGAAGAACAAGGTCTCCCAACAGTGTAAAAATCGCTACTCACAGTTCCGTAGCTTTCGATGGCGTTCTCGCCATCTTCGTCAGCGCTCTAATGCTGTCTGCGTGAATCTCTACTCAGATCTCGCGAACATGGGATGAACCCAGTTCACGAGATCGAATCAGAGAATGGTACACCGGGGGCAGGGTGTAACGGCCCCGGTCCCTGTTGAGCGGGGGGTTGGTGGCTGCGATGTAGATGGCCTCCTTGACTCCTCGCTGGAACCACTTATTTTCTCTGTCCAGGATGTTGACATTGTCCGCACTGAATTGATGTTTTTCGGCGTGTAGGTGAGCTCCTACTGGAGAAGAGTCCCTCTTGTGTTCTGTTAGTCTCTTCTGAAGGGGGCGTTCAGTTTCACCGACATAATGTTGGTTACAGTCCTGGCAGTCTATTCTGTATATAATGCCAGCTTTGTCGAGTTTGCTGGTTTTGTCCTTGGGGGTGACCAGCTGGCTGCGTATGGTGTTGGAAGGTTTGGAATGTACAGCCACCCCCAGTTTTCTGATCTTTCTGGACAGAGCGTCACTCACACCTCCTACGTATGGGATGGTGATGTGTCCCTTGCGCTGGTGTTGTTTCACTGGCTGTTGGGATGCGGTGTTGGATTTCCTGCCTCCCGGGCTGTTCCAGGCCCACTTTTTGTAGCCCGAGATGGTGAGCACTTTTTTCAGGTGGTTTGTCTCCTTGTCTTTTGCCTCTTGGGTACTGCATATGGTGTTAGCTCTGTGGGTAAGGGTTCGAATCACTCCCAGTTTGTGTTCAAGGGGCTGGTGGCTGTCGAACTGTAAATATTGGTCCGTATGAGTTGGTTTACGGTAGACCGAGAAGGATAGAATGCCATCAGTTCTGGTGATGAGGGTGTCCAGCATGGCTATGGAGTTGTTCTGTTCCACTTCCCTCGTGAATTTGATGGCTGGGTGTTGGTTGTTCAGATGTTCTGTGAACTGTTCGACCAGTTGCTGGGGGAGGATAGTCATGGTGTCGTCTACGTAGCGCCCCCAGTATCGTGGTGGGGAGTGGAAAGAAGCCAATGCTTTCTCTTCAAAATCCTCCATGAACAGGTTGGCTACTATTGGGCTTACTGGGGAGCCCATGGCTGCTCCTTCTTTTTGTTGGTAGAATTCACCTTGGAAGGTGAAGTAGGTGGTGGTGAGGCAGCAGGACAAGAGTTCACATACGTCGTCCACTGTGAGAGATGTACGTTGGTGGAGGGTTTGGTCGTTTTGTAACCTTCGGCGTATGATCTCTATGCTTTCTTTCACTGGTACGCTGGTAAATAGGGCAGAGACATCATATGACACAAGGAGTTCATGTATTAAGTGCATTTTTGTTTATAGGGAAATTTTATTGTGTTTTTATATATGTTTTAGTGTCCTTAGTTATGTTTTAATTTGTGTTGGTATGCTTTTCTAAATCTCCTGTGTGATGAATTGGACGGAGTGGTCAACACCAGGGGCATCTCCGTAAATTATGTACGCGAATGCATTGATATATGTACTTAATTTGCTTTTTCTTTTGCTTTAATTTTTACCTGTTGATGTATTGAGCATGTTTTCAAATGGTTATAGCCCTGATGTGGCTCTACGCAGTCGGCTGGGCTTTAAACAAAAATAACTGTGTAACAATAACAATGTGTTTTCCATGTGAAAATCGAGCAGCTGTTTCCTGGGAAGAGCGTGTCGAATTTTTTTCATTTTTGTTTGTATTGTTAATAAATATCTTTTTACAATGGATTTCCGTGTAAAAATCGAGCTGCTTTTCCCGAACAGAGTTAAACAGTACAGAGACACCCAATTATTGATCATTTTTTAAAAAGGGAGAATGTTTCATTTCAGCCGGAGGTGTGTGTGTGTGTGTGTGTGTGTGTGTGTGTGTGTGTGTGTGTGTGTGTGTGTTTCTTCCTTTTGTCTGTCTGTGTCTGTCTCTCTGTCTGTCTTTCTTTGTCTGTCTCTGTCTGTCTGTCGGAGTCTGTGACAACACCTGATATGATTTTACGTCTGAGTATGTTTTTCTTTACTTGCATTTTAGACTTGTAAAGTTAACAGCGAACATGGTTTTTAACTGTTGTCTTTTATCTTAACCTGATAGCTGTTATTGACGTGGTGATAGCCCTGATGTGACTCTAGTAGTCGGCTGGGCCATAGGCAATATGAACTTGGACTTGTCTGTGACAGAATAATGTATGAAACAGAGATTTTCTCAGTTCTTTTTCAGTGTCTCTTTGCCGAATTTTTTATCATAGCCATGGCCTGGACTGATCAGAAGTCGCGAAAGCTGAAATTTTGGAATATAAAGCTCCAAGGTCAAGATCACTTTGACCAAAAATATTTTTTAAAAAGTACCTGAAATCAAAACTTGTAAGTGTGTGTAAGGGGGGTGGGGAGATTCTACAGTTCAGTTTTCCGGTAAAGAGTACCTAAACTAAGCGGGTAATGGGGTGTACTACAGTTCCATTCTCTACAGGTCTGTACGCTCTTTCCGACGTGCCCAAGGCTCCGTCAGCATGGATTGCGAGGAGGAAGAAGCTCCCCCTGCCTACACCTCCACCCCTATGACCCCTACCCACCTCAACACCGCCAACAACGACGGTGGTGATGTGGGGGGCGGCGGCGAAGACGACGACGACCACGCCAAGGTCAAGGTCAAAGGCAGCAAGCACAGCAACGCCGACGGTCTGACCAACTGCCTGACCACGATGGTGAAGCTGGTGAGGTCCATGGGCGGCCTCATCATCGCCCTTCTGGCCTACACGTTCTTTGGGGCCTGGATCATGATGACCATTGAAGGTCCCGAGGAGGACGCTCAGAAACAGGAGGTGAGTTGACACAGGTGGGGGTGTTTGTTTGGTTGGTGGGTTTGGGAGGGGTGTGTTCGTTCGTTCGTTATTTCTTTTAACGTTTACTCACATAATGTGCTTTTAGATGAAATAAAAGGCAAGTAAGTAACTAAATAAATAAATGAATAAGATAAGATAAGATAAAGAGGTGTCTAGGGGGTGAATGAATCTGTGAAACCATAAAGGCATTGTATCATATAAGGTAACATCAAACAAATTAACGAACAAGAGAAAAATAAACCAAACATTAGACCGATCAGTCTTCATCAGATTGCTCAGGGTTGTGTGTACTCGTGCGTGTGTATGTGTGTGTGAGCGTTTGTGTATATGTGTTTGTGTGTGTGTGTGTATTTATATGTATGCGCGCGCGTGCGTGTGTGTGTGTGTGTCTGCTACGAGCATGTTAAGTCCTGTGCTGGCGTATGACAAGTCATCTGTTATGATCTGGTGAGGTAGAAGGGAGAGAAGAGGATCGTCTTATCGAATTTAAAGCGTTGTAACAGTCAAGGAGTAATAGAAAACCTAACAAACAAACAAACAGGAATAGGTGGGAGTTACAGGTATAAAACAATCGGGCTTGATCAAAGAAAACGACCTGTGGGACTGTGCAGTAAACGCCTAGCAATGTGTAATTACAGAGTGAAATCGGTATCGTTTGCATTTACGCTTGACAAAGGCCAGTTGGCTGAAAATTTTCGCCCTGTCTTGTTGTATTAAATACGCGTTCTGATTCTATTTTCGTAGGGTTTTTTTGTTTGTTTGTTTGTTTTGTTTTTTGTTCTTGTGGTTGTTGTTGTTTTGGGAGGAGAGTTGTTTGGTTTGTTGTTGGTGGTGGTGGTGGTGGTGTTTTTTTGTTGTTGTTTTTGTGTGTGTGGTTTTTTTGTTTTTGTTTTTTGCATGTTGTTCCTAAAGATGCATGCCAGGGCAATGACGGATTTGAAATCGCTCGGTTTTTCAGGTGTTCAGCATACGGGAGAGCATAGCTGAGCAGCTGAAGAACAACACGGACGACCTGAGAGCTGGACGTCTGAGTGACATGGAATGGGAGAACCGCACGTCCATTCTGCTGCAGCTGCTGGAGACCACTGTCCACAGCACTGGTGTGGCTTCCACCTCCTCCAGGAAGTGGACCTTCTTTGGGGCTGTTCTCTTCTGCGTTACCACGTATACCACGATAGGTAGGTAGGGTTTGGGTTTGGGTTTGATTGGTTGTGGGGGGGGGGGTGTGCGTGTTTGTGGGAAGGTTGGGGATAGGGGAGGTAGTGTGTGTGTCTGTGTGTGGGGTTGTGGGGGAGATTGTGTGTGTGTATGGTTGGTGGTCGATTGGTTGTTTGGGGTGGCAGAAGTCGTGTGTGTGTGTGTGTGTGTCTTTGTGTGTGTGTGTCTTTGTGTTGACGGCTGTTTTGGAGTTAAGACGGCCACCAAGAAGTGGACCTTCTTTGGGGCTGTTCTCTGCTGCGTTACCACGTATACCACGATAGGTAGGTAGGGTTAGGGTTTGATTGGTTGTGGAGGAGGGGGGAGTAACGGGGAAGGGCGTGTGTGAGAGAGAGAGAGTTTCGACGGCCACCAAGAAGTAGACCTTCTTTGGGGCTGTTCTCTTCTGCGTTATCGCGTATACCACGATAAGTTGGTAGACTGTGGGTGTTGGCTGTTTGTTGGGGTGGGGGGGGGGGGAGGTCGTGTGTGTGTGTGTGTGTGTGTGTGTTGTGTGTGTGATGGTGGTTTTAGAACGTGTGCTTCCAACCAAAAATGGACCTTCATTGTAGTCGTTTTCTTCGGCGTTATCACGTACACCAAGCGTTGGTCGGTAGGGTTCGATTGTTGGTTAGTTGTTGCGAGGCAGGGGGGGGGGGGGGGGGGCGGTGGGGGGGGCGGTGTGGGGGTGTGTGGGGAGGGGTGTGTGATTGGTGGTGATGTAGTTATGGTTTGGTGTTGGTGGTTGGGGTTGTTGGTGATGGTAAAGGAAGGAAGAAGAAGAGGTGTTCAGGGCTGAAACACTTGCTTGACGGGGGTTTCTCCCTTGAGGACCTTCTGCTGTCCGGCTCTACCCAGTTTATTGCTTTATGATGATGATTGGTGGTGGTGGTGGTGGTGTTGATGACGGTGGTGGTGGTGTTGATGACGGTGGTGGTGGTGATGGTTGATGGTGATGGCACCGGTAAGAGCAACAGAAGTGATGGTGGTGATGGTAGTTCTGGTTTCGTGGTGGTAGTTACGACGACAACGATGATGATAGCAATGGCGGTGATGGTTATGGTGATGACAATGGTGGTGGTGTGGTAGTGGTAGTGTTGAAGGTGCCTAGCGCGCTTAATGCCTCCACCAAGTAATGGCCTTGGTTTTGGGCCAGTGTCTTCTTTGTGGTTGTCTATACAAGGTCTAAACGAGGTAACTGATGACTGGGTCCGAATGGGTCATGCAGCACATGGACAGCCCCCCTCTGCTTGATGAAATGGCTATAGAGTGGCGTTGGGAGCTTGGGAGCTAATTGTCCGGAGAGTGGCGAGGCATTGGTACTCTGGGTCCCATCCGCACCCTCTTGGTGTTTCTTGTTGACTTAATTTGTGGCTGTCTACACTGCTATAGGACGGTAGGGTTAGGACAGTGTCTGTAGTGATTTGTGTACATGTTGGTGGAATTTGTTGGTGATGGTAAATGTTGATGGTTATTGGTGGTTATGGTAACTGTGGTGGTGATGGTGTGGACATTGTAGTTTTCTGTATGTTAGAGGGGGGAGTGAGAGTTCATACTTCAGAGCACTTTAGTACCCAAGGATAGTAGCATTAGGTCCCACTAGACCTGTACAGAGAGAAACAGATATACAGATGGACATACGGAGAGAGAGAGAGAGAAATAAACAGATACATATGCTTAGCACCACTAAATAGTACATTAAGAGAGATAGATCGACTGACAGACAGATAAATAGACAAGCAGGCAGACAGAAAGATACTCAGCGTCACGAAATGAGACAGATAAATATATATGTTAGATAAATAGCTGTGTTCAGTGCTACTAAATGAGATAGATAATGTTCAGTGTCACTAAATGAGATAGATACATGCAGATAGTTATGTTCAGTGCCAGTAAATGAGATAGACAGACAGACATATGTACACAGATGGACAGATAGACATGTACGCTCACCACCACTAAATCAAAGCCAGCAGTGGCAAAGTCAGCCTTAATTAAGCTCAATCCCCAGCTGAAAAATGGCCGACGATGCGTGAGGGGCATGATAGTGAGGCCGTTATCCGCGAAGCTTAATAAGCAATGACCATAATTATTGGCGTGCGTCAGGCGAACCAAAGACTACTTACCTACCGCTCTGCCTCTGCCTCACTCGTGTCTTTTTCACTGGGGCCCAACACTTCCGCTTTGTCTCTGTCATCTATTTGCTCGAGTCACGCACACTTTATGCAAAGACATCATGCACAGACTACGGATGCTTCGTCTTCATTAGCGTGTCGATCTGAAAACGATGGTGGGTGAGGGGGAGCACTCGTATGGTCAAGCCATTCTGACATTCTACCATTTTACAACTTCGTTTGCCAAAGTTATTACGGAAAATCGTTTGTTGTTGTTGTTGTTTTGTCTTGGTTTCGTTTGGTTTTTTGTTGTTGTTGCCGTTGTTGTTATTTTCATTGGGGGGGGGGGGGGGGAGACCAAGATGACCAAACCATGCTAACATTCTGTTTTATATAGAAATTATTGCATTTGCATTTCGACAGTCTTCTATTTTACACAAACACTGACACAGAAAGTCCGCATTTTGTGCTTTTCAAGGTCACTGTGACACTGAAGAAGCTTGGTTGAAAGAAAATGGCTTGCATCGGAAAGAATAATGGACTGCCACAACAGTGAAACGGAATTTAAGTATTGTCAGAAGTTCCTGAGAAAGTGCTGTTCACACACCCTCCATTAAAAAAGTGCTGATATTAGGCTCTCTCTGTGTCTGTCTCTCTCCCTGTCTCCCTCTCTCTCTCTCTCTCTCTCCTTCTGTTTCTCTTTCTGTCTTTCTCTTTCTGTTTCTTTCTCCCTTTTCTTTCTGTCTCTCTCTTTCTCTTTCTGTCTCTCTTTTTTTTTCTCATTCTGTCAGTCTCTCTCTTTCTCTCTCTCTCCCCATCTCACTCTGTCTCTCTTTCCCCCCCCTCTCTCTCTCTCTCTCTCTCTCTCTCTCTCTCTCTCTCGTCTTTCTCTTTCATTCTTTCTCTCTCTTCTCTCTCTCTCTCTCTCTCTCTCTCTCCTTCTTTCTCTGTCTCTCTCTCTTTTTTTTTATGCGTGTAACCTTGACTTTAGAGATTTACATTCCAATCATATGCTTCCTGAGAGAGAGAGCTAATCAGTTGGTATGCTTCATTATGCCCGCCTGGTAATGAATTGGTTGGAATGACCACGCACCGCCATGGGCGTATCCTTAGATGATTTGTTTGAATGCAATGATAGTTGTAGTTAAGGCCGTCGGTGTACTCAGATGTGCGTGCTTTGTCTCTTTCCCTTTCTCTATCTCTGTCTCTGTCTCTGTCTCTGTCTCTGTCTCTCTCTCTCTCTCTCTCTCTCTCTCTCTCTCTCTTTCTTTCTCTCGTTCTCTCTCCTCCCTCTCTTTTTCTGTCTGTCTGTCTCTATCTCTCTCCTTCTCTCTCTCGTTCTGTCTCTCTCACAATCTCTCTCAATCTCCCTCTCTCTCTCTCAATCTCTCTCTCTCGTTCTCTCTCCTCCCTCTATATCTCCTTCTCTCTCGTTCTGTCTCTCTGTCTCACAATCTCTCTCTGTGTCTCTCAATATCTCTCTTTTTCTTTCTTTCTTTCCCTCTCTCTCTCTCCTCTCTCTCTCTCTCTCTCTCTCTCCCTCTCTCCTCCCTCTCTCTCTCTCTCTCTCTCTCTCTCTTTCACCAAACACGCACTACCTGCTCTGTCTCTGCCATTTCCATTCCCTCATTTGGCTCACGCTTTTGGTAGTAATAGATAGAGGGGAGAGGAACGCTTTATTTTCATTTAGTGTGTCAGTCTGAGAAAGGAGAGATGGGGGTGGTACGAAAGTAGTTAGCGGGGGTCTCGACCTTCTCACCTTCTCACGATCCCGCTGGGGTTATGGGACTGTCCGTTAAGGCCACGTCTTGTAAACGCTCTGTCGGTATATTCAGCCTCATCGGTATTCTCGGCCCTATCGGTATACTCAGCTCTATTGGTATACTTAGCATTATCGGTATACTCAGCCCTATCGGTATGCTCAGCCCTGTCAGTATACTTAGCCCTATCGGTAGATTCGGCCCTATCTGGTATACTCAGCCCTATCGGTATATTCAGCCCTATCAGTATATTCAGCCCTATTGGTATCAGCCCTATCGGTATACTCTGAATTATCGGTATACTCAGTATATAGATATAGTCAGCCCTATCGGTATACTCAACCTTATCAGGTATACCGATAGGACTGGGTATACCGATAGGGCTGAGTATGCCGGTAGGATTGAGTATACCGTTAGGGCTGGGTATGTCAATAGGGCTGGGTATATCAATAGGGCTGGGAGATACGTCTTAAGAGAGCCATTTTTAACACGACGGCTAACACTGTGGCTAGGATCTGATGCACTGCGCGGCAAGAAGGCACCAGCAAACTACTTGCTTGTACTTTTGCTAATTATTGCATATGATGAACTCAATGGACGGATAGGCGCTCAAATGAAAGCATACTGAATGAGTTGGGTACTACACGCAAGCTCCTAGTACTCATACAACGGAGGAGACTGAAATATGTTGGACACGCAATCCGTAATGAGAGAACAGACTTGATGTCCACTGTCCTCCAAGGTAAAGTGGAAGGAAAGAGAAACAGAGGACGGCCACCTGCATCACTTGCTAGAAACATCACAAACATCAGTGGCAGGAAACTCCAGGAGGTGGTCAGACTTAGCCAAGATCGAGAGTGCTGGAGGCAACTTGTGAGAACATCATGTGCAGCGGCCAACACTGTTCCCGGTGACGCCGACAGGTGACAGGTGACAGGTGATATCAATAGGGCTGGGAGATACGTCTTAAGAGAGCCATTTTTAACACGACGGCTAACACTGTGGCTAGGATCTGATGTCTCGTGTTCAGTCCCAGCGTGCGACATGAAAACTGATCTGAAGGACTACTGACTGTAAGTTGTGTGGGTTCGAATCCTCATCAGTCCTGTCAAAGTCATTATAGGATTTTTAGGCCCTCAGTGACTCGTTCCCATTGTTTGCGTGCCACGGGCTCATTGGGAAGCCTGGGACTATATAGTCGAGTCTCATCCACTTGACGAACGCGTCATCGAGGGAGTTTCTCAAATATCCTGACCATTACCGTAGGTGTCTGTGTCTGTCAAACCTGCTTGACACCAGGATAAATTATGACAGTGAATGTATGATAGTCACGCAGTCTCAGTCCAGATGGAAATCCATAGCATCTTGATTCATCATCATGTGCCCTGCCGCATGGCTTTGGCGATCATGGCCCTCCGTACGAATCTTTTTTTCGCTGCAAGTACTTCTCCCACCCTGTCTCTTCATCTACTGCGCAAGTCTGTCCAGTATATTCTCCCTGAGTCTACCTGGTGTTCTTTTTCCCTCCAGCTTTTCTGTTGTGAGTAGGTGCTCTAATTTCTCTTGCCTCATAAAATGTCCTATAAATGTTGTTTGTCTTTTCCTAATTTTCTTCATTAATGTTCTTTTTGTGTCTGCCTCTTTCAAGATGTCTCGTTTATCATCTTTGCTGTCCATGGAACTCAATATTCTTCTTAGAATCCATATTTAAGCTGCCTCAGTATTGTTTTGACTTTGCGTGTTGACTGTCCGTGCTTCACATCATACCACAATATCGCTTCTATATCACACTGAAGAATTTTCTTGATCTCCGGCGACTTGATTATCATACCCATTATCATCATCATCTTCATGGCATTTTTAAAAATTGTCCCAGCTTCTGTGGCCATTAATGAGGCGTAGAAAATGGGAAAGCAAAATAGATAAGAAGAAAAATGTCAGCACTAATGACACTGAAAAAGTGCGATGATCTATGTAAAAAAAAAAACCTGGTCTCTTCACGATTCATCTAACTCCTTCAGTGGTTTTGGTAGTGTCAGTGTTTTGTTTGACAGTCCCGTTCCCCTTCTCCATTTCAAGACCTTGACAGCTCGTACAGTTTTGCATAGGCTCAAGGAGTCTGCCAGATTATCACTGACAGATTTGTGTGGAGCGTATATAGAATTGTCCAAGTGCAATAAGTCCCTCGAACTAATTCTGAATCTCATAAAAACTGTGGGTTTTAGCTGTTTTAAATAGTGATGGCTGTCCCATAAATCCCTCTTAAACTGACTCCAAACTCCAGCGGGCCTCAGTATCTCAGTTGGTTGAGCGTGGATTCACATGCTAATGGTTGTGGGTTCGAATCCCGGGGTGCGCTATATTAAAACTGGCCATCTCACTGTCCCATCTTAACATCAATGTTGTTCTGGTGGAGTCAGTATAGGATTAGATACGTCCCCCTTCCCCCACTTCCCTGGGATGGTTATCTCCGTCGGCCATATCACCTGAGGTGGGTGTCGACGTAAAAACAACCAAATCAATCAATCCAAACTCCAACAATGGAAATGTATTCGCTGAATTTAACGGTAAAGGGTGTCCCATAAAGCGCTCTTGAAGCAACTTCTCAGAGTCCGAAAATGCAAAGAGTTTTCGCATTTTTAAACGTTAAGGCTGAAAGGAAACACAAAAAGAACATTACCGAAGATGATCAGAAAAAAAGACGAGAGCAACATTTATAAGACGCAAGAGAAGTTTGAGCACCTAGTCACAATAGATCACAACAGATTTAAATGAACATGTTTGGAGTGTGTTCAATGGGGGAATTCAGTGCACTCGGACAACTCCATACGCGCTCCAACCAAATCTGCCAGCAGTTATCTGGCAGACTCCTTAAGCCTGCGCGAAACACTATGCGCTGGCAAGGTCTTGGTATGGCGAGGGAGGGGTAGGTGTGCAGATATTTCCCATGAAACATTGTGCTAATTAGTTGATGCGTTTAGATGTCGGTGTGTTTTGTTTATTTCAGGTAGTTACAGTTCTGACATGGCTGATCTGGGTCATCGTGTGTGTGTGTGTGGTGAGAGAAAGAGAAAGAGGGACGAAGGGGAGAGAGAGAGGGGGGAAGAGAAAGAGAGAGGAAGGGAGGGAGAGAGAGAGAAAGGAAGGGAGTGAGTGAGACAGAGAGAGATCAGCCGGCTGAGTTTTAATTTAAACACTAATAATGATAACAATAATAATACAGATTGTGACTGACTATGTCACTGGATGTTGCAGGATACGGGAACATCGCCCCCGCCACCAAAGCGGGTCGGGTGGCCACCATGTTGTACGCCACCATCGGCATCCCCCTGGCCCTCATCGTGCTGGCCGACCTGGGTCGCCGCTTCACAGTTGGCCTCAAGTTCGTCTGGGGCTTCATCCGCCGCTACTACTACACGGGCTACTGCAGGAAGGCGCGCGAACAGGCCCCGGACAGAGGCTCGTACGACATGAACGAGGCCAACGTGGGAATGGACGGCACCGACGATCTCGATTCTGGGGACCTCATGCAGAGAGGTAGATACACCCGAACCGATCAGGACACCCCCACGTTGTACAGGGTGGACCGGGAAAACGCGAGTGGTGATCACGGTAAAAGTTCTGAAAAACTGCTCGCAGCCACCGCCGAAGCCAAACTTAAAGCGCAGGAGGCAGGTGAGAAGAGTTCCCCGGCAGCCACCCCTCAGAAAGATCTGTTAGACGGAGTGAGGAGGTCGCAGAGTGTGGAGCGTGGAGGCAGCATGACCAACAGCAAGACCAGCAGCATGCAGGACTGCCGGGTCCACGCAAGGCAGAGCGAGAGCCCTCCTAAAAGGGACTGCGTCTTCATCGACCAGGCGGAGCTGAGCGAAGACTTCAACCTGCCTGTGCTGGTGGCCGTGGGCTTCATCTTCTCCTACATCTTCCTTGGCGCGGGGATGTACACGTTGTGGGAGGAGTGGACCTACCTGGAGTCCTTCTACTTCGTCTTCATCACCACCAGCACCATCGGCTTCGGGGACGTGCTGCCTCAGCACCCCAACTTCTTCCTGCTATCCTGCATCTACACCTTCCTGGGCCTGGCCCTGGTTTCCATGACCATCAACGTCATCGTGGAGTGGATGGCCAAGACCATCGACCGCGCCAAGGAGAAGGTGGACCAGGCCAAGGAGAAGGCCGTGGCCAAGGCCAAAGCGGCCAAAGGCAAGCTGTCGGAGGTGGGCACCCGAGCCAGGAACAAGGTGCTGAGCACGGTCAACAGGGAAGGCAGCGCCAGTCCCCAGCTGAGGGACAGCAGAGGGGATGTGACAGAATCCGGGGACAACACCCATGTGGACAAAGAAGGAGCTCCGGATGAGGGTCAGACCGTCAGGAAGTCCCCCACGAGTCAAGGTATGGTGGACAAAGCTTCCAGCCAAACCAACGCCGTGGCAGGCGACAAGCATGAAGACACAGAGCGCAGACGATCTCAGGCGACTACGGCCAGCAGTCCACAGTTGTCGGACGTGCGGAGGGACGGTGGCGATCTTCTGACCCCTAGCTCGGACAATGAAGCGTCCTTCAGGACAGCCACGGACATGGCCGCCAGCAGCGACACCATCAGCGAACCCAGCGAGCGAAAATGACAAGCGGCCAGGCAGCAGACCTGACACTGACACAGTGTGACACCTCTTCTCCCTCCACCACAAAGTCTCCCCCAGAACTGACGGTGCGGTTAGAGACATGAAGAGAGAGATCGGTAACTTGCACGATTTTCCCCTGGTAGTCACAGTCTCGCTTGATCGAAGCAAACACAATGGATATGACTACGGACTACCGTATGGGAGCTTCGCTGGTCCAAACCCCATTACTCCAAAAAAAATTACTATGGGATCTTTCAGCCGTGACCAGCTCCAACCCAGAGCTGAGCATTCTATGGGCTCGTCAGTACTACACAGTCGAGTCTTATCCACTTTACAATGCGTCAGTCAAAATGCTGCGTAAATATCCTGATCAATACCACTGGTGTCTGTATCTTTCGGGCCTGGTTGATGCCAGACTGTACCAGTATGAAAGTAAGCGTAGAGTACAGCCCTGTCACGCCGTCTCAATCCGAAACTGGAACTCCCTAGCACCATCATTATCATCCCCCTGTTCGATAACCCTCTATGTCCTGTTATCAAGGTGACCATAGTTTTGGAAGATTTGGAGTTGTGCTGTGAGCGGCGTAGGGGTAGGGAATAAGAAGGTGCAGAAGATACTACTTCTACTACTGCTGCTACTACTACTACTACTACTAACTACTACTACTACTGATAATAATGATAATAATAGTCAAATGGCGCCAAATCTTGACAGATGCAACGGCCGTTTTGTTCTTTTGATAGAGCCGTGGACTAAAGATCTGATATCTCGAGTTCAATCACAGCCAGCAACATCAAAAACTGGCCTGTTCGCTGCCCATATTAATGTTTCCTTCATTCTGGTGGTGTCAGCTAAGTGTTTCAAAATCCCCCCCCCCCCCCCCACTGCTCCCTAATTTCAAGACCTTGCCAGTGCATAGGGTTTTGCGCAGGCATAGGGAGTCTACCAGACAGATATTTGTTGGCAGATTTGGGTGGAGCATATATGGATTTGTCCGAGTGCAATGAATCCCTCTTGAACAACCTCCAAACAACCAGATATAAAACTAAAAGAAATATAAAGAAAAGGATGGCATAGATATATGACTATAATCATCATCACTATCATCCCCCTACGCCCTGTTACAAAGATGACCATAGTTTTGGAAGCTTTGGAGGTGTGCTGGAGAGTCGAAGTGAATGGCGTGGGGATAGTGACACAAGAACGTTTCAGAAGATCGTAATAATAATAACAGTAATAATAATAACAATGATGAAATAATAATAATAACAATTATAATATGATGATTATTATCATAATTGTATGGCGCCAAATCGTGACAAGATGCAGCAAAACTTTTTTTTTTTTTTTTTGAAAAGGAAGTTTTAATTGATTGATTTGGTTCAGTTTTTACGTCGGCACCCATCTCAGGTGATATTGTCGACGGGGATAACCATCCCAGGGAAGTGGGGGAAGGAGGACTTATCTAATCCTATACTGACACCATCGGAACAACAATGATGTTAAGATGGGACAGTGAGGTCAGTTTTAATGGGGGAAGGGGGACTTATCTAATCCTGTACCGACACCACCAGAGTAACAATGATGTTAAGATGGGACAGCGAGAAGGCCAGTTTTAATGTAGCGCACCCCGGTATTCGAACCCACAGCCATTAGCATGTGAATCCGGCGCTAAAACCAACTGAGCTACTGGGGTCCGCGGAAAAAAAGAAGGAAGACATGCATCGTGGCTGTTTATATCTATGATCGAAATAGAGACACAAGTGCGGAGGACAATACCTTCACGAATCCGCTGGTGATGATTTTGTCTCGCCTGATCAACGCCAACGAATAGTTTGCACGCACGAAAATACGAAATACGTTTCAGACTTTAAACGTCGTTCAAGAGAGATTTCTTGCTCTCGGACAATTCCATATGGGCTCCAACCATATCTGTCAGTACTCGTTCAGAGCGTGCAGAAATGCGTAGGCATTGTCTTGAAATGGGTAAGGGGGTGGGGGGGGGGGAAGTACGAACAGAACTTGTGAAACACTAATTTGACGCCACTAGAATGGTTGAAGCATTAAGATAAGCAGCGAAGAGGCCAGGTTTTGTTTTATTTTTGTTGTTGTTGTTCTTTTGATGATTATGGCAGGCTGGGATTAAACTCGAAGCATCAAATCTTGAGTCAGCAGCTCAAACAATAGAGCTAACCAACTTGCGAGTTACAAGAATCTGGTTTGTGTGATGCTGAGCCCTCTGCAGCGCTCTGCAAGACTTATCAGTTACCGGTCTCTCTCTGTGTATGTCTCTGGCGCAGTGTAGCAGTCGACATCAACACACACACACACACACACACACACACACAACACACCACACCACACACACACACACACACACACACACACACACACACACACACACACAACACACCACACACAACACACACACACACACACACACACACACACACACACACACACACACACACACACACACACACACACACACAACACACACACAACACCACACACACACACACACACACACACACACACACACACATCACACACCACACACACACACACAACACACACACACACCACACACACACACACACCAACACAACACACACACACACACACACACACAACACACACACACACACACACAACACCACACACACACACACACACACACACACACACACACACACACACACAACACACACACACACACACACACACACACACACACACAACACACACACACACAACACAACACACACACCACACCACACAACACACACACACACCACACCAACACACACACAACACACACACACACACACACACACACACACACACACACACACACTCACACACCACACCACACACCCACACACACAAATCTGGAAGCCTTCATCACCTCAGTACCGTGCCTGTTTCAATGTTAATTATCAGACAATTTTTTGTATCGTGAAGTAGCAGACTGAAGTCAATATTTATTTGGATCTTTGTTGAAGATGATCATCATTGTACTCGATGCCCCCCCCCCCCCCCCCACATTTCTTCTTCTGGTATAAACTTGAGAAAAGAATGGGAGGTGTGACTGCTTATTTATTTATTATTTATGTAATTTTTAAAATTATTTTTATTTTATTTCTTATGTATGTATTTATTTATTTAATCATTCATTCATTTGTTCATTTTGATTTCTCTTATTTACTACAGTTCTCTCAAGTTATCGAGATGGTAAAGACTTCGTCTGTATAAAGAGGACAACTTTGTGCACGCATAGTGTGTTCGTAATGATCTTCGTATGCACATAGATGGGTGCACGTGTGTGTGTGGTATGTGCGTGATATATTGTTGTATATATTGTATGTGGGTGTCTTTTGAGACAGACAGAGAGTGTGTGTGTGAGTGGCTCTTGTTCTACACCAATCCATTACTGTTGTCAGTGATGACGACATCAATCGTCATGACCTTTGAGTTTAATTTCTCCGCTGTCTCTGTGTGTGTTTTTGTGTGTGTGTGAGAGAGAGAGAGAGAGAGAGAGAGAGTGTGTGTGTGTGTTTTGTGTGTGTGTTCGTTCAGAGAGAGAGAGAGGTGCTCTTTTTGTCAACCAAACCAAGATGTGACTACGACCATTGTCAATGTTGACCATAGCCATTTTCATTATGATGTGTTATCCTGCGACCTTCTGCTTAAATTCCCCCACCGTGTTTGTGTGTGTGTGTTATGTGAAAGTATGTGTGTGTGTCTGTTTTTGTGGATGTGTGTGTGCATGTGTCTGTATATGTGTGCCTGTGTCTATGTGTGTGAGTGTGTGTGTGTCTGTTAATGTGCCTGTGTGTGTGCGTGCGTATGTGTGCGTGTGTGTATGCCTGCGTCTCAGTTTGGTGTGTGTGTCTGTTTGCGTGTGTGTGCTGTGTCTCTGTTTGTGTGTGTGTGTTTTGTAGCGCGCGTGTGTGTTTATGTGTGTGTGTGTAGAACTATTCAGCTTCAGTTTTCTGGTGCTATGATTCGCGACAAGAGAGAGATGTACATAACGCTCCGGGTTTTTTTGTTCACTCGTTCCTTAATTTTTCGTCCTCTTCCCTACCTATGCCATCTTTAATGTGAAGCCACTTGTATTTTGATCATGTGCTTGTACTAAGTATCTGGCAGCCTATCCACCGTGTGCTTGTATTGTTTGTATTCCCTGATGAAAAAAAAATGTACGTGTTAAGTAGAAATTTTGCCATGTCACAAACTGACAGAGACAAGAAAATGAACAATATGTCTTGGGTGCATTGTGCTTATTGGGTGGGTTTTTACCCTGTTTTGTTTTAAAAGCTGTCCCCTGAAAAGCAATTGTGTGTGATCCTGTTTTTAATGCTTGAAGAACAGTGGATTTTAAAAAAAATCAGTGTTATGGTGATGATGTGTTGATTCGTACGTTTTTATATGATTGTTATGAATGTATGATTCTGCAGCCTGTGTGTGTGTGGGGGGGGGGGGGGGGTTACTTTCACATTACGTCAAGATGGGACTTGTTTTAAAACCCTGTCCATTTCTATCGTGGTTTATATTAACAAAGAGATACCCAAGAGTGCTGAGTGGGACCCAGACCAGCAATGCCTCACCACTGAACGGACAGTCACTTCCCAGCTCTTTGACGCCCATACGGTAGCCATTTCGCCAAGCTCAGGAGGCAGTCCATGCGCTGCATGACCCATTCGGACCCAGATGCAGCCTGTTCTTTTCTCACTGTTTTACTTCTGTTTTATGTCAAGACGGGAACGCTGGGAGGTGTTTGGGGGGGGGGGGGGGGGTCATATTATCCGTTTCTGTCACGGTTTACAATTGCATGTAATGACTACTTTTGTGTGATTGGTAGGGTTTGTATGTAAAGTGTATCACAGTGTGTTTTTGTGGCATGTGGGTCAGTGTTTTTGTGATGTCGCTCAGTGAGGAAAGGGGAATTGGAGCACCTGGTCACAACAGGAAAGCTGGAGGGAAAGAGAGCACCAGGTAGACCCAGGGAAAAATATTGAACGGACTTGCAGAGTGGCTGAAGACAGGAGAGGGTGAAAGATGTGCTTGCGGCTACAAGGGGTAGAAACATATGGAGGGCCATGATCGCCAACGCCATGTGGCAAGGCACTTGATGAACCATGAAGCGCCATGAGGTGGTTTCCACGCGTCATACGCCTTCAACCCTATTTGTGGTAGGAAGCAGGGCGAGAAGGATTCAAATCAATTCGAAGATGGGGACACACGCGTCTGTCTGTTGATTAACTCTTCCGCCACGGTGGGGTGTCTGATTGTTAATTTAACTCTTTGACTCCCTCACCCTATCCAGTAACTGCAAAAACTTAACCCTTTTCACTCCCACACCCTATCCACCAGCTTCCTGCAGGAAGCTGATGGATAGGGTTAGGGGGTGAAAAAGTTGTCTTTTTGCTTTGCTGTCATAGCTGGCAATGCGAGATGCTGTTGGATAGGGTGAGGAAGTCAAAAGGTTTTAAGTTTTTTGCTTTGCTTGTCAAGGCTGACAATGCGAGATGCTGGCGGATCATATAGGGTGAGGGTGTTACAGAGTTAAGGACGGCTCATCATTACTACCATAAATCTGTGTCTGTCGTTGTGTCTACCCTGATGTTGTCACTGTGCCTACCCTGATGTTGTCACTGTGCCACGTTGTGAAGGGGACAGTCAGCTTTGGCCGGACGCAGCATCTCCAAAGTGACGTCTCCATAGTGTTCTGCAAAGTGACGTCTCCATAGCGTTCTGCAAAGTGACGTCTCCATAGCGTTCTGCAAAGTGACGTCTCCATAGTGCTGCAAAGTGACGTCTCACTAAAAGTGAGTTCCTAAAAGTGAGTCAGTCTCCAAAGTGAGGCCTGCATAGTGTTCTAAAGTGACGTCTCCATATGTTCTGCAAAGTGACGTCTCCATAGTGTTCTGCAAAGTGACGTCTCCATAGTGTTCTGCAAAGTGACGTGTCCATAGTGTTCTGCAAAGTGACGTTGCAAAGTCAGTGTCCATGGTGTTCTGCAAAGTGACTGTCCATAGTGTTCTGCAAAGTGACGCCTCCAAGTGTTCTGTAAAGTGACGCCTTCAAAGTGTTCTGCAAAGTGACGTATCCATTGTGCTCTGCAAAGTGACGTTCCGTGTGTTCTGCAAAGTGACGTCCATAGTGTTCTGCAAAGTGACGTCTCCAAAGTGACGTCTCCATATGTTCTGCAAAATGCTGTCTGCATAGTGTTCTGAAAGTGACGTCTGCATAGTTTCTGCAAAGTGACATCTCCGTGTGTTCTGCAAGTGACATCTCATGGTGTTCTGCAAAGTGATATCCTCATGGTGTTATGCAAAATGACGTCTTCATAGCGTTCCCTCAAAGTGATGTCTCCATAGTGTTCTGCAAATTGACATCTCCAAAGTGACGTCTACAAATTGACATCTCAAAGTGACGTCTACAAATTGACATCTCCAAAGTGACGTCTACAAATTGACATCTCCAAAGTGACGTCTCCAAATTGACATATCCAAAGTGACGTTACAAATTGACATCTCCAAAGTGACGTCTCCATAGTGTAAAGCACAAAGTTTTCACAACCGAAGATACAATATTGCAGGTTGATATTACCCCCGGTCGTGTGATCATTGTGACACTTGTGTTATTGCTGTTGTCTCGTCGCTTGTCATGATGAGCGTGTATCGTTTTCAGTGTGATGCTAACAGTAATGTCTATGGACTTGCAGGCACTGCGTGTTATTAATTGCTCTCAGCTTTCAGTTTCAGTTTCAGTTTCTCAGGACTGACGGACTGTCTTCGCGCTCGGAATGCATTTCCATATACGCTGATGCCACTTCGTGCTACGTGATGGAGAAAGTCAAAATAATCATGGCACAAACCTTTAAAGCCTATACATAAACAACCCATGAGCTGATTAGGTCGTGATGAGTGATACTTACTAGGCGCAAGTTTAGACCAAGTTTTGGACTACGAAATTTGTTCAAAAGGGATTCGTCGCGCTTGGACAGTTCCATATTCGCTCCATCCGAATCTGCAGTAGTTATCTGGCAGACTCATCGATCCAGCGCCAACCCTATGCGCTGGCAAGGTCTTAAAATGGGGAAGGAGGAAAAGGACAGGACCTATGAAACACCAAGCTGACACCACTAAAATGATCAGAGCATCAAGTAAGATGGGCAGCGAACGGGCCAATACTTATAGTGTGTGGCGGGCCAGAATTTGAACTCGAGACTTCAGAGAAAGTGTAGTGGCCCGCCAGAGGGTCAAGCAATGCGACGACAACAACAACAACAACAACAACAACAACAACAAAAACCCTCTGCAGCACGTTTGTGCGTCAGTCCGTGGGCAGTAGTAATCAACACACATCATAGTATGCCACAAAGCATATAACGGCTCTGTCTGTCTCTCTCTATCTATCTATCTGTCTCTGTCTCTCTCTCTCTCACACACACACACACACCACGCACACCGCCCACACACACACAAATTCTCTCTCTCATCTCACTCCCTCTCTCTCTTCCTCTCTTTTCCCGTCTCTTTCCCTCTTTCCCCGTCTCCCCCCACCCACCCCCGTTATTCCGGTCCCTCTCTCCCCCTTATCTCTCTCTCTCACTCTCCCCTTGTCTCTTCCTCCCTCCCTTCCCCTGTTTCCCTGTTTTCCTCTGTCTGTCTCTCTCTCTCTCCCCCTTCTCTCTCTCTCTCTCTCGACAGGTGAACAGATCGGGTGGTTGCGCATAGGTTTATGTGCAGGCTTATGGCATGCGCCATGATCATTTTGGACCTTGTCCCTCACACAACATCTGTGATGTCGGTGGACATGGAATCTGCAGACTAGTTAACATGACTCTCCATAGAACCATGGACTCTTATTAAAATGAACCACCAGTTGAATCCCAGCCTATCACTTAAAAATTGGTCCGTCCGCTGCCCCATCTTAATGTTGCCATCATTCTGGTGGTGTCTGCTTTGTGTTTAGTGGGTTTCTCTTCAGCTCCCACCCTTTACCTGTTTCAAGACCTTGCCAGCGCATAAAGTTCTGCGCAGGCTCAAGGAGTCTTTGAAATAATTACTGGCAAATTTGGATAGAGTGCAAATGGATTTGTCTGAGTGCGACGAATCAGTGTTGGGCAAAATCTCAACAGATTCTTAGTGATGGAACGCCTTCTTGAGAACCTGAAACTGGAAAAAGGTGTGTTAACCAGTCCGCGGATTATGGCAAAGTACTTACACATTGACATGTCTCATTATGTTTTTAGGGTGCCAGACTTTTAGCATCTTCCCCTGTTTTGTTGACAGTGGTTATTCAGTCTCCTTTTTTTGTTGTTGTTGTTGTTTTTGTTTCATACCAGAACCAGAAATAAAATAATTCAGAAATTTCCTCATATCTGTCATTCTCTTTGTTTTGCCAGGGCCTCTTAAAGTACAAATAGTACGCCCCCTTCCCGAAATTCTGTGCCAGAAATTTCCTCTTTTCTGCCATTCTCTTTGTTTTGCCAGGGGCTCTTTCAGTAGAAATAGTATCCCCACCTTCTGGAAATTCTGTGCCAGAAATTTCCTCTTTTCTGTCATTCTCTTTGTTTTGCCAGGGGCTCTTTTAGTATAAATAGTACCCCGCTTTCTGGAAATTCTGTGCCAGAAATTTTCGCTTTTCTGCTGTCTTTGTTTTGCCGGGGGCTCTTTCAGTAGAAGTAGTACCCCACCTTCTGGAAATTCTGTGCCAGAAAATGTCCTCTGTCTGCCATTTTCTGTGTTTCTTCCTTACTCTTTTCGCCTTTTGATCTCTCTTCCTTTCTCGTTTTTCTGCCTTGCTGTTCATTCTCCTGTATGTTTTCCGTGAAGGTCTTACACACTTTCTATCTATTGGGACTGATTATTGAAACGTAATACTATATCAATTGCGTTTTAGTTCCAAGGAAATGTAATCTGTTTAGTGGCTGTTTTAGTTACGTTTATGCATTTGTATTGAGGAATTTTAATCCCTCTGGCAATACATTAAGCGGACTGGCTAACGCCAGTAGTATATCCTTAGAATATTTGCATGAATGCAATGATATGTGTACTTAATTTTCTTTACAGGTTTTCTTGTTCCCAAGGTCATTGGTGTGTTATGATACGTGTGTTTCGATTGAGATGGTTATGGCCCTCTTATAGACCTGAGCTCTGGACTGGGCTTTGAACACTAAGGATAATAATGATAAGACAACATTTGCTCAGCATTTTTCCTGTGTTTGCGTTGATATGCACCTCACAAAACTTTATACATAGCGAACGTCATTTTTTTTTTTCGTTTTTACAGTGTAATGTCTATGCACATATATAATGAAAACTAACAAGGTTTTGACCGTATGGAATCTTTTTGTATTCTTCGTATTCGGTGTTTGTGTACAGTTTATATGCTGTCTTTGTAAGAAGAAATCCTGTGAGGAAAAAATGACAAGCGTTTGTGTTTATTTATGTATGTCAGGATATGTTGCGTGTGTGCGTGTGAGTCGTAACGAAGATCTGTTAGCTTACGTTGAAGAGAAGGAAACTGAGGGGATATCTTTGGCCAAGCGGTTAAAGGACTTGCTAAGACACAAGCAGTCAGGGTTCGGTTCCTGTTCAGACAGGGATTTTCTCACACCCACCTTCATCCACTAGATTTGAAATGGCTTGATTGATTGATTGATTTGATTCAGTTTTTACGTCGGCACCCACCTCAGGTGATATGGCCGACGGGGATAACCATCCCAGGGAAGTGGGGGAAGCGGGACTTATCTAATCCTGTACTGACTCCACCTGAATAACAATGATGTTAAGATGGGACAGTGAGAAGGCCAGTTTTAATGTAGCGCACCCCGTGGATTCGAACCCACAATCATTAGCAAGTGAATCCGACGCTCAAACCAACTGAACTTTTTGGGTCCCGCTTTTAAGTGGCGGTCTGGGTGCTTGTCTTGTGGGTGAAATCTTAAGTCTAAAGTCCTGTGCACGGCACAGCAACACATGTCTTCACTTGGCAAAATTATCGACAAAAAGTCACTTTTATAATGTAAGTGGACAAAGAGTTTGGACTCTTGGTTATCACACTCAGACAATTCCATACGTGCTGTGGCAAAATTTATCGAGAAAAATCCCTTTTCATAGGTGGAGTTTGGATTTTGTTTGTAAGAGGGACTCATTTCATTCAGACAATTCCATACATGCTGTGGCAAAATTCTCGAGAAAAATCCACTTCCATTGGTGGGGTTTGAATTTTGGAGTTTGTGTAAGAGGGATTTATCACAGTCGGACAATTCCATACGTGCTGTGGCAAAATTCTGGGAAAAAATCCACTTTTATAGGTGGAGTTTGGATTTTGTGTAAGAGGGATTCATCGCACTTGGACAATTCCATATATGCTCCACCAACATTTCCCCAGATGTTATCTGTCAGACGCTTGAGCCTGTGCAACACCTATGTGCAAGCAAGGTCTTGAAATCAGGGTGGGGAGAGGGGGGTGGAACTTAAGAAACACTAAGCTGACACCACCAGAATGATGGAAACATTAAGATCGGCAGTGAACAGGCCAGTTTTCAATATTGTGGGCTGGAATTGAACTCAAGATCTCAGATCTTGCGTGCCTGGCTGTATTAAAATAATCAACCAGCCCCAGTATAAACAAATAAATAAAGACACGGCGGAAAACAGAGGTGCTGCACTGCGGCGACATGCTCTTCCAGCGTACTGATACCTTTGTTCACATACTCTACATACTGTTCCTGGGGAGAGGCCTATATTACACATACTATTCCTGGGGAGAGGTCTATGTTACATACTTTTCCTGGGGAGAGGTCTATTTACACATCACTGTTTCCTGGGAGAGGCTATATTACACAACTTTTCCTGGGAGAGGTCTATGTTACACATACTTTTCCTGGGGAGAGGTCATATTACACATACTGTTCCTGTGGAGAGGCCTATTTACACATACTTTTCCTGGGGAGAGGTCAATATTACACATACTTTTCCTGGGGAGAGGTCTATTTACACATACTGTTCCTGGGGACAGGTCTATATTACACATCACTGTTCCTGGGGAGAGGTCTATATTACACATACTGTTCCTGGGGAGAGGTCTATATTACACATGCTGTTCCTGGGGAGAGGTCTATATTACACACTGTTCCTGGGGAGAGGTCTATATTACACATACTGTTCCTGGGGAGAGGTCTATGTTACACATACTGTTCCTGGGGAGAGGTCTATATTACACATAGCTGTTCCTGGGGAGAGGTCTATATTACGCATACTGTTCCTGGGGAGAGGTCTATATTACACATAATGTTCGTGGGGAGAGGTCTATATTACACATAATTTCGTGGGGAGAAGTCTATATTACACATAATGTTCTGGGGAGAGTCTATATTACACATATTACATATGTTCTGGGGAGAGTTATAGTTACACATACTGTTCCTGGGGAGAGTTTATGTACAGATACTGTTCCTGGGGAGAGGTTTATGGTACACATACTGTTCCTGGGGAGAGGTTTATGGTACAGATACTGTTCTGGGGAGAGGTGTGGTACATACTTTCCTGGAGAGGTCTATGGTAAAATACTGTTCCTGGGGAGAGGTTTGTGTACACATTATCGTTCCTGGGGAGAGGTCTATTTACACAATACTGTTCCTTGGAGAGTTCTATATTACACCTACGTTCGTAGGGAGAGTCTGTATTACACATACTTTCTTGGGAGATTCTATATTAACATACTGCTCCTGGGGAGAGGTCTATATTAAAATTACATACTGTTCCTCAGGAGAGGTCTATATTACACATTACATACTGTTCCTTAGGAGAGGTCTATATTACACACACCATTCCCAGGGAGAGTTTTATATCGCAGATACTGTTCCTGGGGAGAGGTCTATATTACACATACTCTGCATGCAGTTCCTGAAGAAAGGTCTATATTACAAATATTCTAGATATTGTTCCTTGGGAGAAGTCTATATTACACATTCTCTACATTCTGTTCCTTAGGAGAGGTCTATATTACAAATATTCTAGATACTGTTCCTTGGAAGAGGTCTATATTACACATACGCTACATACTGTTTGTTGGGAGAGGTCTATATTACACATACTCCACACAATATTCCTTGCGAGATGTATTTGTAACATATTCTATACCATTCTTGGGCAGACGTCTACATTACACCTACTACTGTTCCTGGGGAAAGGTCTATATTATCCATACTGTTCCTGGGGAGAGGTCTAAATTACACACACTCTTCCTGGGGAGAGGTCTAAATTACACATACTGTTCCTGGGGAGAGGTCTAAATTACACATACTGTTCCTGGGAGAGGTCTATATTACACATACTGTTCCTGGGGAGAGGTCTATATTACCATACTGTTCCTGGGGAGAGGTCTATATTATCCATACTGTTCCTGGGAGAGGTCTATATTTTACATACTGTTCCTGGGGAGAGGTCTATATTACCATACTGTTCCTGGGAGAGGTCTAAATATTCACAACTGTTCCTGGGGAGAGGTCTAATTACACATACTGTTCCTGAGGAGAGGTCTATATTACACATACTTTCCTGGGGAGAGGTCTAAATTACACAACTGTTCCTGGGGAGAGGTCTATATTAAACAATGTTCCTGAGGAGAGGTCTATATTACACATACCGTTCCTGGGGAGAGGTCTATATTACACATACTGTTCCTGGGAGAGGTCTATATTACACATACTGTTCCTGGGAGAGGTCTATATTACACATACTGTTCCTGGGGAGAGGTCTATATTACACACTGTTACTGGGGAGAGGTCTATATTACACACACTGTTCCTGGGGAGAGGTCTATATTACACTGTTCCTGGGGAGAGGTCTATATTACACATAATGTTCCTTGGAAGAGGTCTATATTATACATACATTGCAAACTCTTCCTGGAGAGAAATCTACATTACACATACTCTGCTGTTCCCGGGGAGAGGTCTATATGACACTTAATGTTCCTGGGGAAATGTCTCTGCTACATGCACGGTTCCTGCAGAAAGGTCTATGTTACATATACTCTACATACTGTTACTGGGTAGAGGTCTATGTTACGCATTACAGACTGTTCCTGAGGAGAGTCTATATTGAGCATTATAAACGATACCTGGGGAGAGGTCTACATTACACATACTGTTCCTGGGGAGAGGTCTATTTGGAACATACTCTATATACTATTCCTGGGAGAGGTCTATATTGCACGTGCTGTTGCTACTGAGCATACTCTATATACTATTTCCGGGGGGAGGTCTATATTACACATGCTGTTCCTGGGGAGAGGTCTATATTACAAATACTACTCTTGGGGAGAGGTTTACATCACACATACTGTTCATGGGTGGAGGTCTATATTGCACATACTGTTCTTGGGGAGAGGTCTATATTTCACACACTGTTCCCAAGGAGAGGTCTGTATTACACATACTGTTCCCAGGGAGAGGCCTATATTACACATACTGTTCCCAAAAAGAGGTCTATATTACATATACTGTTCTCAGGGAGAGGCCTATATTACACATACTGTTCCCAAAAAGAGGTCTATATTACATATACTGTTCCCAGGGAGAGGCCTATATTACACATACTGTTCCAAAAAGAGGTCTATATTACACATACTGTTCTTGAGGAGAGGTTTATATTACACATACTGTTCTTGGGGAGAGGCCTATATTACACATACTGTTCCCAAAAAGAGGTCTATATTACACATACTGTTCTTGGGGAGAGGTTTATATTACACATACTGTTCTTGGGGAGAGGCCTATATTACACACACTGTTCTTGAGGAGAGGTTTATATTACACATACTGTTCTTGGGGAGAGGCCTATATTACACATACTGTTCCTGGGGAGAGGTCTATATTACACACACTGTTCCTGGGGAAAGGTCTATATTACACACACTGTTCCCGGGGAGAGGTCTATATTACACATACTAATCCTGGGGAGAGGTCTATATTACACACACTGTTCCTGGGGAGAGGTCTATATTACACACACTGTTCCTGGGGAGAGGTCTATATTACACATACTAATCCTGGGGAGAGGTCTATATTACACATACTATTCTGCGGAGGTCTATATAACCCATACTTTCCTGGGTAGAGGTCTACGTTACAATACTGTTTCTGGGTAGAGGTCTATATTACGCATACATTTCCTGGGGAGAGGTCTATATTACAGACCCTGTTACTGGGGAGAGGTCTGTGTTATTACAAATACTCTACATACTGTTCCTGGGGAGAGGTCTATATTACACATACTGTTCCTGGGGAGAGCTTTATTTAGACATACTGTTCCTGGGGAGAGGTCTATATTACACACTCTTCGTGAGTAGAGGTCTATATTACACACACCGTTCCCAGGGAGAGTTTTATATCGCAGATACTGTTCCTGGGGAAAGGTCTATATTACACATACTCTGCATGCAGTTCCTGAAGAAAGGTCTATATTACAAATATTCTAGATATGTTCCTTGGGAGAAGTCTATATTACACATTTTCTACATTCTGTTCCTTAGGAGAGGTCTATATTACAAATATTCTAGATACTGTTCCTTGGAAGAGGTCTATATTACACATACGCTACATACTGTTTGTTGGGAGAGGTCTGTATTACACATACTCCACACAATATTCCTTGCGAGAGGTATTTGTAACACATATTCAATACCATTCTTGGGCAGACGTCTACATTACACCTACTACTGTTCCTGGGGAAAGATCTATATTATCCATACTGTTCCTGGGGAGAGGTCTAAATTACACACACTCTTCCTGGGGAGAGGTCTAAATTACACATACTGTTCCTGGGGAGAGGTCTAAATTACACACACTGTTCCTGGGGAGAGGTCTAAAATTACACATAATGTTCCTGGGGAGAGGTCTATATTACACATACTGTTCCTGTGGAGAGGTCTATATTACACATACTGTTCCTGGGGAGAGGTCTAAATTACACACACTGTTCCTGGGAGAGGTCTAAATTACACATAATGTTCCTGGGGAGAGGTCTATATTACACATACTGTTCCTGGGGAGAGGTCTATATTACACATACTGTTCCTGGGGAGAGGTCTATATTACACATACTGTTCCTGAGGAGAGGTCTATATTACACATACTGTTCCTGGGGAGAGGTCTATATTACACATACTGTTCCTGAGGAGAGGTCTATATTACACATACTGTTCCTGGGGAGAGGTCTATATTACACATACTGTTCCTGGGGAGAGGTCTATATTACAATACTGTTCCTGAGGAGAGGTCTATCTAACACATACTCTTCCTTGGAAGAGGTCTATATTATACATACATTGCAAACTCTTCCTGGGGAGATCTACATTACAATACTCTGCTGTTCCTGGGGAGAGGTCTATATGACACTTATGTTCCTGGGGAAATGTCTCTGCTACATGCACGGTTCCTGCGGAAAGGTCTATGTTACACATACTCTACATACTGTTACTGGGTAGAGGTCTATGTTACACATTACAGACTGTTCCTGAGGAGAGGTCTATATTGAGCATTATAAACGATACCTGGGGAGAGGTCAACATTACACATACTGTTCCTGGGGAGAGGTCTATTTGGAACATACTCTATATACTATTCCTGGGGAGAGGTCTATATTACACGTGCTGTTCCTGGGAGAGGTCTATATTACACATACTACTCTTGGGGAGGTTACATTCACACATACTGTTCGTGGGTGAGAGGTCTATATTGCACATACTGTTCTTGGGGAGAGGTCTATATTTCACACTGTTCCAAGGGAGGTCTATATTACACATACTGTTCCAGGGAGAGGCCTATATTACACTACTGTTCCCAGGAAGAGGTCTATATTACACTATACTATTCTCAGGGTGAGGCCTATATTACACATACTGTTCTGAGGAGAGGTTTATATTACACATATTGTATTCTGGGGAGAGGCCTATATTACACATACTGTACTTGGGAAGAGGTCTATATTACAATACTAATCCTGGGGAGAGGCTATATTACACATACTGTTCCTGCGGAGGTTATATAACCCATACTTCCTGGTAGAGGTCTACGTTACGCATACTGTTCTGGGTAGAGGTCTATATTACGCATACATTTCTGGGGAGAGGTCTATATTACAGACCCTGTTACTGGGGAGAGGTCTGTGTTATTACAATACTTACATAATGTTCCTGGTGAGAGGTCTATATTACACATACTGTTCCCGGGAGAGCTTTATTTAGCACATACTGTTCCTGGGGAGAGGTCTATATTACACACTTCGTAATAGAGGTCTATACCATTTTCATGTTCCTAGGAGAGGTCTATATTACAAATATTCTAGATACTGTTCCTTGGAAGAGGTCTATATTACACATACGCTACATACTGTTTGTTGGGAGAGGTCTTATTAACATTTCTCCACACAATATTCCTTGCGAGAGGTATTTGTAACACATATCATCCTTCTGGCAAGACGGTCTACTATTACATACCTAATACTGTTCCTGGGGAAAGGTCTATATTACATATTCCATACATTGTTCCTGGGAGAGGTCTAAATTACAACATACTGTTCCTGGGAGAGGTCTAAATTACACATACTGTTCCTGGGGAGAGGTCTATATTACACATACTGTTCCTGGGGAGAGGTCTAAATTACACATACTGTTCCTGGGGAGAGGTCTATATTACACTATACTGTTCCTGGGAGAGGTCTATATTACACATACTGTTCCTGGGGAGAGGTCTATATTACAATACTGTTCCTGGGGAGAGGTCTATATTACACATACTGTTCCTGGGGAGAGGTCTATATTACACATACTGTTCCTGGGGAGGTCTATATTACACATACTGTTCCTGGGGAGGTCTATATTACACATACTGTTCCTGGGAGAGGTCTATATTACACATACTGTTCCTGGGAGAGGTCTATATTACACATACTGTTCCTGGGGAGAGGTCTATATTACACATACTGTTCCTGAGGAGAGGTCTATATTACACATACTGTTCCTGGGGAGAGGTCTATATTACAATACTGTTCCTGGGGAAGGTTATATTACAATACTGTTCCTGGGGAGAGGTCTATCTAACACATACTGTTCCTTGGAAGGTCTATATTATACATACATTGCAAACTCTTCCTGGGGAGAAATCTACATTACACATACTCTGCTGTTCCTGGGGAGAGGTCTATATGACACTTTAATGTTCCTGGGGAAATGTCTCTGCTAATGCACGGTTCCTGCGGAAAGGTCTATGTTACACATACTCTACATACTGTTACTGGGTAGAGGTCTATGTTACACATTACAGACTGTTCCTGAGGAGAGGTCTATATTGAGCATTATAAACGATACCTGGGGAGAGGTCAACATTACACATACTGTTCCTGGGAGAGGTCTATTTGGAACATACTCTATATACTATTCCTGGGGAGAGGTCTATATTACACGTGCTGTTTCTACTGAGCATACTCTATATACTATTTCCGGGGGAGGTCTATATTACACATGCTGTTCCTGGGGAGAGGTCTATATTACACATACTACTCTTGGGGAGAGGTTTACATCACACATACTGTTCGTGGGTGGAGGTCTATATTGCACATACTGTTCTTGGGGAGAGGTCTATATTTCACACACTGTTCCCAAGGAGAGGTCTATATTACACATACTGTTCCCATGGAGAGGCCTATATTACACATACTGTTCCCATGGAGAGGCCTATATTACACATACTGTTCCCAGGAAGAGGTCTATATTACACATACTGTTCTTGAGGAGAGGTTTATATTACACATACTGTTCTTGGGGAGAGGCCTCTATTACACATACTGTTCTTGGGGAGAGGCCTATATTACACATACTGTTCCCAGGAAGAGGTCTATACTACACATACTGTACTTGGGGAGAGGTTTATATTACACATACTGTACTTGGGGAGAGGCCTCTATTACACATACTGTTCTTGGGGAGAGGCCTATATTACACATACTGTTCTTGGGGAGAGGCCTATATTACACATACTGTACTTGGGGAGAGGTTTATATTACACATACTGTTCCCAAGGAGAGGCCTATATTACGCATACTGTTCCCAAGGAGAGGCCTATATTACACATACTTTTCCCAAGGAGAGGCCTATATTACACATACTGTACTTGTGGAGAGGTTTATATTACACATACTGTTCCCAAGGAGAGGCCTATATTACACATACTGTTCCCAAGGAGAGGTCTATATTACACATACTGTTCTTGGGGAGAGGTTTATTACTACACATACTGTTCCCAAGGAGAGGCCTATATTACACATACTGTTCCCAAGGAGAGGCCTATATTACACATACTGTTCTTGGGGAGAGGTTTACATTACACATACTGTTCCCAAGGAGAGGCCTATATTACACATACTGTTCCCAAGGAGAGGTTATACTACACATACTGTTTGTGGGGAGAGGTCTACATTACACGTAATTATTCTGTGGAGAGGTCTATGTTACATATACTGCTTCTGGATAAAGGTCTATATTACACACCTTATTCCTGGGGAGAGGTCTATATTTCACATACTATTCCCGGGGAAAGGTTTATATTACACGTACTGTTCCTGTGGAGAGGTTTATATTACACACACTGTTCCTGGGGAGAGGTCTATATTACACGTACTGTTCCTGTGGAGAGGTTTATATTACACATACTGTTCCTGGGGGAGGTCTATATTACACATACTGTTCCTAGGGACACGTCTATTTTACACAATGTTCCTTCAGAGGGGTCTATGTTGCACACACTGTTCCTGGGGAGAGGTCTATATTACACATTACATACTGTTACTGGGGAGAGATTATATTTACACATACTGTTCCTGGGGAGAAGTCTATATTACACACACTGTTCCTGGGGAGAGGTCTATATTACACACACTGTTCCTGGGGAGAGGTCTATATTACACACACTGTTCCTGGGGAGAGGTCTATATTACACATACTGTTCCTGGGGAGAGGTCTATATTACACACACTGTTCCTGGGGAGAGGTCTATATTACACACACTGTTCCTGGGGAGAGGTCTATATTACACCACACTGTTCCTGGGAGAGGTCTATATTACACACACTGTTCCTGGGGAGAGGTCTATATTACACACACTGTTCCTGGGGAGAGGTCTATATTACACACACTGTTCCTGGGAGAGGTCTATATTACACACACTGTTCCTGGGGAAAGGTTTATATTACACACACTGTTCCTGGGGAGAGGTCTATATTACACATACTGTTCCTGGGGAGAGGTCTATATTACACACACTGTTCCTGGGGAGAGGTCTATATTACACACACTGTTCCTGGGGAGAGGTCTACATTACACATACTGTTCCTGGGGAGAGGTCTATATTACACACACTGTTCCTGGGGAAAGGTTTATATTACACACACTGTTCCTGGGGAGAGGTCTATATTACACATACTGTTCCTGGGGAGAGGTCTATATTACACACACTGTTCCTGGGGAGAGGTCTATATTACACACACTGTTCCTGGGGAGAGGTCTACATTACACATACTGTTCCTGGGGAGAGGTCTATATTACACACACTGTTCCTGGGGAGAGGTTTATATACACACACTGTTCCTGGGGAGAGGTCTATATTACACATACTGTTCCTGGGGAGAGGTCTATATTACACATACTGTTCCTGGGGAGAGGTCTATATTACACATACTGTTCCTGGAGAGAGGTCTATATTACACACTGTTCCTGGGGAGAGGTCTATATTACACATACTGTTCCTGGGGAGAGGTCTATATTACACATACTGTTCCTGGGGGAGAGGTCTATATTACACATACTGTTCCTGGGGGAGGTCTATATTACACATACTGTTCCTGGGGAGAGGTCTATATTACACATACTGTTCCTGGGGAGAGGTCTATATTACACATACTGTTCCTGGGGAGAGGTCTATATTACACATACTGTTCCTGGGGGGGAGGTCTATATTACACGTCACATAAAAAACCTATCCTGCTCCTGGGGAGAGGTCTATATTACACATACTGTTCCTGGGGAGAGATCTATATTACACATACTGTTCCTGGGGAGAGGTCTATATTACACATACTGTTCCTGGGGGAGGTCTATATTACACATACTGTTCCTAGGGACACGTCTATTTTACACAATGTTCCTTTAGAGGGGTCTATGTTGCACACACTGTTCCTGGGGAGAGGTCTATATTACACATTACATACTGTTACTGGGGAGAGGTCTATTTACACATACTGTTCCTTGGGAGAAGTCTATATTACACATACTGTTCCCAAGGAGAGGTTTATACTACACATACTGTTTGTGGGGAGAGGTCTACATTACACGTAATTATTCTGTGGAGAGGTCTATGTTACATATACTGCTTCTGGATAAAGGTCTATATTACACACCTTATTCCTGGGGAGAGGTCTATATTTCACATACTATTCCCGGGGAAAGGTTTATATTACACGTACTGTTCCTGTGGAGAGGTCTATATTACACATACTGTTCCTGGGGAGAGGTCTATATTACACCACACTGTTCCTGGGGGAGGTCTATATTACACACACTGTTCCTGGGGAGAGGTCTATATTACACATACTGTTCCTGGGGGAGGTCTATATTACACATACTGTTCCTGGGGGGGAGGTCTATATTACACGTCACATAAAAAACCTATCCTACTCCTGGGGAAATGTCTATATTACACATACTGTTCCTGGGAGAGGTCTATATTACACATACTGTTCATGGGGGAGGTCTATATTACACATACTGTTCCTGAGGGAGAGGTCTATATTACACATACTGTTCCTGGGGGAGGTCTATATTACACATACTGTTCCTGGGGAGAGGTCTATATTACACATACTGTTCCTGTGGAGGTCTATATTACACACACTGTTCCTGGGGAGAGGTCTATATTACACATACTGTTCCTGGGGGAGGTCTATATTACACATACTGTTCCTAGGGACACGTCTATTTTACACAATGTTCCTTCAGAGGGGTCTATGTTGCACACACTGTTCCTGGGGAGAGGTCTATATTACACATTACATACTGTTACTGGGGAGAGATTTATTTACACATACTGTTCCTGGGGAGAAGTCTATATTACACATACTGTTCCTGGGGAGAGGTCTATATTACACATACTGTTCCTGGGGAGAGGTCTATATTACACATACTGTTCCTGGGGAGAGGTCTATATTACACATACTCTACCAACTGTTCCTGGGGAGAGGTTTGTTTACACATACTCTACCAACTGTTCCTGGGGAGAGGTCTGTTTACACATACTCTACCAACTGTTCCTGGGGAGAGGACTATATTACACATACTCTACCAACTGTTCCTGGGGAGAGGTCTGTTTACACATACTCTACCAACTGTTCCTGGGGAGAGGTCTGTTTACACATACTCTACCAACTGTTCCTGGGGAGAGGTCTGTTTACACATACTCTACCAACTGTTCCTGGGGAGAAGTCTGTTTACACATACTCTACCAACTGTTCCTGGGGAGAGGACTATATTACACATACTCTACCAACTGTTCCTGGGGAGAGGTCTGTTTACACATACTCTACCAACTGTTCCTGGGGAGAGGACTATATTACACATACTCTACCAACTGTTCCTGGGGAGAGGACTATATTACACATACTCTACCAACTGTTCCTGGGGAGAGGACTATTTACACATACTCTTCTGACTGTTCCTGGGGAGAGGTCTATATTACATATACTTTACCGACTGTTCCTGTGGAGAGGTCTGTATTACACATTAATACTGTACCTCAGGAGAGGTCTATATTACACATTACATACTGTTCCTCAGGAAAGGTCTATATTACACATCACATACTGTTCCTATGGAGAAATTGATATTATACATACTCTACATACTGTCCCTTGGAGAGGTCTATGAATTGTTACACATACTGTTCTCGGGGATAGGTCTATATTACACATACTGTTCCCTGGGAGAGGTCTATATTATTACATATACTCTACATACTGTTCCTGGGGAGAGGTCTATATTACACATACTGCTCCCGGGGAGAGATCTATTTACACATACCTTCCAGGGGAGAGGTCTATATTACAACTCTTCGTGAGTAGAGGTCTATATTACACACACCATTCCCAGGGAGAGTTCTATATCGCAGATACTGTTCCTGGGGAGAGGTCTATATTACACATACTCTGCATACAGTTCCTGGGGAAAGGTCTATATTACATATACACTACATACTGTTTGTGGGGAGAGGTCTATATTACACATACACTACATACTGTTCCTGGGGAGAGGTCTATATTACACATACACTACATACTGTTTGTGGGGAGAGGTCTGTATTACACATACTCTACATACTGTTCCTGGGGAGGGGTCTATATTACACATACACTACATACTGTTTGTGGGGAGAGGTCTATATTATACATACACTACATACTGTTTGTGGGGAGAGGTCTATATTACACATACACTACATACTGTTTGTGGGGAGAGGTCTATATTACACATACTCTACATACTGTTTGTGGGGAGAGGTCTATATTACACATACTCTACATACTGTTTGTGGGAGAGGTCTATATTACACATACTCTACATACTGTTCCTGGGGAGGGGTCTATATTACACATACACTACATACTGTTTGTGGGGAGAGGTCTATATTACATATACACTACATACTGTTTGTGGGGAGAGGTCTATATTACACATACTCTACATACTGTTTGTGGGGAGAGGTCTATATTACACATACACTACATACTGTTTGTGGGGAGAGGTCTATATTACACATACTGTTCCTGGGGAGAGGTCTATATTACATACTGTTCCTGGGGAGAGGTCTATATTATACATACTGTTCCTGGGGAGAGGTCTATATTATACATACTGTTCCTGGGGGGAGGTCTATATTACACGTCACATAAAAAACCTATCCTGCTCCTGGGGAGATGTCTATATTACACATACTGTTCCTGGGGGAGGTCTATATTACACATACTGTTCCTGTGGAGAGGTCTATATTACACATACTGTTCCTGGGGGAGGTCTATATTACACATACTGTTCCTAGGGACACGTCTATTTTACACAATGTTCCTTTAGAGGGGTCTATGTTGCACACACTATTCCTGGGGAGAGGTCTATATTACACATTACATACTGTTACTGGGAGAGATTTATTTACACATACTGTTCCTGGGGAGAGGTCTATATTACACATACTGTTCCTGGGGAGAGGTCTATATTACACACACTGTTCCTGGGGAGAGGTCTATATTACACATACTCTACCAACTGTTCCTGGGGAGAGGTTTGTTTACACATACTCTACCAACTGTTCCTGGGGAGAGGTCTGTTTACACATACTCTACCAACTGTTCCTGGGGAGAGGACTATATTACACATACTCTACCAACTGTTCCTGGGGAGAGGTCTGTTTACACATAGCCCAAGGAAGGTATACATGGAGGCACAACCAAGTTCTGAAAGTGATCACAGATGTGGTTAGCGAAAAAACCATGACCCCAAACGCACCAATTGCTATGACAACGTTCTACAAAGCAGGAGGGAAACAGGTCTGGCCCGAAAGTGCTATGACAACCAGCACATTGCCAAAGGGTCTTCTGGATGGAGCAGTCGACTGGGAGTGTACAGCAGACCTCCCAGAGTGGAGAAATTACCCAGATGTCATCAGCAAGACAGGCATGAGACCAGACATCGCTCTCCACTCTGACTCCTCGAAACAAGTGATTCTGATAGAACTCACTGTGCCATACAAAAGCAGAATGGAAGAAGCACATATCTACAAGACCGAAAAATACGCCGGTCTTGCCAGCACCCTGAAGAAAGCAGGTCTGCGGGTCAAAATCTTCGCCATAGAGGTCGGGGCAAGAGGGTTTGTGGGCACCTCCGCTTATGATCTCATGAAACAACTCGCCATTTCTGGGAAGAAGAGGACTAGAGCCCTTAAAGCGATGGCAGAGGCAGCAGAAAGGAGCTCAAGCTGGATCTGGGCAAGGAGGAACGAAAAAAGTGAACTTCATAAGGATTAAATTCCCTACAGATGATGTGTGCCCCGTTAGCACATTGGTAAAACCGCGTACCGCAGTTCTGAAGCGCAGAATCGCCCAGGTTCGATCCCCGGCGTGGGAAAAAAAAAAAAAAAAAAAAAAAAAGACAACAGCAGAAGGGCATCCAGGAGTCATGACCTGGATGTGGCCCGGCCCCCCGAGAGTGTAAGGAATTCAGGGCCGAAACACTTGTCTAAAGGGGGTTACTTCTCTGAAGACCTTCTGTTGTCTAGCTCTCCCTAGAGTTTCTTTCTACCACATACACTACATACATTACTGTTTGTGGGGAGAGGTCTATATTACACATACACTACATACTGTTTGTGGGGAGAGGTCTATATTACACATACTCTACACACTGCTGCTGGGGAGAGGTCTATATTACACATACACTACATACTGTATCTGGGGAGAGGTATATGTTACACATACACTACATACTGTTCCTGGGGAGGAGAGGTGTATATCACAATATACTCTACCAACTGCTCCTGGAGAGCGGTCTATATTACGATACATACTGTTTCTGGGGAGAGGTCTGCATTACACATACTCTACATACTGCTTCTGTGGAATTTTTTTTTTTTTTTTTTATGTTTAGGATTATCAAGATGTTCAAGTATTGTATATGTTTTGAAACGGTTATAGCCCTGATATGGCTCTACGCAGTCGGCTGAGCTTTAAACAAAAATAACAATAACAATAGGTTACATTATGCAATCGTTATAGCCCTGACATGGCTCTGCACAGTCAGCTGGGCTTACAACAACAATAATAAAACCGCCACTCAAGTGCCTAGTCGACATGGGCAGAACTGAACATCAATGTCCAATTGGGAATCGATCCCAAGTTTCTTGGGTCTTAGGCAGATATAGAATCCACCGGGCCATAGTCTACATTACGATTATGGTAATGGTATCACTCGTCATGTATGCATATTGAATACATAGGTCCCCAGTGAGGGATGACTTTACAGCTCCCAGTACACGTATCGACATGCTGTAAGAGTGACTCAGCCCTGCATCATCACCATCACCACGTGACCTGCCGCATAACCTTGGTGATCACGGCCTTCCATATGAATCTGTCCCTTGTCGCTGCAAGTACATCTCTCATCCCTGCCATATATATTATATGTGCCCCAACAGCAGTCACCCCTGTCACACACACACACACACACACACACACACACACACACACACACACACACACACACACACACACACACACCACTGCAAATAAACTCTCTCTCTCTCTCTTTCTCTCTCTCTTAAACACAGAAATCAGATATCAAAGTATTCAATATTTATTTGTAAATATGAGTACAAACCTGGCCTGGCTCTGTTCCTGTTTTGCATTACTAATCTCCCTTTTACTAATCTTTCTAAGTAGCTAGTTCATTTCTCTAATCCTTTGACTCCTGCACCATATCCACCAACTTCAAAAACTTAACCATTTGACTCTCTCACCCTATCCACCAGCTTCCTGCAGGAAGCTGGTGGACAGGGTGAGGGAGTCAAAAGGTTAAGTTTTTGCTTTGCCAGCATGACTGACAATGAAGGATGCTGGCAGACAGGACGTGGGAATCAAAAGGGCTAATCTCTCTCAACAGCAATTTTCATTTATACAAATATTTGCAACAAGACGTAAACACAGTGCAACTTAATTTCACTACATTTTTCAGTATAAAAAGTATACACACTCTGTAAGCACACAGTAAACTACATCTGCATAAAATTACAAGTCACTATCTAGCAACACTACAAAATTACTGTAAACTTTGAAAACAAAAGAATTTCAAAACAGATTTTCTACTTTCAAAACAGTTCTATCTGACAAGTCAGCAACTGTTTAGCTACAAATCGTAATATGCCATTTAGCTACAAATCGTAAATCGTGCCATTTAGCTACAGATCATAATATCATGCCATATTCTTTAATGATTGGGAAAAAGGGACAAACTTCTTCACACGCAAAAAACTGCATTAAACTTGGCAGGCGTGGTATACGACTATAATATGGCAATGGTCTGTTGATTTGACAAAAAATTAAAACTCCAATAAAATGCTTCATTCTTGTTTACAATGGGTTGGCCGGCCTGGCCCATCACCTAAACATGTCAAGCTCTAAAAAGACTCAACTGTGGAAAGGAAGAAAGAAACGAACACATACAAACACACAATACACACGAAAGAAACGAACACACACACACGCATGCACACACACACAAACACACACACACAAACACACAGATCTTCTCCAAACCAACACACCTGTAAGAATAAAGGATCCCTCGATATCTTGGCACAACCAGTTACTTACAAAACCTACACTCTGTAATAAATGACTCAGATTCAGCAGCAAAGAAGAAGAAGAGTAGGACTAGACACAATCACATAGCGAGACTTAACATCACCACCAAATATGCTTAACGGTAAACATTTTCTTAAAGGGAGGAAAACAGCATAGGCTTGTATACCTTCTGAGTGTACACACGCAAAGCTTGTCTTTTCTAAGTTTGCTTAGGCCCAAACTACACTTGCCCTAGTTCACAATCTAAGATTGACTGTGGAATCATGCCCAGGACATTGTCACTTATTTCAAGACACGTGACACCTGAATGGCCATACATCACTGGTGTAGGATACCAGAAAAGGAGATGACAGGTGAACTGGGAAAAACAGGAGTCCAGGAAGACCAACCAGACAACAGCTTCAGTAAAGCGAAACAAAAAGCATTATAACATCACTTTCCTTAAACCATGGACAATAAGGGACAACTACCACCCATCCAGAGTGGTCCTGATGAGGCTCCTCACCAGCCACAACCAGCTCAATGCACACATGACTGCAAGTTCAAACTGATGCCTTTACCAATCTGTCCCTGCAATCAAGAGAACCAGACAGCTGAACATATACTACATACATGTTCAGCTGTCTGAACATATTCATGACCAAATGTGACCTCACCATGTTGACAGTGAACATAAGAATAAGAGTGACAGATACAAAATTAGACAAAAACAAACAACAACAAAAAAGCTAAATCATATTTCTTGCTATCATAAGGCTTACTTGTACAATATGTACTCAAACTTCTTTAAAAACTGACACAGACTTCGAAGACAGCAAAATATTCACAAAGCAATGTGTATGACATCACAATCTCAGACCCTTTACGTAACTGATTCGTAAAAGAAGACGTGTGGTGACAAGTTTCTGACCAGAAGGAAACCAGCTTGGGAGGAGAGAGTCACTTTCATATTCGTCCTGTTCTACATTCTGTGCCACCTAATTAGCATTAGATATTCCCATGCCGCTCATTCTGATTCTTCAACCCAACTCTATTCAGTCAAAGTCCCCGTAAAGGATGTTCTTGGGAGACATAAGATATTTTTCATTCATTCAGAAAAAAAAAGTAACAGAGATATTTAGAACAATTCCACCATGCAGTCCTCAAGTTACTGTGTAAAGTCATCATCATCATGTGCCCTACCGCATGCCATTGGCGATCATGGCCCTCCATACAAATCTATCCCTTGCCACTGAAAGTACATCTCCCACCCCCTCTGTCAAAAGCCACTCTGCAAATCCCCCCAATATTTTCTCCCTGGGTCTACCTGGTGCTCTCTTTCCCTCCAGCTTTCCTGTTGTGACCAGATGCTGTAAGTTCTCTTGCTTCATAAAATATCCCATAAATGTTGTTTGTCTTTTCCTCACCTTCTTTATCAATGTGTAAAGTAACACTTTAACAATGTTCACATACTACTACAATAATTACAACAACAGAACAGATAACATTAAACTGAGTATGCACACAACCTGCTGTGTATTAAAATTAGTCACAATATACCATGATTAAACCAATATCAAAGAGTATGCAAAATGCCCAATTTGTTATATAGTAAACTCAAAACGCAATAATTCATATCTCGTAATTCTTCAGAACATAAACTGTAGGAATCGTCACATGTCTCTTTATACATAATGAATCTATCCTACCTGGAACATAAACCGTAGGAATCGTCACATGTCTTTATACATAATGAATCTATCCTATCTGGAACATAAACCGTAGGAATCGTCACATGTCTCTTTATACATAATGAATCTATCCTATCTGGAACATAAACCGTAGGAATCGTCACATGTCTCTTTATACATAATGAATCTATCCTACCTGGAACATAAACCGTAGGAATCGTCACATGTCTCTTTATACATAATGAATCTATCCTACCTGGAACATAAACTGTAGGAATCGTCACATGTCTCTTTATACATAATGAATCTATCCTACCTGGAACATAAACTGTAGGAATCGTCACATGTCTCTTTATACATAATGAATCTATCCTACCTGGAACATAAACCGTAGGAATCGTCACATGTCTCTTTATACATAATGAATCTATCCTACCTGGAACATAAACCGTAGGAATCGTCACATGTCTTTATACATAATGAATCTATCCTATCTGGAACATAAACCGTAGGAATCGTCACATGTCTCTTTATACATAATGAATCTATCCTACCTGGAACATAAACTGTAGGAATCGTCACATGTCTTTATACATAATGAATCTATCCTATCTGGAACATAAACCGTAGGAATCGTCACATGTCTCTTTATACATAATGAATCTATCCTACCTGGAACATAAACCGTAGGAATCGTCACATGTCTCTTTATACATAATGAATCTATCCTATCTGGAACATAAACCGTAGGAATCGTCACATGTCTCTTTATACATAATGAATCTATCCTACCTGGAACATAAACTGTAGGAATCGTCACATGTCTCTTTATACATAATGAATCTATCCTACCTGGAACATAAACCGTAGGAATCGTCAATCTCTTTATACATAATGAATCTATCCTACCCGGAACATAAACTGTAGGAATCATCACATCTCTCTGTGCATAATGAATCTATCCTACCACCAATAAATGAAAGAACTGAAGGAAACAGAAATAACACATCTGTTGATGAACGAATAATAACAATATATACAAAACATCCATAGCGGGATCAATAATAACAACATGTACAAAGTATCTGCTGCTGGATCAACAACAATATATACATATGAAACATCTGCTGCTGTATTAACCCTTTGACTCCAAACACCCTATCCACCAACTGCAAAAACTTAACCCTTTGACTCCCTCACTCTATCTACCAGCTTCCTACAGGATGTGGCAGACAGGGTGAGGGAATGAAAGGGTTAAGCTTTTTTATTGCTGGCATGGTTGATAATGCAGGATGCTGGTGAACAGGGTGCGGGAGTCAAGAGGGTTAAAAACACAGGAGGTACATAGTTTTCATTCCTCACCACAAATCAACAGTATATGGCACTGCATTACTCATTTCAGCGTCGCACAAGTGGTATACAAAGACCTTCATTGTTCACCTGCAGCATTTAGCAAACAAGCTGTCCCCAATATTAGTTTGACTCAATGCAAATGACATTTCCACTTCAGCTGTGTCACACATCCTGTTTTGCAGAATTTTCAAAACATTCCACTGATCAAACCAATAAATACAAAAATAAAATTGTGTGGTCTTGAGAAAGGTTTACCTATGCTCTGTCAGAAAAATAGCAGATTAGAACTCACAGAAAGCAAGTGACAAACACACAACAAAACAGAGAGGAGAGCAAGAGAGAGAGAGGGGGGAGAGAGAGAGAGAAAATGAGAGAGAAACATAAAAATTGTCCATTCTGCAGACTGTAACCTATTGTGTACAACTCAACCAATCATGTGTTTAAATATGTGTAGCATATGCAGTATGCAAAAAATACTTTGAAAGCAATTGAGAGGAGGGGGGGGGGGGGGAACGTAGAGGAAGAGGAGACAAGGACAAAAATAAAAAGAAAGAGAAGGAAAAAAATGAAGAAAGGCATGTGAAGCATTAAAAAAAAAAGAGAGAGAGAAAAAGGAAGAAAGCTGAAGTCACACTGACATGTGATTAAATGCTGAAACAATCCTCAAGTTTAATTCATTACCATTAGTTATAAGTTCACACATAACAAACTGTCCTTAGTATTAAAATGAACAGTAAGAGCTAATTACATTCCGTACCGCGTCATGAGATCCTCGTGACTCAGCTTTCTCTCTCCGTGGACTGCGTCATGAGGATTTCATGCCCTGAACCGTAGTTTCAGTTTCGAGTATATAAATAGAAAATGATGTGAATCCTTTTCCGGCAAAGGGAGTATACTTTTGTCATTTTCTTTCTGCGTTTACATGAAGTTTGAAGCAGCAAAAATGGCAAAAAACAGGCGTAATTTGAGTGTTTCTGAAGTCTCTCTCCTAACATTACTTAATCAATTTTAGTACAGTGACCTATTTTCTTGGTAGGAAAAGGGTTAAGAAGAGTCAAACCATTCTAAAAATCTCATTTTTATACAAAAATCATTATATAAATCCAGATTTTGAAGAGGCTTCGGTTGAAATAAAAACTTATGATACCTCAAGGACAGCGGCAGACTGTCACAACAATGAAAACAGATTTACACAATTATCAAAAGTTCCTGAGAAAATCCTGTCTGCACACCTTCCTCAAAAATTGCTGATTTTAGTTCTTGTTGTATTTTTGTCCATGTGACCTTGACCTTGGAGCTTTACCTTCCAAACTCATGCTTTGATAATTTCTCAACAGTCCACAACTTTAATCAAAACCTTGACTAATTAACCTTAACCTTGACAACCCAAAACTTCGACTAGAACTTTAACCAAATGACCTTGATGACTAAGACCTTAACCAAATGACCTTGACATCTTGTCTTCCAAACATATGCATTCACAACTGCTCAACAATCATATCTTCTGATCAAAATTTGGTTAAAAAAAATCCAGCAATAAAGATCTCAAAAATCTTGTTTACATTTTTTTTTTCAGATATACAGACACACACAAATACACACACCTATCTCTGTTGATCTGAAATAGTCTCCATTTAACAAACAAAAATAAAAATTAAAAAACTGGAAAAACAGATACTGCATAAATGTACCTAGAAAGTGATTTTAATATGCCACCCCATGATCAGAAAAATTATCACTGATAAAGGTAGATATGCATAGCCTTCATGTTCCTGTTACTATTATTGTTATTGCTCTTTAATTAAAAGGCCCAGCCAACTGCACAGAGCTGAATTAGGGCTATAATCATCTAAAAATGTACACAATACTTCATAGTGGGGGGGGGGGGGAGTTACAAAAAACTGGAAAAGAAAATTAAGTACACATATCAATGCATTCGCATTCGTGCACATAATCTAAGGACATGCCCCTGGCGATAACCACTCCATGCAATTTATTGCCAGGGGATTTGAAAAAAACAAACTTGAATACAAATGTACACACAATTAAGGACACTAAAACATATCGATACTGGCCTAAATCACCTAAGATTGTTTCTGAACATTACTTTACCTTAGAACCAAAAACGCACTTAATACATGCACCCAATGATCATTCCAAAGAGAAAGTATGTAGGGCTTTAACCCTTTCGCATTTGCACTGCTAGATGTAAAGCTAGCTCCTTGTATTCGCATTCGAATGTAGCACAGCATCAGTACAAAGTCTTTCAGTAGTGAATGGAAAGTTCCTTGCATCCCAGAATGCTCGTAATATTTTTAGAACATTCAACGTGAGACTGACCAAGATTCTAACCACACGTGCGTAAGACAGCAAGGCCAGTAGTGATGGAAATTCCCCACACATGTGCCGGAATGGGTCGGGCGATCTCAACCACTACGAATGGATCGGCACATTCTTCCGCAGGGCAGTTACCAGCTTTGTGAACAGCTAAGGGTTAAAGAATACATGCACCTGAATGGACTAATAAATTAAAAAATGACAGGAAGAAATGACAAAAAGCAAAGGAACAATGCAGAAACAAAGAGAGTGACAGAAAAGAGGAAATTTCCAGCACAGAATTTCCAGAAGGGGGTGATACTATTTATAATGAAACAACCTCAGGCATCCCCATGTGGGAATCCTCCACGTAATTTGAAATGGTAAACTAACGGCAAAGTACATACACATCGGTCGCAACAAACCCCCCTGTCCCTAACACTACTGCAAATAGAAACAGTGTAGGAAAACAAGCTCTCCTCACAAACAATAATACTTTACTTCGTCCTTTTTTTTGTTTGTTTTTGTTTTTGTTTTGTTTTGTTTTTTTGTTGTTGTTTTGTGCTTTTCCAGCCAGACTGCATTGTCACGTGCTGGCTTTTGAGAATTAGTGCACAGCTGCACAATGCCTAATTAAGCAGAGCACTGCATGGCCTCAGAGTAGCTACACTTACACTGTTATAACATTACACTTTCACCATCAATCTTGTTCATGCTTCATGCAGAAAAGTACAAAGAGAACCATTACTGTTACTGTTTCGTTTTTTAAAGTCCAGCTGACTGCACATAGCCATATCAGGGCTATAACCATGTGAAAACAAACACAATACTTCAACAGGAAAGAAAAAGGAAAAGAAAATATTAAAATCTAAGGAAGTGCCCCTGGCGTTGACCACTCCATCCAATTTATCACACAGGGGATTTAAAATACATACCTGAATACAAATTCAAACATAACTAAGGACACTAAAATTTATATAAAAACAGGACTAAATTATCTTAAATAGCTTCCACATATCTCATTTCCCTAGAGCCAAAAATGCGCTTAATACATGTACCCAGTTATCAATCCAAAGAGAAAGTATGTAAGACTTTATCGAACACATACAGTTTAATGGACCAGCAAGGCAGAAAATGATAGGAAGAAATGACAGAAAGCAAAGGAGGAAGAAAGAAATAAAGGGAATGACAGAAAAGAGGAAATTTCTAGCACAGAATTTCCAGTCACTGTGGTGTAGTGGCTACCGCAACAGACTACCGAATGGAAGGTTGTGGGTTCGAATCCCCAGCAGTCCTTTTAAAATCATTGTGGGATTCTTCTATCTCAACCAGCTCCTACCAGAGTTAAGTGTGTTCATTGGGGAGACCAGGACCAAACAGTCAAGCCTCATCCATTTCATGGATGTGTCACGGAGGATGTTGCTCAAATTTCCCGACCTACACTGCAAGTGTCTGTATCTCTATGGACTGGTTGGCAACAGGATATATCATGATAGTAAGCACAGAGTACAGCCCTGCCACGCAGTCTCAACCCTACATGGATCTCCATACCATCATGGTTACCATCCTCCTCATCACAATCATCATAGCACTGTACTGTTCCAACTTCGAAGGCTATTAAGGTGGTGTAGAATATTGGAGGGGGGGGGGGGGGGGACTAAGATCAAAGGAATCTGCAAAGGAAAGCACGATGATCTTTAAGAAAACATAAAAACAACAACAACAACAAAAAACAATTAAAAAAAACTATGTCCAACAGATTGGTGATTGTAGTGAACTAACCCTATGGTCGCCAAGATTCATCAAAAGTGGTAAAATGGTTAACAAAAACAAAACAAAACAAAAACTGCTTATAATACTAAGTAAATAAGAAAGATTTATACAGAACATTCTGCCAACACTGCACAATATCATTCATCAATATGAACATTTGATCCCTATGTCATATCCCAACAGAATCACAATTTGCCCAAAATATCACACAATTATATACAATATACAATATGGTAAATGTATGTGATAACCATAATCTGTCTCAAATATATACAAATATACATAATGAAGTATTCATAATAACCATAATATGCGTCAAATATTTTCTGAGTATACATATCAACAGGGTAACCACAATCTGCCTGAAATATTACACAACTACACATAATAACATAATCATAACCATCCTAAAATATACACGACTATATGTATAAAACACATAAAATAAATATACATCACAGCATCGCACATGCAGAAGAGTACCCAAGCATTCACATTTTGTAGTTTTATTATGTACAGGTTCAATTCTTTGTCCTATAATGCCTTAATACCTGATTAAACCAGATACACTAGGTACTAAACAGCAATCTGAGTCAGCCTGCACAGTAAATTTTCTTGCTTTTGGTTTCTTTTCAGTTTTTTCTCTATGGACATCAATTGCAGGCAGATGGATACATGGTGCACCTCCATCTTTTTTTCCTTTTTTTTTTTTTTTTTTTTTTTTTTTGAGTGCTGCACATGCATTTTTTGTTGATCCTGATTTTTTTCTTTTCTTGTTTTTACAGAACATACATTATCTATTCTATTGTGCTTGTTTTTCAGTACACTAACAATGTGAAATCAAAATCAAAATGACTGCCAGCGTTCAAGCAAACAGGAACAGAACTCTTAAGCCTGGAACGCTGTGCAAAGCCTGTGAAAGCCTATGCAACCCTATGCGCTAACAATGTCTTGAAATGGGGAGGGGGAGAGAAGTGACATATGAAACATGAATCTGACACCATCAGAATGATGGAAACATAAAGACGGGCAGTAAACAGGCCAGTTTGTCATACCACAGGCTGGAATTAAACTTTTTTTTTAAAGGATCATCGCACTCAGGGAGGTTACCTTTGTGCTCACCTTATTTTTTTTCGTCTCATTTTCTATGCCACTTTAATGGCCACAGAAGCAGGCACAGCTTTTTTATTTTTTTTTACAATGCAATGATGATGATGTCAATGAGGATGACAATCATGATGCTATGGAGTTCCATCTAGGATTGAGACTGCATGACAGGGCTGTACTCTATGCTTATTATCATAATATATCCTGGCATCAACCAGGCCCGAGAGATACAGACACCTGCCCTCAATGACACATCCGTGAAAGTGGATGAGACTCGATTATAAGGTCCCAGTCTTCCCGATGAGCCCATAGCACGCCCAACTCTGGGTAGGAACTTTGGAGCTGAAAAATCCCACAATGATATATTTTTGAAGGGACTGATGGGAATTTGAACACACAACCTTCCAGTCCGTTGCATTAACCATTACACCATGGTGGCTGGTCTGGCTGGAATTAAACTTGATATATCAGGTTTCAATTATGGATTAGCCAAAAAAATCAACGAGCCTGCTGTACAGTGTTAGGAATGTGCATGTAGTTACATGTTCAGAAAGAGGTACAGTATCAGTTCACATCAAAATCCCCAAATCAACCCCTTATACCTCTACCTCTAATTCTGGCTGTTAATGGCCAACACTCTGAGGTGACAAAGGACTCATTTCCTGGTGGAAGGTCATGTCTCAAAGGACTCATTTCCTGGTGGAAGGTCACGTCTATGTTAAAACGAAAAGCATCAATGCCAACAAAAAAACAAAAATCTTGTGATGATTAAAAGCGTTGACACCAACAAAAATAAAAAAAACAAAAATGTTGTGACTGTATATAACAAATAAATGTTCACAATGTGTAAAACCATCTGATTCTAAACTTGATTGTGACAACAGTGGCAACACAAACATCACACATTGTTTTATTATCAAAGATTGTGACATTACTGACATCAACTTCAGTGAAAGTCAATGGAAATACATGTCCTCAGTACTAAGTCTGAATTCGACATCTCCAGTGCTACAATAACGCTGTTCTACAGATCGTCACAGGAATGTAAGGTCTTGGTCCACCTCTTTTCGACATGTGACCACAATCACCACAACTGCACCAATAGCAGAGATGCTTGTGACAGGAATGTATGGTGGTTCTTGAGTCAGAAGCCAGGTGAGTATTGCATACTACACAGACTGTGACCAAATCAGCCTTAGCCCTTCCATCACTGCTCCTCTGACCACACCTCATCACTGTACACTGACCCTGGACATCCAGTATGCAGTTACAAGCTGTTAATGAAAGCAGAACACTGGATGTCCTCAGGGAGGCTACACTAATCTGTCCAAACTTTGGGACCTCACTATCAATCTTGTTCATGCCTCACACTGAAAAGAGCAATGAGACAAGCTGAATCACACAGACTGACTACAGTTGCGTACTGCCTATGTGAATTCCTATAATCAACTTGCAGAGATCTAGGTTTTGGCACAGAACCACAGAGCTGGAAGAATCTGGTGAACAATTCTTTAGCGTGGCATCCCAATGACTCTTCACATGCTTAAGGGAGAAGAAGAAGATAGTCGACATGAGCTGTGAAAGAATGAACAGAGTATCACACAGACTTCACTCTACAGGTGCTGCTCGCAGGTGTAATATGTTGCCCAGACCAACCTGAGACTTCAATTCCTGCAACAAACAATATTCATTGTACTGTAGGACAAGGGTAATACCTTGTTACGGTACTTAACATACATTTGTATATACACCAGTATAAAATATAGAGTAGATAAAACATAGGCTAGGTAGGGCCTCAAGACCAGGCCAGCTCATGGGTCTATGTGCAGGCTTAAGGCTTGTGCCATGATCACCATACACATGGCACCTGTGACGTTAGTGCACACAGAATTCATTCTGAGCGCGGAGTCGTCATCTTGAGAAACTGAAACTGAAATTGAAACGTACATCTGGAAAGTTTGGGTTCGAACCCATTTGGGTGGTTGGTGGAGATTTTGGTCAACACCTGTGCAGATCTGCTAGTGTCTGAAATCCTTTCGTGTGTGTGTATGCACAAAGAACATCAAACACACATGTTAAAGTTCTTCAGAACCACCTTCATGTATGCACAAAAAAGGTCGAATATGCAGGTAAAATCCTCAGACCCATCTTTGTGTATGCACAAAGAACATCAAATATACATGTTAAAGGTCCTTTAGAAATCACTTTCTGTAAATGCACAAAGAACATTAACTATGCATGTTAAAGATCCTGTGAGCCATGTGTGTTCAATGTGTGTGTGTGTGTGTGTGTGTGTGTGTGTGTGTGTGTGTGTGTGTGTGTGTGTGTGTGTGTGTGTGTGTGTGTGTGTGTGTGGTGTGTGTGTGTGCACAAATTAGCATGTGTATGTGTGTGTGTGCGCGCGCTTGTATATGTGTGATTGTGTGTATGCACCTACATGTGCAAGTATGCATATTTGAATATGCAAGTACAAATGCAGGCATGACAATATCTGCATGCATGTCTGTGTGTGGACGACACTTATAAGCATATCTACATGCATGTCTGTGTGTGGACACTTATAAGCATAGTACTAGATTGACTGCATAGCCGCATGTATGTGAATTTTTCCACAGGTTTTCTCTCAGCAACACAACAGCAGCAACAGTGACACATACCTCCAGGTTGACGACAATTTTCTTGTACCCCTCCTTGTTCTTCTTTTTGCGCACATCCTCAAAGTAGTCGTTGATGCAGACAAACACCCGGATCTCCGTCAGGTGACGGCACGCACCTGAAATCAGGACACAGTCATATCAAACATCATCCCACACACAAACGAAAGCTGGGACACTCATTGTCCTCTATGCTTGAGCAGGGTCATGCATCAAATGGTCAGTGTGTACCAAATGGTCAGTGTGTTCACGTGGATCATGTTTATCTTAGCTTGGAATCATATATTGTCACTGTTATTTTTGTTTAAAGCCCAGCTGAGTGCGTAGAGCCATATCAGGGATATAACTGCTTCAAACCATATACCACATTTCAACAGGAAAAAAGGAAAAGAAAATTAAGTACACATATCAATGCATTCACAAACATAATCTCAGGACATGCCCCGAGTGTTGATCACTCCATCCAATTTATTGCACAGGGAATTTAAAAAACAAACCTGAATACAAGTTGAAACAGAAGAACTAAGGACACTAAAACACATTAAAATGGGCCTATGTTACCTAAAACTGCTTCCACATATATCATTTCCTCAGAGCCAAAAATGCACTTAATACATGTACCCAATTATCACCCCTAAATAGAAAGGAAGCAAGACTTTATCAAAACATACAGGTGAATGGACCAACTAGGCAGAAAATGAATAGAAGACATGAAGCAAGGAACAAGGCAGAAATAAAGAGAGTGACAAAAAAGAGGAAATTTCTAGCACAGAATTTCCAGAAGGTGGGAATACTACCTATACGGAAAAAAACCCTTCAGCATCCCCATTGGGAAAACGACAATCATATACCAAACACACATGACAACTCTCTGTGTACTGACTGGGGAGTTTTCTGTGAAATAAGTTTATACTTAGTGGCTAGCTGTATTTTGATTCATTTCTTTAATTATTTAGTCATTTTATTTATTCATTATTTTCTTTGAAGACAAGATACACAGATATACACATTATTTCAACGTAATCAAGACAGTTCCAATCATAGACTGATACAATACTAGTACAAGAGAAAAAAGAAACACAGGTGAGGTAGGACCTCAGGATCTAGCCATTTCATGAGTTTATGTGCAGGTTTCATGCTTGTGCCATGATTATTCTGGATCTTCTCCATCACATGGCACCAGTGATGTCAGTGCATATGGAATTCATTCCGAGTGTGGAGACATTATCTTGAGAAACTGAAACTGCGAGAAGAAGCCTTGGTAATCACAATTAATTATGTTTCTATCTGGGCTCTTGGTAGTGAATGCTCTCACCACACTCCACGTCTTACTCACTGAAAAACGTCTTGATAGCACTGGCAGTGACAGCAGTCCCACTCAGCTCCAGTCGCTGTAAGTGCCGCAACCCTGCTCGACACAAAGCTGTGGCAGAGTCGTCTCCCATCTCCTTGATGTGATCAAGACTCACGCCTGTCAGACGCTGACATGACTGGACTGCAAACACAAAGAAAGGAAATCTTCTTTTGCTTCATATGCAGCCTATAGCTCCTGCAAGCACTCCCTATTAGTAAAAAATAATAAAGAAAATTAACTGGCTGTACATCTTACTGTAAACATATGGTAAACCTTTTTATAAGCTCCCTTTTTATATAAAAACTATTGCACAAAATCCAGGGATTTTTAACTTCTTAATGTCACTGGCCTGAAGAAGCTTCAGTTAAATAAAACTTGGTGTACACCACGGATAATTGTGCCTGAACATACAAAATCAAACATAAACACTGAAAACATCAGACCAATGATATCTGACAAGTCTGCTGTAAACTCTTTGCAGACAAAGCGATTATTGGCAGACACACCATGGTGATGCACAATGTTTGACTACTTTTACAAAACTGCAGGTAAACAGTATTACATTCACAAAAAAGAAATACATATTCTTGTACAGTTTGAAACTTATAGCTTCCAAAGAATTAGTATTCAAGTTGATAACAAATTTTGTACAGCGCTGATGCTGAAAATGATATCCAACAGGGTGTACAGAAATTCTTTTCTTAACCCTCTGACTCCCACACCCTATCCACCAACTGCAAAAACTTAACCCTTGATTCCCTCACCCTATCCACCAGCTTCCTGCAGGAATCAAAGGGTAAAGTTTTTGCTTTGCTAGCATGGCCGACAAGGTGCAGGATGCTAGTGGACAAGGTGCAGGAGACAAAGGATTAAATTAAGCAAGCTTTATATCTGATCAGCCACCCACACTCGAAAAACAATCCTTACATTACATACAATCCATAGATGAAGTAGTCCATGATACAGTCACAGAAAGTTACCAGATATGCTGTCTACTTGGAGAAGTCTTGTCTGGTGTGGTAAACCTCAAAGCAATATCTGTGTGCCCCACTCTCTTTCTCTCCAGCTTCCAAAATCACGAACTGAAGAAGCACAGCTAGACAACATGGTGTTTTGCACAAAAGAATTAACAGCAGTGATTTTTTTTGCTTTTGCAGAATACCAAAGTTGTTTCCCTTTAACCATTTGATTTTTGTTGTTGTTGAGAAAAATCAATCAAAATCGCTGAAGCATGAGTACTGGAACATGGCAGCCAGATGTGAGCACCCCTGCACTAGCATCAGTACATCAGCAAAGAGCTAATATTCACACGGCTATATACAGACAGCTAAAAGACCCAGACCTAAGAAACTAAATCAGTGAGGTCTTGCTCATAAAATCCAAAGACTTTAGACTTTGGGGTTTGTTCAAGAGAGATTCATCACACCAGACAATTCCATATGTGCTTTCCATTCCCAAATCTGCCAGCAGCTATCAGGCAGATTCTCTGATCCAGCAAAAACCTTGCGCTGGCAAGCTCTTGGAATGGGGGAGGAGAAAAAGACCAATGAAATTCTGACACCACCCAGAATGATTAGAGCGTTAAGATGGGCGGCAAATAAGCCAACTTTTCTTTTGTGGGGTGTGACTGAACTCAACATATGACATCTTGAATCCACAGCTCTGTCGAAAGAGCCAGCCTGCCTGCCCATGCAAACACACACCTGTCAAACAAACAAGACAGATAAAGATTCATACCTAAAGGAATGAGACCAGTGAGGTCTATGGAAGGTCCACCAACACCAATCTCCAAGAGGTCAGGGTAGAACTGGGCGATCAGCATCAGGCACCGGTTGTTCATGCCATCACCATTATGGCTGAAATTGCACAGTCTTCAATTAAGTTATAATAATAATGGATACTTATACAGCACACAATCTATGCAAAGTCTTCAATTAAATTATAATAATGATGGATACTTATACAGCACACAATCTATGCAAAGTCTTCAATTAAGTTATAATAATGATGGATACTTATACAGCACACAATCTATGCAAAGTCTTCAATTAAGTTATAATAATGATGGATACTTATACAGCACACAATCTATGCAAAGTCTTCAATTTAGTTATAATAATAATGGATACTTATACAGCACACAGTCTATGCAAAGTCTTCAATTTAGTTATAATAATAATGGATACTTATACAGCACACAATCTATGCACAGTCTTCAATTTAGTTATAATAATAATGGATACTTATACAGCACACAATCTATGCAAAGTCTTCAATTTAATTATTATAATAATGGATACATATACAGCACACAATCTATGCAAAGTCTTCAATTTTATTATAATAATAATGGATACTTATGCAGCACACAATCTATGCAAAGTCTTCAATTTAATTATAATAATAACAGATACTTATACAGCACACAATCTATGCAAAGTTTTCAATTTAATTATAATACTAATGGATACTTATACAGCACACAATCTATGCAAAGTCTTCAATTTAATTATAATAACAATGGATACTTATACAGCACACAATCTATGCAAAGTCTTCAATTTATTTATTATAATTATGGATACTTACACAGCACACAATCTATGCAAAGTCTTCAATTTAATTATAATAATAATGGATACTTACACAGCACATAATCTATGCAAAGTCTTCAATTTAATTATAATAATAATGGATACTTACACAGCACACAATCTATGCAAAGTCTTCAATTTAATTATAATAATGGATACTTACACAGCACATAATCTATGCAAAGTCTTCAATTTAATTATAATAATAATGGATACTTACACAGCACATAATCTATGCAAAGTCTTCAATTTAATTATAATTATAACAGATACTTATACAGCACACAATCTATGCAAAGTCTTCAATTTAATTATAATTATAACAGATACTTATACAGCACACAATCTATGCAAAGTCTTCAATTTAATTATAATTATAACAGATACTTATACAGCACACAATCTATGCAAAGTCTTCAATTTAATTATAATGATAATGGATACTTATACAGCACACAATCTATGCAAAGTCTTCAATTTAATTATAATAATAATGGATACTTATACAGCACACAATCTATGCAAAGTCTTCAACTTAATTATAATTATAACAGATACTTATACAGCACACAATCTATGCAAAGTCTTCAATTTAATTATAATGATAATGGATACTTACACAGTATACAATCTACGCAAAGTCTTCAATTTAATTATAATGATAATGGATACTTACACAGTATACAATCTATGCAAAGTCTTCAATTTAATTATAATGATAATGGATACTTATACAGCACACAATCTAGAAGACTGTTCTAGGCGCCTTACAAAAAGAAACGATAAGATACAAATGTGTACATCACATATAACATTCTATATCACAAACTGAGTCAATATTACAGATACATGACAAGAGGCACCAAGTAAACTATCAATACATAAATACACACATACAACCATATCACCAATCAATATAAAAACATAACAAGGTAGATTAATTTTTCACCATTACCATAGTATCGATTTAAAATAGGCATTGGAAGAACAATTAACTAAACTAAGGAAATATGGAAAAGG
>CM060307.1:100090712-100113212 GCA_030674185.1 Monoplex corrugatus | reverse complement strand
ATTGCCTGAAACTTAGCATCTGTCTTCTCAAGCTGTGTTAAATACACATTCTGATTCTATTTTTGTGTTTTTCTGACTCCCATTTGCCAGAACACGGGCGAACATTTTGCTTTGGGATATAATCTGAATTGAAACAACTGCCAGATTCAAGCAAACAGAAACCAGAAAGATAAGAAAAGAAAATAATAATATGTATCTAATTAACAAAATATGACAGGCACAAATTTTCAACCAAATGGCCTTTGTCAAGCATACACAAAAGATATGAGAGAAACAAGAATCTAGGGCAAAACCAACAGATCAAATAACTTTTCTGACATCTCCTTAACCCTTTGACTGCTGCACCCTATCCACCAACTGCAAAAACTTAACCCTTTGAATACCTCACCATATACACCAGCTTCCTTACCAGCTGTCAGTCCCGAAAATACAAGACTGGAGATAAGTCAAATCTCATGATCTATGACAGAAGTGGGGTTTTTTTCACATTGTTTCTTAAACCCTTGATACACAAATTCAGAGCACAAGCTGGTGGATAGTACCAGCTTCCCACAGGACGCTGATGGATAGGGTAGGGAATCAAAGGGCTAAGTTTTGTTTGTTAGTATGGCTGGCAATGTAGGATGCTGGTGGACAGGGTGCAGGAGTCAAAGGGTAGAGCTCAGAACAATTAAAAACTATTAAACACAACTACCTGTCACTTCAGAAAAATCACTCATCCACATGACTAAAGAAATACAGTAACATGCGAGATAACCTTAAACTGCTCAATTAACACAGCTGTAATGAAGACGTTTGTATGTAAAACACTTTTCTTTAAAAAAGCGTGTAAATATCAAAGCACAATGCATGCCAGTAACATATAACAACAGTATGGACACATACTAAAATAATAATACACATGATAATATTATCATGCATATATACAAGATGTTTATGGAAAACCCTGATCTTTGCCTTTATAACTTCAGCATTCAAATTGGGTGACAAATTCATGTCCATTCAAATGGAACAGCCAGTTGAAATGATAACAATATCTGCAGGGCACTGCACTCACAAATGGTGTATGAAAACAAATGAAAAGTGACCTTGCTCTTGCAAAGGCCCTTGTTCAGAATAAAAGGATAGAAACAGAGAAAGAGCAAGAGACAGAGAGACAGACAGGCAGACAGAGACAGAGGCAGGCAGACAGAGAAAGAAAGGACAGAGAGGGGAGAGACAGACAGAGAGACATAGACAGACAGATAGAGACTTAGAAAGAGAGAATGAGAGAGACATAGATAGAGAAACAGACACAGACACAGAGAGAGAGAGGACAGAGACAGATAGAGAGACACAGAGATATACAGACAAAGAGTGAGTATGGGGCCTGTTCGAGAGCGATTCTTCATGCTTGTACAATTCAAATTTGCATATGCACCTACACAAATCTGTCAGCAATTATCTGACAGACTCTCTGAGTTTACATGAAAAAACTGTATACTGGCTGGGTCTTGAAGTAGGAAGGAAGGGAGAGGCTAAAACATGACCTATCAAACACTAAGCTGACACCACCAGAATGACTGAAGCATTTAAATGGGAAATGAAAAGACCAACTTTTCTGTTGCAGACTTAAACAGGCTGACAGAAAAAGCGACAAATGAAAAAGACGCTTTATTTTCCAAACGATAAAAATTAATAATGGGCTAAACACCATTTTAAAGTTTCCAAACTGATAATCTGCATATAATTTCCAACAGTACAAGTCAAAAGCTAAAGGCCACTTTAAAACTCACTGATGCCATTCTACCGACATGCCTAATATTACAAATGTACACATAAAAGGAATTTTTAAAAAATGCAATGATTAACAAACAAAGAATAGATTCCTGGGAGGAAAGTGTTCCTGGAAGTGACAGTACATTGTCATACAAAAGATCAACAGGTAAGATGGACAAAGGGAGAGGAGAGAAGAGAAGAGACAGAGACAATAGGAAAGGTAAAACAAACACCAGCCAACATGGCAAAGTGCTTAATACAACAGACTACTGATTTAAGGTCATGGGTTCGAACTCCCATCATCATCATCATCATCATCATCATCATCATCATCATCAGGCACCCTGCCGCATGGCCTTGGCGACCATGGACTTCCAACCATCTCTCTCTCTCGTTGCCCCTAGCATCTCCCCCACCCTCCTCATCCCCAGCCACTCTGTAAGTCTGTCCAGTATTCTCTCCCTGGGTCTACCTGGTGCTCTCTTTCCCTCCAGCTTTCCCGTTGTGACCAGGTGCTCCAAATCCCCCTTCCTCATAAAATGGCCTATAAATGTTGCCTGTCTTTTTCTAATCTTCCTTATGAACTCCCATCAGTCTAAAATATTAATGTGGGATTTTTCAACCTCAACCAAATCCTACCCAGAATTGAGTGTGCCATAGACTCGTGAAGACTGTGACCACATAGACAAATCTCATCCACTTTACAGATGTTGTTCATATTTCCTGACCACAGGTGTCTGTACTTCCAGGACCTGGATGATGCTATTATATACTATAAAAGTAAACATATACTTATTATATACTATAAAAGTAACATTACTACAGCTGTGTCATGCATTCTCAGTCTCAAAAAATGGAACAGCTTATCATCACCACTATCATCCCTTTGTTCTCATCCTCAAAGCATTGTGAAAATTTGTCCTTGTTCTTGTGGCCCTTCATGCCTTTGCTTTGATGGTAACGTAAAGGTTTCAGTGGATTTGAAGGCATGTTGGACAGCCAAGTGAGCAACATGGAAGTAGTGAAAGAGGAACTGTACACAAGATTGAGTGTAAAAATAAATGAATAAATGAGTAATGAAAATGAGACGGATAAGCCAGGAAGAGGCAAACAGGCAGACAAAATCAGTCAGGCCGAGTTATTTATTTATTTATTATGTTATTTTTGTTTAAAGCCCAGACGACTGCAGAGAGCCAAATCAGGGCTGTAATCATTTCAAAATATGCCAAATACTTCAACAAGAAAAAAGAAAAAGAAAATTAAGTACACATATCAATACATTCGCACACATAATCTAAGGAGATGCCCCCATCCAATTTATTGCACAGGAGATTTAAAAAACATACCTGAATACAAATTTAAACATAAATGAGGACACTTAAGCAAATATATAAAAACAGGCCTGAATTACCAAAAATTGCTTTTGCATATCTCATTTCCCTAGAACCAAAAACACATTTAGCACTTGTACCCAATTGTCAATCCTAAGAGAAAGTAAGACTTTATCGAACACATACAGGTGAATGGACCAGCAAGGCAGAAAATGATAAATGTCAGAAAGCAAAGGAGCAAGGCAGAAACAAAGAGAGTGACAGAAAAAAGGAAATTTCTAGCACAGAATTTTCTGAAGGTGGGGATACTATTTATACTGAAAGAACCCCCGGCATCCCCACTGGGGAGTCAAAAGACAGAATCTGTACTGGTCGTTATAAAACACATGCCCAGTGCACAACTAGAAATACTGCAATGTGTTTCAAAACGAGCACAACAAATATACTGCAGGATCATACATAAAAACTTTTTTTCCGCTGCCCTCTTTTCTACACCCTACCAATGTCAATGTCCTCTTGCCATTCATTTCAGCTCTCCAACATCACCAAACCCACTGAGAGAGAGAGAGAGAGAGAGAGAGAGAGAGAGAGAGAGAGAGAGAGAGAGAGAGAGAGAGAGAGAGAAGAGAGAGAGAGAGAGAGAGAGAGAGAGAGAGAGAGAGAGGGCATGAAAGGCTACAGAATCTGGGACAATTTTTCAGTGTTACCATCACATGTGAAGTTAAATAACAATGTGCAACAGTACTTTGTGGCGAAGGTAACAGACAGGCAAAACAAAAAATAATATACAGTTAATTACATAAAAGCACAGCAGTTACATAAGACAAAAGGTTAGTACAGAAAAATGCAAGCAGCTGATTATCTGTACACACATGATGATGGAAATAAACAAAGAAAGCATGATCTGTCAGGCAAAACAAACAATTAATCAGTTAATTAATAGGTTGTCAGATAAAGTGCAAGTACGTGTTGTCAGAAAAAGCTGTCGTCTGCTTTCTTAACCCTTTGATTCCCGCACCCTATCCACCAGCATCCTTCATTGTCAGTCATGCTATCAAAGCAAAAACTTAATCCTTTGACTCCCTCACCCTAACCATCAGCTTCCTGCAGGAAGCTGATGGATAGGGTGAGGGAGTCAAGGGTTAAGTTTTTGCAGTTGGTGGATAGGGTGCAGGAGTCAAACAATTAATGACTCATGTCAGCCAAGACAAGGAAGACATGGATAGACAGAATCAGGGTATTTGAATATTGCAAAACATAAGTTTGAAGTCCGTTCAAGAGGAATTCATTATACTCAGACAATTCCCTAGCTACCCTACCCAATCCACCAGTAATCATCTTGCACACTCCTTGAGCCTGGACAAACTTTATGTGCTGGCAAGTTCTGAAATAGGGATGGGTGAGAATGGCAATACATTAGCCCAGAGCCAAGATATACAAATGCTCTGATTAACGTCAGTGATCATGCACTCAAACGAAACCAACAACTATTTTTTTTTTAATTAACAAAAAGTCAACTCTAACATGCATCTGGTTAAACAACATTACTAACATCATTTTTCCAAAGTTAGGTTTGAAAAGTAATGATAACTTGTCATTTCATACATTTCCAAACATTATGGTGAGTTATGAGAAACAGTCTAGTTTACTATCTCAAACATTTACAAAAGCTTGAAAATTAGAAAATAATTCATTTTATGGGTTAAGGAATGAGGGCTGAGGAGGATAAAATCACCAAGAATAAACTGGTTTGAAAATTTATGATTCACAAATGCCTCAGGGTCAGAGGTGAAAATAACTGATTTACAAGTATCACCTTAAAGGAATGGGGGCTTGTATTGTAGTTGTAATTAATTCTTATTCTGATTTCAGTCTGGAAATAATCAAAGCATTGACCATATATTTGGGAAGCATTTACATGTCAAAAAAATCTGGGGAAATGCTGAAGATCTGTTGATGTCAATATATAATGCCTGTGCAAATATCAGACAAACCCAAAATACATAGTGTTTAGTGCTGATGAAACAAAACACCACACACACACACACACACACACACACACACACACACACACACACACACACACACACACACACACATCCAATATTTTATTTATTATCCTTCTTCTTATTTTCCTTCAAAACATTGCAAATTTATAATACAATTGGAAAACATTCCATATTTTCCAATTGCAAAAACATCAGTGAATATCCTACATATTGCATATTAAATACTTGTTCTCTTATAAGTTAGCCTGCACATTCTATATATACTTCCCATAAGTAATTCCATTTCAAAAACTAAACATCCTTCTAAAAAGATGCTATGGATTACTTAATCCTGTAACGCAATTTCAACTATGCATTAATGACAATTTATGTGTATGTTCTTTCTTTAAAAGGAATGAAAACAATGCTGAAAAAGAATCATTCATTTTATGCATGAGGATTAAACAGGGAGTGAATGAAAGATGAGGTTGTGAAAGGGAAACTAAAAAAGGTTTTTGCATTATCTGTGGGTGAAGTTGCAGTCGTTTCATTGCCCACGCAGCTGGTGAAACATTATACATGAATCACACACAACATGCGACCTGGTCTCATAACTTGAGTCGTCAGTCTGTAATACTCAGCTCTTGAAAACATCAATATTGCGGTACGGTAAGATAACTAATCAATATGTGTCATACCACATCTCAAAATGAGAACAAAGTATCAGACATGACATTCCTTGACCATTGTTTAATATTTTAAACCTGTTAGTAGAGAGCTATCTGGATCAAAATAAAAAGAAAGATAAAGAAAAAATGCAAGAATGGATTCATTTCATTACCATCATTCCACTGCTTCAACCCTTCTGACATAAGTCTAGATCAAAGATCATTATTCCACTGTTTTTAACTCTTTCAGCACTGAAGGACGCAATCGTGCTTACGTACGCACAAGCATTCCGCATGATCATGATTTTCGTTTTCAAAATTTTGCCCTGCATCCGGACATGGCATATACAATACTAAGTCCTGCTAGCTGATTCTATAGCTTTCCAACAGTCCGAAGGATGCAACTTACTACACTGTCGCCTTTGTTTAGCTCATGTTTTCCGAAAAATTGAGGCAACTAGCTCCAGACGTTTTTACAACATTGCAAGCACTGCGTATTTATAAGCCAAAATTTGCAACCTATTCAAGCCAATCATGAATAAGGTAAGCTGTATTTGTCTATTGTATGATCATAAGCAACATTTCAAAAATATAAATCTAAAAAAAATTGAATGTCTTACTTGCATTCTTATTCTGTTATGATTTTTTTTCTAACCTGTGTAAACGCGTTGCCAGTCCACAGAAGAAACAAGGGGGAAAAACTGTCAGTGCTGAAAGAGTTAAACCTGTCAGCTTAAACTAAATAAATGAACAGCTGTCTTGTTCAGTCTGATTGTCTTTATAGATAAATGGCACAAACGCCACAGTGCAGCTTTAAATAGCAACAATTCCAGCAATGTTAAGAGACCAGCGAAAGCAAGGCCAAACAAGACATTAACTATAAAGATCTTTTCTTTAAAAAATGGTGAAATAAATAAAATTAAAAAAAAACTTGCTCTTCTGGTCTGTCCTATTTATCTCCTGATGCCTCCTTGCATTAGAGGCTTGTCCACACTTATCCTATGTCAATAATATTTTCTCCTGATGGGTCCCATATATGTAAAAGTCAGTATTTTAATACAAATCATTCTTACAACTTGTTTCACTTTTCATGTTTTATGATTCATCTGTTTCTCTCTCTTTTATTTTAATCTGCTTACAGTATGTGTACAGAGTAGTAAGGACTGTAAAACAAGTCCAAAGAAACTAATGCTACTATCCTTCAGAAACAAAGTTTTCTGAGGCCTTGTATCCCTTAAATGTTATAGTCCTGATCTATCCCATAAATATTTGATCCTGGTCTGTCCCAAAAAACATTCTGTCCTGATCTGTCTCATAAATATTTGATGCTGATCTGTTCCATAAAATATTTCATCCTGATCTATCTCATAAAATATTTGAATATGATTTGTCCCATATCTTTAATTTGTCTAAAAACAAAAATCTGATCATGATCTGTCCTGTAAAATGCCCTTGCACTTTCCATGAAATATTAACCATGATTTGTCCCACAACAAATCCTGATCTATCCTATTGATCTTTGCTACAAAATACTATTGATCTCCCACAAAATATTACTGATCTCTCCCATAAAATATATCTGATCTGTGCCACAAACTATTTCTGATTTGTCCCACAAAATATTATTCATCTATCCCATAAAATATTGTTGATCTGCCCCATAAATTACTACTCATCTGCCTTGTAGGATTCCTGTCCTGATCACTCTTAATACTTAATACCCATTAACTTGGGACTCATTTGGTGGGATCAGGTCACACCACGTGAAAAACATTGGATCAACATTTCACTCAAAAGGCCACATGTACAACAACGGATTAACATTTCAAACAGTGACATCTGCTGTGAATTCAAACTATGCACTCTACAACACATGCAGCAGTGGCAAACAGGCAAAGACACTGGTTAGATTGAAATGCACACACTCACAAACACATTTGCAAAAGGAAACAGTCAAACAACATTTAAGACCTCACCATGCAAGTTGGCCACCTACACAAGATGCAAGATCAGAATTAAAATGACCATTTCACGATGCAACCTGTTTTAACAATCACTGCAAACCATGACAGTGGCCTACTTTAACCATCACAATACTGTACACCAAAAAAAAATTGCACAATCAAGTCAGATTGCTCATGCACATTTGGATGCTAACATGTACAGTTCACAGTATGATGCTTAATTAGCATCAATCACTGATGCACATCTGGCTTTCAAAATAGATATTACTAGTTTACACTGCACCTCATAATGTAAAACAACGAGGATGCAGATAATGCCAGACATGATGCAGCTTGAATCATTAATGAAACAGCCCACTGTACGAACAAGCAAAACAAAATCAAATTGTCTGCACAGCTGCTTATAACCCCAATATACTGATATAACAGCTTCTGATGATAAGATATTGAATTCACACTCCCTTGCTTGAGAGCAAACTTTTGACTTAATTTGAAACAAACGATATATACACATAATGAATGAAAACAATAAACAAAGAAACAAACAAATAAATAAATAAATAAATTCAATGGTGAGCTGATTTCCAATTCAGATCAGATATGATAGGATTGAACATTACATCATCAAAAGGCAGTTTAGTTCACTTATTGATTCTAAATACTAATCACAGAATCATTCATGTATGTATGTATACATTTATGACCATACCTATGTATGATTAGACATTGTTAGTCTGTATTTATTTGTGCTCATGCATTTATGTGTTTGTTCTGATGTGTGTGTGAGTGTATATGCATGAGATATTAATGCCTTTGTATGTATTACACTCTGTGTTTTGTAAAATGTGTAATGGGAAGGGAGAATGGCACTGTACAACTTATTATTACCAAACCCCCACTGATTTTCACAACTCTAAGTACTGCAATCTTCACAGTCTAAGTAATGTGATTTTCACGATCTAAGAATTGATTTCACATACTAAGTAATGTTTACTTTCACATATCTAAGTTCATGATCTAAGAGTGATATTCGAGATCTAATATGTGATTTTCACACATCTAAAGGTAATTGATTCTACATATCTAAGTACATGTATGTGATTTATCACAATTAAGTAATGTATTTTTACATACTAAGTACATTAATCTTCACATATCTAGTTAGCTATATGATTTAGCATATTTAAGTACAGTAATGTAATGTGATTTTCATGGATCTAAGTAATGCGATTTCACAGATCTAAGTAATGTGATCTTCACAGATCTAAGTAATGTGATTTTAGCATATCTCAGTTATATTATCTTTCACAGATCTAATAATGTGATCTTCACAGATCTAAGTAATGCTTTTTTCACAGATCTAAGTAATGTATTTCACACATCTAACCATGTGATCATTACAGATCTAACCAACTAGCTTCAAAGATCTAATCTTCACAGATCTAACCAATGTGATCACACATCTAACCAATGTGATCTTCATAGATCTAAGTCACGCAATATTCACAGACCTAAGTCATGCGATCTTCACTGATTTAACACTTCTCATTTCACTATTATTATTCCACAACATAACCAGTGTGACCAATAAGGTCATCATATAGGACTGATGTGATGGCCACAGCAACAGACACAATCATCCATCTCTCTCTCTGGATTGCAGCAGCCAGCAGTTCATGTTTACTGAGGTCAGTTCATTCTTTGACTACCACCAAGCTCCTCTTCTGTCAACCACAGTGTCAACCTCATTTTGTGCTATTTTGTCGTAGGGTAATAGTGCTGTGGTGACTGCTGTTCTTGTTTTCTCTGTACAAATGTCGTAGGGTAATAGTGCTGTGGTGACTGCTGTTCTTGTTTTCTCTGTACAAATGTCATAGGGTAATAGTGCTGTGGTGACTGCTGTTCTTGTTTTCTCTGTACAAATGTCATAGGGTAATAGTGCTGTGGTGACTGCTGTTCTTATTTTCTCTGTACAAATGTCGTAGGGTAATAGTGCTGGGGTGACTGCTGTTCTTGTTTTCTCTGTACAAATGTCGTAGGGTAATAGTGCTGGGGTGACTGCTGTTCTTGTTTTCTCTGTACAAATGTCGTAGGGTGATAGTGCTGTGGTGACTGATGTTCTTGTTTTCTCTGTACAAATGTCGTAGGGTAATAGTGCTGGGGTGACTGCTGTTCTTGTTTTCTCTGTACAAATGTCGTAGGGTAATAGTGCTGGGGTGACTGCTGTTCTTGTTTTCTCTGTACAAATGTCGTAAGGTAATAGTGCTGTGGTGACTGCTGTTCTTGTTTTCTCTGTACAAATGTCGTAGGGTAATAGTGCTGTGGTGACTGCTGTTCTTGTTTTCTCTGTACAAACCCATGTGATTTCACTAATGCCGGACACAGTTCTTGAGGGCATTGACAAATATCTGATCTCTTGCTCACGCTCGAATACTGAAAGTCCAGGCTGAGAGGGTGTTGTCCACCATGTGCTTTTTATAGTATATATTCATCCTTTCAGAAAATGAGGATGTGACATCACACAAAGTTCAAGGGAAGTAAGTCTATCAAATCTATAAATATGACGGACATGGTGTTTTTTTGTTGTTGTTGTTGTTGTTGTTGTTTTTTTTTGTTTAGTATTTTTTGAATATCAGTTAATCATTACACACCAAGCGTTGTTGATCTAGTTTCTATATACTTTGTTGCAAGTTTGAAAGGACAGACAAATACCAAAGATGCAAAACCACCAGACCTTTAATTAAACAAACCAGCATAAAAAAAAGATAAATCATAAAATAAACAAATAAATAAAAGCCAGTGGCGGTGACAAACCTTCTAGGGTGAGAGAGGTGAGCTGTGTGCACCACTGGGCCAAAGTGACCAGGAACTGAAAACATTCACGGTAAACACATCACATGCAGTGACTAATCCAACAATATTTACAATATAACCACAACAACAAAAATAGCATCAAGTTCATACATCTCAACCAATACTATCGTAGTCTTTTCTGTTATTTCTTGTTTATTCATTTAATTGGGGGGGGGGGGGGGGGGGGGGGGGGGGGGGGTGTTTGCTTACTTTTTTTTTGTTCATTCAGTCTTTCATAAAAAAAAGAAGACTGTGTGTGTGTCTGTGTCTGTGCAAAACGTTATGCATTTAATTAATTTTGGTGCCTTTTGTTGTTTTATTCGCTATCAAAATTTATGACTTTCAATATCAAAACCAGTAAAGTAAGAACAAAACCATCTTTTCTCACAGTAAAATTTTGTTCTTTTCCAAAATGTATCAACAGAAAATGACAAAACAGACAGCTGTGCATCTGAAATTGTAAAAATCCCAATTTTCATCATCTGAGCCCTGATCACCTTTCCAGCCCTCAGTGCAACTATGACCTGCGTGCATTATCAGTGACTTCATCAGAAAAACAAACCTGACACAATCATAATTATTTTCATCCTAGAATATTTATCATAACAAAGACTGTCTCCCTACTCTCCTCCCATTCATCACTGACATCATCAACACTTCTCTTCAAACTGGAACTGTCCCAGATTCTTTCAAGTCTGCTATTGTTCACCCTCTCCTCAAGAAACACAATTTAGATCCAAATGAACTGAAAAATTACCGGCCTATCTCTAATCTCTCTTTCTTGTCAAAACTCCTTGAAAAAGTCGTCCTCAACCAGCTGAACTCTCACCTGTCTGCCAACAATCTCCTCAATCCTTTCCAGTCAGCCTACCGCCAGTGCCATAGCACTGAAACTGCCCTACTACACATTCTCAACAATCTCCTCCTTGCAACTGATACTGGCAAAGTCTCTCTCCTCACACTCCTTGATCTGTCTGCAGCCTTTGATACCATTGATCATGGTATTCTCCTTTCTAGACTTCATCATACTTTTGGCATCTCTGACATTGCTCTGTCTTGGTTCACTTCATACCTATCAAACAGAAAACAAACCGTTCTCATCAATGGCACTTACTCTCAACCTGCATACCTGACCTGTGGTGTTCCACAAGGATCTGTCCTTGGCCCTGTTCTTTTCACTCTTTACACCTCCCCCTGTCCACCATCACCAACTCCCATTCTATAAAACACCACTTCTATGCTGATGACACCCAACTTCAAGACAGTGACTCACCTGATAATATACAGCGCCTGTTGACTCGCACCACTGAGTGTTACTCGGACATTAAGAACTGGATGACACACAATAGACTTCAGCTTAATGATGACAAAACAGAAGCTATCCTCATTGGCACCCGTCAGAAACTTTCTCAGCTGCCTCCTCTTTCTCTCCCATTATGTAACACATCAGTCCCAATTTCTGATTCAGCTAAAAACCTTGGTGTCTGCATTGACTCTACCCTCTCCATGAACAACTTTGTTTCTCAAACTGCCAGATCCTGCTACTATCATCTCCATCGTATAAAGCTGATCAGGAAGTATCTCTCTGTCGAAACAACTGCAAAACTCGTTCTCTCCTTCATAATGTCTCGCATTGACTATTGCAATTCACTCCTGTCTGGTCTTCCTGCCTCCACCATTCACATCCTACAGCGCATTCAAAACAATGCTGCACGCCTTGTACTCAAAAAGAAAAAAGCTGACCACATATCTCCTCTCCTGGCACAACTTCACTGGCTCCCTGTATCAAAGCGCATACAGTACAAACTAGACACCATGTGCTACAAAAGCCTCAATAACGCAGCCCCCGATTACCTGTCAAGCCTACTTGAGATCTATGTTCCCTCACGTACCCTCCGCTCTGCCTCTGATCCTCTGACTCTTCGCTTTCCACGCACTAAGCTCAATACCTATGGTCCACGAGCCTTCTCTGTTTCTGGTCCACTCTCCTGGAACAAACTTCCTCTCTCAGTCCGTCAGCAACCTACTTTTGTCTCCTTCAAGTCCGCTCTCAAAACTCACCTTTTCTCTCCTGCATAAAATCCTAACCTCACTCAACCCTCCCCTCTGCAGCCTGTCTCCGCTCGGAGGGAATCACATGGTTATAATATATAATTGTATGCTATGCTCTCTATAATTTTCCATTGCTTTTATTCTTGCTTTTATTGCTTTTATTCTTTCTCCCCATTTATAGCCATGCGTGTGTGTGGGTGTGTGTGTGTGTGTGTGTGTGTGTGTGTGTGTCTGTATGTGTGCGTGCGTGTGTGTGCGAGCGTGCGTGCCTGCGTGTGTGTCTGCTTCAGCGCTTAGATTTGATTTTATCAAGATTTTGCGCTATATAAATATTGTAATTATTATTATTATTAAAATGTGTAAAACAGTCACTTACTGATGCAGAGATGCATTCATACTTGAGATGAACATTTTTCCACAAAGACGGATGTCTGCTGACGCGTTTCCATTCTTTGCATACCAACGCCACCCTGCACAGCGACCGGGTGTCCAGAAAGGAGAACACACAGAAGAGTGCCACACGCCGGCGACGCCCTTCCTCTCGTCGCTGGGTCTTACTGGAAGCTTCGGCATCCGAAATATTGGAACCGCTGTCTGTTAATCAGACACAAGGCATCCATGTAACACACATACATACATGTACATACATATGTCTATGAATACACAATATTATTTTTATTTCATGTCTTTTCAAAAAAAAAGTTTGCAGGTTGTCTGTCATATCTGCTTAAAAAGTAAACATGCATGGTCATTGAGATTTTGCATATACGCGCGCACACACACACACACATACGCATGCACACAAGCATGAATGCACACACACAAGCATGCATGCGCGCGCGCACACACACACACACACAAGCATGCACACACACACACAAACACACACACACAAACACACATATAACACACATACAACACCCACGCACTCACACATACAACACACATACACACAGAGACACATACACATATACACACACACACACACTCTCACATACAACAAACACACACTCACACATACAAACTACAAATTCACAAGCGTTACCCTCAAGGCCATCCGGAATGGTCAGCCGCTGGCTGTGCTTCCGTTCCCCCAACTTCTTCATCTTCAGTCTCTTCTGCATCTTCTTGCCGCCTGACTTGCCAGCAGCCACCCCCTTCCTCATCCCTCCTCCATGTGTAGCAAACTTCTCCAAGTCAGACTCCAGATCGAAGTCTGTGCTGTCATCGTCTCCTTTCTCCCTGGGGTGGGGAGGGGGTAAGGCGAGAGGCGGGGAAGGGCATACGCTTTCGTTTTCTGAAGACTGCAAGGATGACTGAGAGTGGAACTGAGATGACCTTGCTGTTGGCTGTCGTGCTGGTTTGGGTGGTGAATCGGCAAATTTCTGAAGCTCTAGCTCTTCCGCAGACACAGAATCTTGACGGTTGAGACGTGTGTTGTTTGAAGGTTGTCTCTTTATGGTGGATGCTGTGTCAGGTATGGCTTCAGTAACTTTTCTGGATTTTGCATGTGATGCAGATATCACCTCTTGGGGCTTGAGACTCTGACTTGAATTCTGGCCAACTGGTGGACTGTTCCCAGCGACACTTGTGCTGCCATTCTCTGACCTGGTGTGGTTTGCACCATGACCAGCAGGTCGAGCACTTTCTGCTTCCTTCTCTTTTCCATCCATTTGGGGCCTCTTAGATCTGAGGTCTGATGACATGGGGGCATTATTACTGGGTGTCTTAGATGCTGCCTTCAAATCATCTCCATTTCTCTCAGAAGATGAGACAGCTTTTCGATCACTTGTGGCCTTCTCCTGTGATGTAGCTGCAACACCGTTCTGTTTCTTGGCTTCAAGCTGATGATGCTGTACTTCTGCATTAGATGGCTTAGTTGAATTGTCCAAAATTTTTCCTATTATTTTTCGGTCAGCTGGTTTTGGAACAGAGGCAGGTGGGATGGAGGCATAACTACTGGAAGAGAAATCGCCCAGCAGATCCTGCATTAATGACTCCTCTGGTTTAACTGTTGTTGGGTTCTGTTTGTCTTTAGCAGTTGCTCTCTGCTTTGCTAAAGGTTTTCTGCCACTTTCGGTACCATTTTGCACCAGATGGTTAGCTTTAGAGCTTGAAGATGAAGTGTCGGAGATGGTCACGTATTTCTTCCTGGTTCTAGGGTACGTCAGACTCTTCACTCTGTTCTGCACGGCCAGAGCTCTTTCCAGTGGTGATTCTGTTTTGGCTCGGGGAACTCTTCGATCAGTCCCATACAGCGTGGTGGCACTGCTGTCTGCTAAACGACCTCTACCAGTATTGTTCTTATTCTGTTTCATCAACTCCTCGAGGGATTCACTGTCCTCGTCCCTCCCAACAGTCTTCAATATTCTGGTGATACGTTCACCCAGGGGTAAGTGGCACTCCTCTGTTTTCACTGGGGGCTTCTGAACATCTAAGTCGTCTTCCGACAGCTCCAGTATTCCTTCATCTGAGGTCCTGAGGATTCCGTCTTCAGACGGATGAAATATTCCATCTTCTGGTGGTAGTCTACGTCCTGATGCACGCAGCACTCCATTTTCTGAGGTCTTGAGTATTCCATCTTCATCGAAGCTGTCCACATCATCATCAGTGTCCTGCTGGCCGTGCACAACTCGCTTGTTGTAGCAGGCTGTGAAGACACAGCACTGAAGTATCCACATCGCCTGCCGTTTCTGAACCATACGGACTCATCCTGTAGGATTCCGAGACTTCTGATGCAGAGTCTGCAGCTTCCCACAGGATGCCGTTCTCATCCACAGAAAGTTCCAGACCATCTGTGGAGGAGTCATCTCGATATCGGTACAACTTTCTAGGGTACATGTTGGTCTGCTGATTGCCAAAGGCTTTCACTTTTCCTGCAAGAAACAAGAAGAGCAAATGCTTCAGTGGATTCCATTTCCTACATTCTAAAATGTGAATCAATTCCTCTTCAAGAAAAAACATTGTTGTATGCAATATTATTCCACTCTTTAAAACTTTACTCATGCAATTAATTTACACAGATGAAATTGTCAACACTCAACTTACAACAATCAAATACCAAACACATCATAATCATATGTATTTCTACAGAGCTGACCTTCAAATGTTTTTAGATCAATTTTACTCCTTCAAACATTTTATGAACAAAACAACACTAGTGTGCTTTAAGTTCAGACCTTTATTTAAGAATTAACATAAGAAAGTGACCTCAAGTTCAAGGTTATGATTCCTGATTAAAAACCACCAACCAACCAAACTTCTTTCTTATATATGTCCATTTGTACAATCATGGGTGTCACAGACAGAAACAGCTGATGATCAGCAGTGAGCCTGAAGGCCTGCAGAGAAGTGCCATGCAACATCAAAGCCCATTTGCACCCTTAATCCAGGTCTACCTTGGTCTGCCTTTCACTTTAAATCCCCATCTTTCTGTAATGTTTGTTGAGCCAATCAGCAGGGTTGCATTCTGGTCAAATAATAATAATAAGAAGAAGAATCATATGATAAAAACAATGACATTTATAGGGCGCCAAACCTTGATACATATGATAAAAATAATGACATTTATAGGGTGCCAAACCTTGATATATATGATAAAAACAATGACATTTATAGGGTGCCAAACCTTGATATATATGATAAAAACAATGACATTTATAGGGTGCCAAACCTTGATACATATGATAAAAACAATGACATTTATAGGGCGCCAAACCTTGATACATATGATAAAAATAATGACATTTATAGGGTGCCAAACCTTGATACATATGATAAAAACAATGACATTTATAGGGTGCCAAACCTTGATACATATGATAAAAACAATGACATTTATAGGGTGCCAAACCTTGATACATATGATAAAAACAATGACAGTTATAGGGTGCCAAACCTTGATACATATGATAAAAGTAATGACATTTATAGGGCGCCAAACCTTGATACATATGATAGAAATAATGACATTTATAGGGCGCCAAACCTTGATACATATGATAAAAATAATGACATTTATAGGGCGCCAAACCTTGATACATATGATAAAAACAATGACATTTATAGGGCGCCAAACCTTGATATATATGATAAAAACAATGACATTTATAGGGCGCCAAACCTTGATACATATGATAAAAACAATGACATTTATAGGGTGCCAAACCTTGATACATATGATAAAAACAATGACAGTTATAGGGTGCCAAACCTTGATACATATGATAAAAGTAATGACATTTATAGGGCGCAAACCTTGATACATATGATAGAAATAATGACATTTATAGGGCGCCAAACCTTGATACATATGATAAAAATAATGACATTTATAGGGCGCCAAACCTTGATACATATGATAAAAACAATGACATTTATAGGGCGCCAAACCTTGATATATATGATAAAAACAATGACATTTATAGGGCGCCAAACCTTGATACATATGATAAAAACAATGACATTTATAGGGCGCCAAACCTTGATACATACGATAAAAATAATGACATTTATAGGAATGACATTTATAGGGCGCCAAACCTTGATACATATGATAAAAACAATGACATTTATAGGGCGCCAAACCTTGATACATATGATAAAAATAATGACATTTACAGGGCGTCAAATCTTGATACAAGAATCAAACCAAAGCGCACACTCTTACCATTCACCAAAGCAATCACCCAACAATGACCAAAACTCCTCGGCACAAAGTACACGCAAACAGGGAGGGGTAGGACAACAGGAGAGACCAAACCATTTATTCTCCACTAATGAATATGATGATAATGGACAGGTTTCATTCCCTAACAAAACATATAAATAACAAAAACAGCAGGGAACTGTATACACCAAGTGAAGAATAATAACACACACACAGATATAGATGTAGGCTTTTCATTTTAAACATTGGCATATACTTCTGTTCTATATATGTACAATCTACAATACAAAACAACACCCAAAGAAAATAAGAAAACACAAACAAAAATCAAATTAACAACAACAACAGAAACACCAAGATGGTCAAGCCATTCTAAGAATCTTCCTTTTTATTCAAAAAATTATTACAGAACATGAGATTTTTGAACTTCACAACAAACAGCAGCTTCAGTTGAAATAAAATCTGAAATGCATCAAGAACAATGGTAGACTGTCATAAAAGTGAATACAGATTTTTAATAACATCAGAATTTCTAAAAAATTGCTGTTCACATGCCTTCCTGGGAAAAAAAAACCTGCTGATTTTGGGCACCTTTTCGGTCTATGTGTCCTTGGAGCTTTATCTTTCAAACTTGTTTCGTGGCTCATCAATAGTCCACAGCTTTGATCAAATATATGGTAAAACTTCACTCATAAAGAGCTGAGACAATGTTGTTCACACACTCTGGTCTCAAACAGAAGGACAGAGATACACAGAGACACAAACACATGTACGCAGGGGCATGCAGACATACTGCTCTCTCTGATTGATATGAATTATTATCCCTTTCTTCAAAAAATGCATAAAAAATCCAAAAACTATGATGTGGTGTACTGACCTTTGCCTCTGGGCTTTCTGTCGATGACAGCTACGTTAAAATGTGGTGTGTCCTGGTGGGAATAATTGGAATCACTCGCATCCTCCCATGGTAAATCCTGTGAAGCAAAATGTGACAGATGAAGAAAAGGGGGGAAAAAAAGACACTAACAGATATACATGTACATACTTCCATCTCTCTCTCTCCCTCCCTCCCTCCATCTCTCTCTCTCTCTCTCTCTGTCTGTCTGTCTGTCTCTCTCTCTCTCTCTCTCTCTCTCATTGGATCAGTGTATGAAAGGATTCTTATAATGTTTTATGATACAAATATCCTTGTGTTATAACCTGCAGTTGAAAACATGACAACTGATAATCATATATACTGGTGAAAACTCCCCCCTTCCTTTTCCACCCCCCCCCCCCCCCCCTCCCAAAGACTTCCCACCCTCCAAGAAGGAGTGGTTGGTGCACACATAATGCTGTTGCCTTCGGACTGGCTGGCTCTTTGAGTCTTTCAGCAAAGCTGTGGAATCAAGATCTCAAGTTTTGAGTCCAATCCCATCCCATCCCGCAACATGAAAGTTGGTTTGTTTGCTGCCTGTCTTAACCCTCACCCTATCCACCAACTGCAAAAACTTAACCCTTTGACTCCCTCACCCTATCCACCAACTGCAAAAACTTAACCCTTTGACTCCCTCACCCTATCCACCAACTGCAAAAACTTAACCCTTTGACTCCCTCACCCTATCCACCAGCTTCCTGCAGTTGGTGGATAGGGTGCGGGAGTCAAAGGGTGAATGCTCCTATCACTATGGCAGTCACATTTCACTGGTCTGTTCTCCTCCATATTTCAAGACCTTACCAGCGCATAGGGTTGTATACAGGCATAAGGAGTCTGCAAGACAAGCTGCTGGCAGATTTGCATGATGCTATCGTTATTGTTATTGTCATTTTTGTTTAAAGCCCAGCTGTATAGAGCCATGTTAGGGCTATATCTTTTCAAAACACACTTCAACAGGAAAAAAACGGAAAAGAAAATTAAGTACACATATCAATGCATTCGCGCACATAATCTAAGGAGATGCCCCTGGTGTTGACCAGTCCATCCCATTTATCGCACAAGGGATTTAAAAAACATATCTGAATACATATTTAAACATAACTAAGGACACTAAAACATACATAAAAACAGGACTAAATACCTCATATTGTTTCCTCATATCTCAATTCCCTAGAGCCAAAATTCCACTTACTACATGTACCCAATTATCATTCCTAAGAGACAAATACGTAAGACTGCATCGAACACACACAAGTGAATGGGCCGGCAAGGCAGAAAATGATAGGAAGAAATGACAAAAAGCAAAGAAACTAAGCAGAAACAAAGAGACTGACAGAAAAGAGGACATTTCTAGCACAGAATTTCCAGAAGGTGGGGATAATATTTATACTGAAAGAGCCCCTCGGCATCCCAAGAAGGGGGGGGGGGGGAGGATGGTGGTGGTGGTGGTGGACATATCGAGTTAGTGTAATGAAACCATCTCAAACACAGTCAAGGATCTATACTTGTCACAAGTTTTAAGCTGCTATGTCCAAAACAGCTGCAGAAATAATTTCATATTATAAACCTCTATGGCCCTGGAAACACAGCTATGGCCCTGGAAACACAGCTGTCATCATTCAAACTTACAACATCTACGGCCACAGTGGAGTCGTTGTTACTCATACAATATACAGCTGCTCAAAAATCTTTTTATTTCGCACCGCTGATAATGTTAACAACATCTGTGTTCTAAAATTACACAGTCTCCAAAATAATGGTTTTCTACTCCAATGAACTTGTATACAAAATGATGGACATCACAGCCACCTACAGATTCAAACAGGTTTTATGGTTCTGATTTATGGCCACCCATTCAAAGGAGTTTTATGGTTCTGATTAATCGCCAACCATTCAAGGGAGTTTTATGATTCTGGTTAATGGCTGCTCATTCTAGGGAGTTTTAGGGTTCTTATTCAGGGCCACTCTTTCAAAGGGGTTTCTGGTTCTGGTTTATAACAACCCATAGGGGTTGGTTCATGTTTAACAACCATCAAGGGGGTTTATGGTTCTGGTTTAAACACCATTCAAGGGGTTATGGTTCTGTTAAACACCATTCAAGGGGGTTTATGTTTGGTTTAACAACATTCAAGGGGTTATGTTGGTTAAAACAACCATTCAGGGGTTTATGGTTTGGTTAAACACCATTCAAGCGGGTTAGGTTCTGTTTATACAATCCTCAAGGAGGTTGGTTGATTATAGCCACCCATTGAAGAGGGTTTATGGTTCTGATTTATGGCTACCACTTCAAGAGAGTTTATGTTCTGATTTACTACCATCCATTTAAGGGGTGTTTATGGTTTTGATTTATAGCCACCCATTCAGGGAAGTTTTATGAATCTGATTTATGGCCACCCACAATCCAGGGGGATTTATGGTTCTGATTTATGGCCATCCAATTACAGGAGTTTATGGTTCAGATTATTGCGGCAAATAATATTGGCCACCAATTCAAGAGGGAACGGGAGTTTATGGTTCTGATTCAAGACATGGCCACTCATTCAAGAGGGGGGGGGGGGGGGGGGTTATAGTTCTGATATACAACCACCCATTCAAGGGGAAAGGGCAGTTTATGTTTCAGACTTTATGGACGGACAGTCATTAAAGAGGGTTTTATTATTCTGATTTAATGGTTAATCATCAAAGGGGGGTTTATGGTCTGATTTATGGCCACCCATTCAAGTGAGTTTTATGTTTCTAATTTATGGCCACCCATTCTAGGAAGTTTTATGATTCTGATTTATGGCCACTCATTCTAGGAAGTACTTTTATGATTTTGATTTAAAGCCACCCAGTTCAAGGGGTGTTATGATTCAGAATTATAGCAATCTTTCAAAGTGGTTTTATGACTCTTATAAAAAATCAATAAACAACAAATGCTTGAAAACACATGTGTTCTCTCTCTCCCTCCCCCCTCTCTCTCCCTCTCTCTCTCTCTCTCTCTCTCTCTCTCTCTCTCTCTCACACACACACACACACACACACACACACACACACACACACACAGAAGTGTTTTCAGCCGACCTCAATACATCATCTCAGTGTTTAAAAAAAGTCAGGATTTATATTACAAGACACTCAAGCCATTCTAACGATCTCCTTTCTTAATGCTGTGCAATTTTTTTTACCAAAAATCCAGATCAGATTTTGTACTTTTCAAAATCACTGCGACTCAAAAGAAGCTTCAGTTAAAATAAAACTCGATATGAAACAAACACAACAGAAGATTGTCACAAGAGTGAAAACGGACATTAAATGTCAAAAGTTCCTGAGAAAGTGCTGTTCACAGACCTAAAAAGTACTGATTTCAGATTCTTCTTTTTTTTTTTCTTTTTTTTTGGGGGGGGGGGGGGGATCCATGTGACACTCTCTGTCCCTTCCAGGAACAGTGAGAATATATTGTTAATATATTAATATATAATTTTGGTATTATCAAGGGGGACAGACAGACAAACAGATAGATACACATACACACACACACACCCCTCCCCCCCACACACACACTCACATACACACACAAACACACACACATACACACACACACCTTCCGAGATAATAAAAAAGAAATAAAAGGAGAGTCAGTTATTCATCTAACACTGAAACAAACTGAAAATTAACAGTTTAACATTGTTCTTCAATTCTAAAACTTGCTACCAGATCCAACTACCCATGTTCTCATGAATTACAAAATTCAAACAGCCTCCAGGAACGATAACATAATTCACAAAGTACTGACCAAAGCAACAGCGACAAAAACTGCCCAGATGTGCACAGTAACTATTATCACAATCTGACAGTGCAGATTAGTAAGTAATTCTGTCATAGTTATTAAGGAACAGAAGGTACTCAATCACAAATCTTTGTTGATTTTTTGTGGCTGAAAGCTAACGACAAGATAATCAGCACAGATTGTGACTGTGTTCTTTTCATAATATCAGCAGGTGGCTGGCTCTGCTGAAAGAGTTATGGACTCTTGAGTTCAGTTCAAGGCTGCAACATAAAAACTGGTCCGTTGGCTGCATCATCTTCACATATTTCTGACCATGCATTATCAGCTGAGTTTGTGGCCCGTAACCAAGTAATTCTGACTTGCAGTCAAAACTATAGGCTGTATCAGATATAAAACCCTCAAGATTACATGCTTGTTTCTGAGTAAGTTTGCTTAAAACTTTATGAAATTGTGGCCCATAAGCCCAGTTATTAGACTATCATGCTAATAAAACAGGGATACTTGTCAGCTGCAGTCTATATAGGTGAAAGTC
>CM060307.1:100033212-100085712 GCA_030674185.1 Monoplex corrugatus | reverse complement strand
CACCACCAGAATGATGGAAACATTAAGATGGGTAGCAAACAAGACAATGTTTAATATCGCAGGCTGCGACTGAACTCCGTATATCCGTACAGGGCTCCATCAAAAGAACCAACCAGCTCACAAATCAAGAGAGACTGGCCAGTGTGATGAACATTACCTGGTGAACAGGGGCGGTATGAGGTGCTGTGAACATGTGTTTCTATTCTACTGTCTGGCAATACTAGAAGTCATGAATGCAAAAAATGGCATGAATTCATTCACAAAAAGTCTTTAACTTATGAAAATTATGTAGTGTAAATCTAAATTCTTTATGTTTGTAATAATGTCTAGTTATGCTGGAGATTTCATTTTAACCTCCCTCTCTCTTGATCTCCTTTCCAGCCATTTCTGCTCCACCCTGTCTCTCTCAGTGCATCCCCCACCACCACCTCCAGCGCTGAGCACCTGAATCCAATGACTGCTAGCATTCTAATGCTTCTGGTTAACAGACATAACCTTGATTTCAGACACAGCAAAACATGAAAAAAAAAAGAAAAGAAAGATGAAGACAGAATATTCAATACAACTCTTGACTGCAATCACCAAAAGCCTTAAACAAAAACATCAAAACAAAACAAAACATAACAAAAGCTAAACCAAAGTAAAAAACGACCAAAAAAAAACCCTCTGCTAAATATCAACCAACATCTGAGGAGTTCTATTCATAAAGTGCGGCAGTGTTTGTGTTTAATTGCAAAAAAAAAAAAAAAAAAAAAAAAAAAAAAAAATCAGACAAAACTTACCCTGGCCTCTCTCCCTGTGACACAGTAAATGGGGTAGGTCCTATCAGGAGAAAACGGCTTGTTATTTGCTCCTCTATGGGGGTCATAGCCTTTCCCATCCACAGCATCAGAACCAGAAAACAAATTGGACTTGTATGCTGATTCAGGGGTCCAAGAATTGTTGGCACCTCCCCTGAAGGGATTAGATGGCACTGACTTAAAGTTCTCTTTGTGCAGAACTTTGCCTGAGGAGTTCACCATGAAGTTGTGGCTGTTCTCTGACATGCCGTCCCGACTATGACCCTCCTGGCTGTCAGAATAAGCTTGTTCGTCACTACCATCATATGCCACAGCCTGTCTAGACAGCACTGCAGAATTTCTGAAAGGGTTGCTGTCAATTCGTCCTCGCCTCCATTGTGAAGGCAGAGGAGCGTACACAGAGGAATCCTCTCTCTCGCTGTCCCCTAGAGACTGAGGAGAGTGGACAGAAGAGCGGTGTGAATGCTCTCTGTTCCTGCTTTGTCCATGATGATTCACAGGTACACCTGTAGGGGAATGTAAGTCTTCTCGAGGCTGTATGGTATACACTTCTACAAAAGGATTTGTATTGCGCCGAGATCTGTTTTGATGTTGTACCCCTGACTGGCTGACAGGTCTCTGTTGCATATGATGTTGTGGATGGTTGTTCTGCCCTGAAGGTGGCTGTGGAAACCCATGTCTGGCAGGAGGGGGTTGACTGAGTTGTGAAGACATTTGCTGAACTGGTGCATGTGGTGCCTGTGGATTCAGATGGCCCTGTAACTGCTGAGGATGCTGAGAGGGCAAATGACGAGCCTGATGCTGGGAAGACAACTGCTGGTGGGAAGGCAAAGGCTGATTCTGCTGTGAAATCATTGCCTGGGTTTGTTGGAGAGGTAGCTGATGAGCTGACTGGGGGCTCAATGGCTGACTCTGTTGAGGAGTTATGTGTTGATTCTGTAATGGATGTATTTGCTGACTTCCCTGTGGAACTACCTGCTGAGTATGTTGAGGAGTCACTGGTTGTGTCTGTTGAGGAGATACATACTGATTTTGTAAGGAAGAATGTATTTGCTGATTCTGTTGTGGGGGCATTGGCTGAGTCTGTTGGAGATGTGCCTGGTCAGACTGCAGAGGAGCTATCAGCTGAGCCTGTTGTGGAGCCATAGGTGGATTCCCCTGGGATGCCAGCTGGTAACTCTCAGTGGGAATCAACTGCTGACCTTGTGCAGGATGGACAGGCTGTTGAAGTTGCTGGGAAGACAAGGATGGACCAGGGAGATGCTGCACCTGCTGTGCATGCTGAGAGGGAAAAGGCTGTCCTTGAGCAACAGTCTGAGGCTGCTGCTGACTGTAACCAGCCACTAATGGGACTTGAGCTGGTTGTGCAGACACTGGTGGTGGATGAGGTGACGCCCCTGCAGCAACAAAGCCAGCAGTGCCATGAGGGGTGTTTGGGGCCGGCCCAAGTCCTGACGAAGGGAGAGGAGTGGCGTTGGACAAGCTGGCAGCACCCAAGTCGTTGTACCAAGGTTCCAGACTGGCCTGCAAAAGGTGGCCGGCATCCAGCTGGCTGCCCCTTACATGTCTGCCATTTTGTGCTGTCTCTGGGGTACTGCACACAGATATTCATGCATTTTACAAAATTTAAGAAATAACCTCTATGGAATCATGAAATGACAGGGAAAAAATACAACAGAAAACAATCTCTTTGAAATGACACAAATAATCCTTCACCTTCAACCCTAGAAATCCTGACTGAGAAGAATTTGGAACCAGTTTGCACTTTCATGAACAGACTTATATAGAGAGATTCTTTAACCCTCTGAGACTGTATTCCCAGGTTATTGGGAATTTCTAACTTGACTCTCAGCTGATTTCCCAGTTTATCAGGAACAGATACTAGGGAAAAACATGTTTTTGCTATAAAGTTCAGCCTTGGAGACAACTAAGTTCTCTTGGTCAGGACTGACGTGGATAAAGTCCCAGCTCTTCAAGTTCTTTTCTGTTCAAATCATTCAAATGGCACACAGTTATAACACAGCAACACTTATAAACAAACAAACAAGACCACATAACTGACATCCTACTATCACCAATATACCACGCACGTTTCAAACAAACAGCTTCACAATGGTGCAAAGGAGTTTATACATTGTAAAAGAGTTTATGTAAAACATAATAATGATACTGATAATAATACATAATTCTAGAGAGCCTCATAGCATAAGCACTCTAGGCATTAAAAAAAACCATCACTGACAAAACAAAAGCAAACAAACACACACTGCACATACATCAACTTCTACCCCTATAGGGGAAGGCAAAGACCACAAAAACATAATCACAGGCACAGCAGTCAAGTCATAAATGTCAAACTTCCAACTAGAAGGTCCTGGGTTCAATTTGCATAGCCACCTCTGCCTGGTCAATAAAGAATGGAAAATTTTCTCACCTCCCAAGTCAACATGTATGCAGACCTGCCAGTGCCTAAACCCCCTTCATGCATCTATGCAGGAAGAACATCATACATATACATGCAATAGAGAATAGCATACATGCATGTCAATGCTCTATTAGCTCATGTGAGTGACTGACTTTTATGGAAACATGAAAACACCCAGAACGCATGCCAACCAAAGAAGCAGACTGGGAAACAACACAGTGGAGTGTGGTCAGATCACAAAATGGCTTCAGTTCTCTGTGCTTCGAATCAGTTTGAAGAATAGAGCTATACAAGATTAACAATGGTTTACAACAACAAAATTTAAAAAATAAAAAAATAATAGCAATAATAACAATAACAATATTACTAATGAAAATAATGATGGTCATTTCTACAGTGCCTCATCTCATAAGCACCTAAGCAGTTAACAATAAAGCATTAGTGACAATACAGAGACAAAAAAAACACACAAACAGTACATACACATTATCACTCTTATCCTTACAGGGGACGGGGGGAGGCAAAGTACCACAAAAACATACAGTCATAATAGAATTTGTACAAAAAGTTTGACTAATAATGTGTGTGTGCCATCACTGTAATATCCAGGGGGGGTCTTCTCTTTTGAAAAAAACATTTTTAAAGCCTATCAATTTTTCAGAAGCGTGTACACACATTGTTTTATTCACTGGTGCAGGTGGTGTGTTGCTGCACAGTCTGCACACTCTGTCATCAGTGCGTGTGCACGCTGGGTGTTTTCATGTTTCCATAAACCACAGGATACTGACATGACTTAAAAGATCCTTCCCACGCAGATTTGATATTCTACATGCTTATACACATGAAGGGGGTTTAGGCATTGGCAGGTCTGTAAACATGCTGACCTGGGAGATAGGAAAATTCTCCACCCTTTCCCCACCAGGTAGGAGGTGACCAGGCAGGATCGAACTCAGATCCTCCAATTACAAATCCGACATTTATCCACTTGACTATAACACCTGTACATTCCAAAATCCTTAAAACCTGCTTGTTACCTGTGAAGGGGAGCAGCAGCTTGACTACGTCCTGACTGGCCAGGCACAGCATTCACGTTCTTTACGTTTGTTGACGGGATACCACCAGCCTGAAAATGATAGTGGGGAGAAATCGGGTATGCCATCTTGAACATGTTACACTTCCTAATCATCTTTCTTTTTCTTTATGGCTGAGAGAAGTAATAATTATGATGCTGTATCATGAAGGGAGAAAAGCTGTTTCCTTCATCATGTCATCATCATCATGTGCCCTGCTGCATGGCGTTGGTGATCATGGCCCTCCATATGCACCTATCCCCCTGTCATTGCAAGCACATCTTCCACCCTCTCTGTCCTCTGTCCTTCAGCATGTACACCCAAGAAGAATAAGCAAAACCATTTAAAACTTCCATTCTTCTGGAGTTTGGAATTTGGACTTCATTCAAAACAGATTAATCACAAGCAGATAATTCCATACAAGCTCCACCCAAATCTGCCAATAATTATCTGGCAGATTCTTGAGCCAGTGTAAAAACCCTATACCCTTTCCAGGTCTTGAAATGGGGAAGGGGAAGGGAGGGTAGAATGGGACCTACCAAACACTAAGCTGACACAGCCAGAATGATTGGAGCATTAAAATGGTCAGTGAACCAGCCAGCTCGTGCATTGCAGGTTTAAACTGAATTCAAGATATCAAATCTTGAGTCTACAGCTCTATCAGCAGAACTAGTTAGACTCATCATCATCATCATCATCATGTGCCCTGCCACAAGGCATTGGTGATCATGGCCTTCCATATGTATCTATCCCCTGTCGCTGCAAGTACATCTCACACCCTCTCTTTCTTCAACCACCCTGCAATTCCGTCCAATATTTTCTCCCTGGGTCTACCTGGTGTTCTCTTTCCCTCCAGCTTTCCTGTTGTGACCAGGTGCTCTAATTCTCTTTCTTATAAATAGTCCTAAAAAGTACCAGCTGAACTGCTCTAGGTTTTAAAAAGTGTGCCCTGCTAGGTCTGTTGCCCACAATCCCTGTGTTACGAGCATTAAGTACTCTAATGGGGGGAAAAGCCAAACCACCTGCAAACACAAACCAACAATGAAAAGGAATTCTGCCATTCAAAGAAACCATGTATTAACGTAAGAAATATTCATGTTGACAAGTAGTTTCTGTTTAAAACAAAATCACATGAAAAAACAAATTTGAATTAATACTTGAAGTTTACAATAAACATTCATACCCACACCAGAATCCTTTTATTCTTAAAAACTGCTTTTTGCCAAAATACAGAACACACCGCTCCTTGTCAATACTGGAGAACTTCATCTTCAAAAGGTCTTGTGTCTGTGCAAGGCAGCTAAATCAGGGTCAACCAGAAAAAAAAATCAGTAAATACATATCCTGAATCGGATAAAACTTCTGTCAGAATCTTTTCCTCCTGGTGACAGTTAAAATTCTTTCACAATGAATGGTTGGTATGTGTGTGTGCGTGCGTGTGTGCGTGCTTTGTGTGCGTGTGTACATGTGGTCTGTGTGTGTGTGTGGTGTGTGTGTGTGTGGTCTGTGCGTGTTGTGTCTGTGGTGTCTGTGTGTGTTAGTATGTGTGGTTATCTGTGGTGTGTGTGTTGGGTGTATCTGTGTGTGTGCTATGTGTGTGTATATGTGTGTGTGTGTGTGTGTGTGTGTATGTGTGTGTCTGTTTTTATCTTGTGTGTGTTTGTGTGTGTGTGTGTGTGCATGTGCATGTGTGTGTGTGTGTGTGTGTGTGTGTGTGTGTGTGCGCACGCGCGTGTGCATGTATGTCTGTGTGTGTTGTGTGTGTGTGTGTGTGTGTGTGTGTGTGTGTGTGTGTGTGTGTGTTTTGTCGATGTGGTGTTGTGTGTGTGTGTGTGTGTGTGTGTGTGTGTGTGTGTGTGTGGTGTGGTGTGTAGTGTGTGGAGGTGGGATGTGTGTGTTTAGGTGTGAGTGCTCTTCACAGCTTTAAAATGTTTGTCAGTGTGCATGCAAGAACAGGGTGGTCTGGGCGAAGGAAAACTGGGGTGTGCAGGTATGGTTTGTGCAGGATTTTTTTTTAACTAACTGACCTCTAAAAAAAATTTCTTATTCATGCATCAGTTGGTCTTATGACCCACTGTCATCCAAACCCAGGCAAACCTCTGCACACACATGCACACATAAAACACACACAGACACACGCACACACACAGAGATACACATCTATCCTGGACAAGGATGAATTAACAGGGAGACTGTAAAGTGCTCAGTACAGTGGCTGTGATACAAATGAACAAAACTACTCACTAAAGATGGATCCGACGTCAAGTTTGCCACTGCTGCTGCTTTCCAGTCCACGCAGGTGTTTCAGTTCTTTTTCTGCGCGATCAGCTCGGTCAATCAACTCTGTCACAAAGGCTTCCAGTTTGCTTCGAGCCACCGACTCCTTGGCCGCTGCCGTCTGCAGGAACTTTGATAAGGCATCCACATCCCTGGCAACACAACATCAGATCAGAATTGTACATACATCAGAGGACCGTTTTAATCTTTTGTTTTAATCTGTTCCCTTTCTTACCCTATCCATCAGCTTCATGCAGGAAGCTGGTGATTAGGAGAGGGAGTGAAAGGGGTTTACTAAGTGCAGATGACACTCTGACAGCTGGAACCATATTTATATGTTTCATTTAAGAAAGAGTTAAGTGCACTAGAAATATTCTTACATCTGTGTTTTCTAACTTTTCAGTTTTAAAGCAGGGCAGTTATGAGGCTGTAACGAATTTCTTAATATCCAGTATGTTTGAACCTCGGGGGGTTTTTTGTTTTGTTTTATTATTAACGCTCGTTTGGGTCATCTGTCAACTGATTCTATCATATTTGCCATTCCAGACAGACCCCCCCAAAAAATCATTTCCGATGCATTACTCACAAATTCACCTGAATTACCTGAAGTAAACATCTGAATTCCTGGGGCAACAAACAGCCACGGCAACATGAAATTCATCTGGGAAAGTTCACTGACATCTAGCTTCCATTCTTCACTCTCATTTCAAAATTGCTGGGCAGACTTGTGTGTGAAGTGCAAATGGAACTGTCTGAGATTGACAAATCCCATATAAATGCATGAATTCCCAAATAAAGTTACATTCAGATACTTTTTTGGGGTGGGTGGGGGTGGGGATGAGGAGGTTAGGACCAGGAAGGAAGGAAAGATTAGATTTTGGTCATAACTGTCAGAAAGACGGGAAGCAGTAATGAAATGCATAGAATTCATTACTGCAGACTCTTATGCTTATCATGAATGGACTATGGTCTTTTATTGCATTGTATTAAGTTGTATTGTATTCCACATACATACATACATACATATGTACCTACCTACATATATACCTACCTACTTACATGCATACATACATACATTCATACATACATACATACATACATACATATGTACCTACCTACATACATACCTACCTACTTACATGCATACATACATACATTCATACATACATACATACATACATATGTACCTACCTACATACATATGTACCTACCTACATACACATGTACCTACTTACATACATGCATACATACATACATTCATACATACATATATACATACAGACATACCTACATACATACATACATACCTACACACATACACACATGCATACACAACATACATGAAAAAAGAAACAGAGAAAGACAAAGCTAGAAACTCAGAAAGGGAGATAAGAGACACTAAATCAATGATTTCAGCTGTTGCATGTATCTGACATCGAGGTCTGGTTGGCGTAGAGGTAGAGCTCATGCCTTCCAATCAGAGTATGTGTGTTTGACCCTGACAGGGGTAAAACTGTGCCACAGCCTCTTGTCCATCCAGCACTGAATGGGTACTTGACCTTCTTTAGTTTCAGTTCAGTTTCTCATGATAACATCTCCACATTCAGAATCGATTCCATATGTACTGATGCTACTTATACCACATGATAGAAAAGATCCAAAATGATCATGCCATAAGCCTTAGGATGCGTTCATAGTAAGCACGGACGTGCCTGGACAGCCACGGACAGTTTCTGTCAAAAAGATCGTGTACAGCAAACCCCTGTTTGTTCTCACTGGCTACAGAAAAAGTGTTTATAGTAAACCCGGCCAAGCCAGCCCGTAGATGGATAGAAATTTCCCAGTAGTGCTTGCAGGGTTTCCAGGTTAAGGGACTGAACTCTTCTCTTGATTTCACCCCGAATTATCTTTCTTGCACAAAAAACACGGACAAAGAGAAGCATATTGCTGCTGTGAGATCCAGGCCTTCAGTTACAAGAAGGGTGATGAAAATCACTAACAGAGACATACTTGCAGCTGCATGGGAAAACATTGCCAGAAAGGTTGGGTCAGCTTGGATGCATAAAAAATCGACGGATTGGACATACAATAATTCTCTTCTTCTTCCACTACCACCACAATATCAACATTTGTCGCTTCGTGCACACCATTTTATCTTTGGTAAGCTTGTGCTGGAGGGAAAAAAATGTGGCCGTCTGGCTCTGTCGTCTTCGCAGTATGAATGCTTTCAGCCGTCCATGGCTGGCCAGCCGGGTTACTGTGAATACTCCCATAAGCCTGCACACAAGTCCTATGCACTGGCAATATCTCGAGGTCCCATCAACTCAAGCTTTTAGCATTAAGAAAAAGTACAGCAGCAAGAGACAGAAGACAGGTACTGCCCTCATAATACTGGCCTCGAGAAAAGTTGAGGTCTCTGCACAAGTCGCTGTGGTGTAGTGGTTAACACAACGGATTACCGACTGGAAGGTTGTGGGTTCGAATCCCCATCAGTCCCTTCAAAAATATCTCATTGTGGGATTTTTTGGCTCTAACCAACTCCTACCCAGAATTGGGCATGCTATGGGCTCATTGGAAAGACTAGGACCACAAAGACAAGTCTCATCCACTTTGTGGATGCGTCATTGAGGGTGTTGCTCAAATTTTCTGACCAGCACCGCAGGTGTCTGTATCTCTCAAGCCTGGTTGATGCCAGGATATATTATGATAGAAAGCATAGAGTACTACCCTGTCATTCAGTCTCAATCCTAGATGGAATTCCATACCATCATGATTATCATCCTCAAAAAAAAAAAAAAAAAAAAAAAAAAAAAGGCCAGCTTCTGTGGCCATTAAGGTGGCATAGAAAATGGGATGGAAATAAATAAGGTGAGCACAAAGGTAACCTCCCGGAGTGCAATGATCCTTTAAAAAAAAAGTTGATGTCTCTACCACTAATTCCCCTAAAACCTCATGGTTATGAGAGAACATCTACCTCCACCTTACATGTGACAAGCTGAAATATTGCCACATATGTTTCAGATAAATGCGAGACATTTAAAGGTAACTAACAACACACGATGTTTAAAGCAAAAGAAAGATCACAGGCTTAGCCTTAAAACCAACAAACATAAACAGGCTTAATAAGACTGTCAGTGCATGCCCATGAATACAAATTTTCATCATGAAACTCGTAGAATCTTCTTTAAATGTCAACCATTTTACAGTGTTGTCTTAGTTTATTATTGCTCCTTGGCTGACTGCCCAGGGTTTGAGTGTCAAATGACTAATCCATAGCAATTACCTGCATTCCTGCACCATCTGGATACAGGTGGGTTTGCTGTTTGTACAGTGCAGATGATAAATATTGCTTCCCCAGCGTGCAATATGAATACAATGATAAGTTAAAGGGATGCTATTGCTCCAATGATAATAGCCTTGGGTTAGCTGTCTTATTTCAGCACAGTGCCCCACATTGCCAGTAATGATTTTATTTTCAATCTCTCCAGCAATGAGTATGTTTTTGTAAAGCGCTTAGAGAAATTATTTTGATTAAGCGCTATATAAGAAGCCATTATTATTATTATTATTATATTTTCAATCTCCCTTTTCTGTGTGTGTGTGTGTGTGTGTGTGTGTGTGTGTGTGTGTGTGTGTGTGTGTGGTGTGGTGTGTGTGTGTGTGTGTGTGTGTGTGTGTGCGTGCGTGTGTGCGTGTGTGTGTGTGGGTGTGTGTGTGTTGTGTGTGTGTGTGTGTGTGGTGTGTGTGGTGTGTGGTGTGGTGGTGTGGTGTGGTGTGTGTGATGTGTGTGTGTGGTGTTGTGTTGTGGTTGTGCGTATGCATGTGTGTGTGTGTGTGTGTGTGTGTGTCTGTATGTCTGTCTGAATGGCCATACATGTGTCTGCATCTGACTGACTCCACCTCCCCCCTTCCCCCCTTCTCTCTCTCTCCTCCCTCTCCTCTCCTCTTGTTGACAATCCATGGACCAGTTGGTTCTTTCAATAAGCCATGCATTCAAGATCTAATATCTTTAAATCAATCCCAGCCCACAACACTAAATTTTAAACTGGCCTGTTTGCTGTCCATCTTCATGTTTCCATCATCTCTCAACCATCACCACCAACCCCTTCCAATCTGAGACTTTGCCAACACACAGAGTTTTGTGCAGGCTCAGGGAATCTGCCGGATAGATGCTGGCAGATTTGGGTGGAGCGCATATGGAATCGTCTGATTGCAATGAATCTTTCTAGAATAAACTCCAAACTTTAAGTCTGCGATAAAAATGTGTGGACACCATTTTCTCAAGGGTGTCATCATTATCATGTGCCCTGCTGCATGGCATCGGCTACCATGGCCCTCCATATGAATATCTTTTGACCCTGCAAGTACATCTCCCACCCTCTCTGTCTTCATCCACTCTGCAAGTCCGTCCAATGTTTTCTCCCTGGATCTACCTGGTCTTGTTTTTCCCTCCTGCTTTCCTGTTGTGACTAGGTGATCTAAATTCTCTTGCTTCATAAAATGTCCTATAAATGTTGCTTGTCTTTTCCTAATCTTCTTCATTAATATTTTTGTGTGTGTTTGCCGCTTTCAAGATTGTCTCATTTGTTTTCTTTGCTGTCCACGGAACTCTTAACATTCTTCTTAGAAACCAGGGGTATACCTTTACCAAATTTTGGTCAAAGTTGTGGACTGCTGAGTCACCATGAAAGCATAAGTTCGGATGTAAAGCTCAAGGGTCAAGGTCACACAGACTGAACACGTCCTTAAAATCCAATTTTATTGTTGCAAGTCTAATGTTGTCCTCAATTTGCCTCAAGTTCTATTTCAACTAAAGCTTTTTCAAGGTCTCAGCAACCTTCAGAGTAACAAAATCTAGACTTTCTGTAATAATTTTACATTAAAAAGTGAGACTATCAAAATAGCTTGACTGTTTTTTCCTTTTAATTTTCCTGCCTCAAGTTTTATTTCCACTAAAGCTTCTTCAAGGTCACAGTGACCTTCAGAAGAACAAAATCAACTTTCTGTAATAATTTTGATATTATAAAATAAGATAGAATGGCTTGACTGGTTTTTCTTTCAGTGTTCCCCTCTTAATTTGCCTTTTTAAATGTCTCACTGACAATTTTTCTAACCATAACATTTTTGTAATAGTTTTCCACTTTTAATTAGGCTTTTTAAATGTCCGATTGACATAATTTTGTTTAACCATAACATTTTTGTACATACATATCCATCTGATTTATGTAAAATTAATTTCACAAAGGAACAACACGGCCACAAACAGAAGACACAGCTGATAATGAACAAATGTGTTCAGATAGGTAACACACAAAACAAGCAAATAAAAACAAAAAGCAAATCAAGAAGCAAATGAATACATAAGTGAATAATAACAGGCATGACAGCATGTGGCTAAGAGGCAAACTTCCAATCGCATGGTCTGGATTCGATTCTCCCTGGGTACTTTCTGTTTTGTAGGTAAAGAGCGGAGATTTTTCCCATCTCCCAGGTCAACATGTGCACACTTGTTACCCACCTACACCCTTTCACAAACGCTCAACATTAAATAGGCATGTTAAAGATTCTGTAAATTATGTCAGTGTCCGACTGCTTATGGAAATATGAACACATCCAGTATGCACGCTTACCGAAGATGGAGTATGCAGACTGTGCAGCAACACATTACCTGCACAGTGTGGGCCAAACAACATGTATACACACATCCAAAAACATTGAAACGCTATAAAACATAAAAAGAATAACAAATTAAATAATTCATAAATATGTCAAGTAAGAAATGGAAAAGTTATCCTATAACTTGAGCGGATATATGGCAAGTATGATATTAACATATCCCGGTGATAACCACACCCAAGAGATTTAACATCTACAATGTTGGACGGGACATTTGAGCAACGCCTTCAATGACATTCTGTGAAGTGGATGAGATGTGACTGTGTGTACCAAGTCTTCCAAATAAGCTCACAACATGCTCAACTCCGGGTAGGAACTGACTGGACCTGAAAAATCCCACAATGATTTTGTAAGAACTGATGGAGATTCAAACTCACAACCTAATGATTGGTAATCCACTGCACTAACCATTACACACTAGCAACTGGTCAGTGTTCATCTCTACATTGCTGCTTCACCTTCCCTGTCTCTAAAGAGGGGCAGCTACCCAATGACAGCTGGGTGGATTAAGATGGTGTGTTTAAACCAGGGTGTGAATCTCATCACTCATCTGCTCGGCAACCAAACTTGGAGTCTGGAGTTTTCTCAAGAGTGAATCATCAAACATGGATAATTCCATGTGTTCCATCCAAATATGCACTATCAAGACTACCTGAGCCATCACACAACCCTATGCACTATCAAGATCTTGAAATGGGAGGGTTGGCTGAGTTGGGGGGGGGGGGGGAGGTGAGGGACCTACAAAAGACCAAGCAGTCGCCACCAGAATGATGAAAACATTAAGACAGGCAGCAAACAGGCCAGTTTATAATGCTGTGGGGCTGAGACTAAACTCAAGATGTCAGATCCACGGTTCTAGCAAACAAACTGACAAACCAGTAATCATGCATTAACTTGCTTAATCCTTCCACCACCAGTGGCAGTTCCAGGCAACCACAGCGTTTAACAACTATACACCACTCCAATGACTATGTTCTTGGATTACTATAGACAACTGCAGTCAACCTGTGTGATATCACTGTTGGGGTCTCTCTTTTCTGTGTGAGGAGATAGGCAAAACTGATGGTGAAGTTCGAAAGTTACGATGGTACAGTATAGCTACTATGGGATCTTCCAGAGCCCTACTTATACAAGCAATATGCAGCTGTATACCAGCAATCCGAAGCCAGCACATGAGGCCAAGAATGGCCAGAGGAACAATGGGGCTCATCTGGGCTTTGTGGGTGCTCTAACCATTTATGTGGTTGTAACGAAACACATATGACACCCATGAGACAGAAGAAAAGCAGTTCTTACTCCTTGGCTTTGGCCAGTTCCTCTTCCTTGCTGGCAATGGCCTGGACTGAGTGTTCCTGTGTCTTTTCTTGTTGACGATCTGGTCTTTCAGCTCCTCTGCCTTCCTTTTTAGCTTTTCCCGCTCCTCCTGCTGGCTTTCCTGAAAAACATTCACAATAAATTACAATTAAGAACATTAATAATGTTAACAAGAAGAAGAAGAAAAAGAATGATAATAATAAGGAAGATGATGATGATGATGATGATGATGCCGATGACTGGTGGCAGATGGTGACAAAACAACAACAATAATAATAATAATAAAAATATTATTGGATACTATAATAAAAACATTTACAGGATCTTAAATTTTCAATTATAGAATAATAATGTAATAATAAATATTTCCCAGATGTTAAACCTTCATGTATAAATCAAATCAAAGTGCACATCTCATCACTCATGCAACATTCATGCATACTAACCAAAACAACTTTGTGGCAGAAAGCACTGGATCCCAGGAGGGTGAGGACAGTCGAGAGAGTGGCATGATAGGGGACAGGGGGAAGGAGAAATCAATGTTGGACAAAAATGTATGTCTTCAAGTTAAATTCAAAGACAGAAAGAGCCTGTAACTGTACATGAGACATGGTAAGCTTATTTCCAATCATATCAACCAGATACAGAAAGTGAAAAGAAAAGAAAACTAAAAGTAAAGAAAAAAATCAGACCACTTACTAAATGTTATGAAAACTTTGAACTATTATCAAGAATTTACTGAAATACTAAAAATACTTTAACAAGGTCAACAGAATTCAATAGGGCTTCAATAATGCTGCTGAAAGAAACAAAGTGTCACAGTATCCAATCCTGATGAAAACCCTTGTGCAAATGACAAGATCATGCACAGTCTCGTTTAACCTTTTGATTCCCACACAATATCCACCAACTGCAAAAACTTAACCCTTTGACTCCCTCACCCTAGCCACCAGCTTCCTGCAGGAAGGTGGTGGATAAGGTGAGGGAGTCAAAGGGTTAAGTTTTTGCTTTGCTAGCATGGGTTGACAATACTGGATGCTGGTGGACAAGGTGCGGGGGTCAAAGGGATAATCCAGAATTCAGATGGAATTCAGGGGATCATCATCATCATCATCATCATCATCATCATCATCATCATCATGTGCCCTGCTGCATGTCGTTGGCGATCATGGCCCTCCACATGCATCTATCCCTTGTCGCTGCAAGTACATCTTCCACCCCCTCTGTCCTCAGGGGAGAAAAACACATATTTTTAGAAATATCTTCATTTGTTTACTTTCATCTTAACTGATAAAACTGTCTTCACAAAGAAAACTTTTATTGATGACATCTTTACATAAATGTAAAACACTCAGTAATGCAAACAAATGATGGGCATGGCAAGTGGTTAAGACAATTTCTTCCAATTAGAGGGTCTGGGTTTGAACCTGCCTGGGTATACTGCCTGGTGGATAAAGGGGGCAGATTTTTCCAATCTCCCTGGTCAACTTAAGTGCAGACCTGATAGTTTTTGAACCCCCTCTATATGTATATAAACACATGAAACCATAAATATGCGCAATAAAAATCATATAAGCTATGTCAGTCTTTGGGGGATTTTGAAAACTAGAAAACACCCAGCATGCATACACCTGAAATAAGTTAATGGCAACCATCCATGTCAAAGGTTATTGCATGTCTGACTGCACATAAATGTTACAGCACACACATAAAGACAGACACATACACACACACTCACACACACACACATACACACACACTCACACACACACACATAACACACACACACACACATGCACACACACATGCACACAAACACAGAGAAAAATCAATCAGCATAAACACTCCCCGCACACATCCCTACACACACACACACGCACACACACACAAACACACACACAGAGAAATCAATCACACAAACAGCCCTCCCCACACACCCCTGCACCCACCACACACACCACACACACATACAGAAATCAATCAAATCATGTGCTAGCCATGTATTTTAACTTTGTATAATTTATTTAGTTCTAATTACTACTTATAAAGTTATAAATCTAATTATCATTCAATAAAGTTACAAACGTTCTCCAACCATCGCTATTACCAAAATCACCATTATCAACATCATCATCACTATCACCATCATCACCACCAACCACAATCACCACAACCAAACCACCCAACTACACTATTCTAAAGCTTGTAATAACAAACACAAAAATTGATTCAGCATCGTTCAAAGGATCTCATCTGTCCCCTACCCTCATCCCCTTACCCCCCATCACCCCCTCTCACTCCATTCCCATTTCCTGTCTCCCCCCCCCCCCCCACCCATTTGTCTCAAAAGTTAAATCAACATTGATTGTCTTGCCAGTATAGATCATATCAAAATCTCTAGCTGAGAAGATATAAAAAAAAAAAAGGGTCTGTATGTGCAGCATATGTTGTTCTAAAACTGTGACTCACATATTTCACAATCTACTTCAACCCTTTGACTCCCACACCCTGTCCACCAGCATCCTGCACTGCCACCCATGCTTGCAAAGCAAAAACTTTACCCTTTGATTCCCTCACCCTATCCACCAGCTTCTTACAGGAGGCTGGTGGATAGGGGGAGGGAGTCAAAGGGTTAAGTCTTTGCAGTTAGTGGATAGGATGCGGGAGTCAAAGGGTTAAGGAGTGGGCAGAAAAGCTTGGGCTGAGTGGGCGAGATGGCTGAATGGCTTCTGTATTTTTGGTATTGTTTTTTTTTGTGTGTGTTTGGTTTGTGTTTTTTGTGTTTTTTGGGTTTGTTTTTTTTTTCGTTATTGTTGTTCTTCTTTCCTGGTGGTGTTTCATTAAAGGTCTGAACATGTGCTGAATCAATTATTTCTATGACTCGTCCTGTAACATTATTTTTCTTTCGTGTCATCAATGATTTAATAAACATGCCAGTAATATTTACAGGTACAGAGGATATATACCCAAAACTTGACCAGCGCATAGGGCTTATGCGAGGTGTAAGGCTTATGCCGTAATCATTTGGGGTTTTATCCACTACAGAGATTCATTCTGTGATGTCAGTGTGTATGGAATTCATTCCAAGCACGGAAACTGAAACTCCAAGTTACAAACGAGAGTGATTTCAAAAATTAAAGCATGGCATTAATTTAACGTCCAGTTTATACAAATTCTCCTCTAAACTTTTCCACAATATAACATATAAAAAGTGCATGGCAGAACCATAAGCAGCTCTGCTGCTGGTGCAATTCATGTATGCACACTCTATAATTTCTGAGGAATAATGTTTAGACTGCTGTAATGTGTCACTAGGTCCACTGTGTTTGTAAATTAAATACTGAATCTTTTCTGTTACTTTTGAATTTATCTTAGTATTAATTCTTTGACTGCAGGAAGCTGGTGGATTGGGTGAGGGAGTCAAAGGGTCAACATTTTGCTTTGGTAGCATGGTTGACAATGCAAGATGCTGGTGGACGGGGTGCAGGAGTGAAAGGGATAATCTTCGAATGCAAATAAACATTCTGATAACACATTTACACTGACAAGTACACCGGACTTTACAACAGGGCCAATTTTACACAAAAATAATAATGTTTTGTATGGCCCTTTCTTCACTCACCTATAATTAATAATTAAATTAATAATAATTAATCATTAATAATAATAATAATTACAATATTTATATAGCGCAAAATCTTGATAAAATCAAATCTAAGCGCTGAAACAGACACACACACACGCACGCACACACATACACGCACGCACACACAACACGCACACGCACGCGCACACACACACACACACACACACGCCACCCACCCACACACACACACACACACACACACACACACACACACACACACACACACACACAACGCACACGGCTATAAATGGGGAGAAAGAATAAAAGCAATGGAAATTATAGAGAGCATATTATATACAATTATATATTACAATGTGATTCCCCTCCGAGTGGAGACAGGCTGCAGAGGGGATTGAGTGAGGTCAGGATTTTATGCAGAGGAGAAAAGGTGAGTTTTGAGAGCGGACTTGAAGGAGACAAAAGTAGGTTGCTGACGGACTGAGAGAGGAAGTTTGTTCCAGGAGAGCGGACCAGAAACAGAGAAGGCTCGTGGACCATAGGTATTGAGCTTAGTGCGTGGAAAGCAAAAAGTCAGAGGATCGGAGGCAGAGCGGAGGGTACGTGAGGGAACATAGATCTCAAGTAGGCTTGACAGGTAATCGGGGGCTGCGTTATTGAGGCTTTTGTAGCACATGGTGTCTAGTTTGTACTGTATGCGCTTTGATGCAGGGAGCCAGTGAAGTTGTGCCAGGAGAGGAGATATGTGGTCAGCTTTTTTCTTTTTGAGTACAAGGCGTGCAGCATTGTTTTGAATGCGCTGTAGGATGTGAATGGTGGAGGCAGGAAGACCGGACAGGAGTGAATTGCAATAATCAATGCAAGACATTATGAAGGAGAGAACGAGTTTTGCAGTTGTTTCGACTGAGAGATACTTCCTGATCAGGCTTATATGATGGAGGTGATAGTAGCAAGATCTGGCACTTTGAGAAACAAAGTTGTTCATGGAGAGGGTAGAGTCAATGCAGACACCAAGGTTTTTAGCTGAATCAGAAATTGGGACTGATGTGTTACATAATGGGAGAGAAAGAGGAGGCCGCTGAGAAAGTTTCTGACGGGTGCCAATGAGGATAGCTTCTGTCTTGTCGTCATTAAGCTGAAGTTTGTTGTATGTCATCCAATTTTTAATGTCCGAGTAGCACTCAGTGGTGCAAGTCAGGAGGCGCTGTATATTGTCAGGCGAGTCACTGTTTTGAAGTTGGGTGTCATCAGCATAGAAGTGGTGTTTTATAGAGTGGGAGTTGATGATGGTGGACAGGGAGGAGGTGTAAAGAGTGAAAAGAACAGGGCCAAGGACAGATCCTTGTGGAACACCACAGGTCAGGTATGCAGGTTGAGAGTAAGTGCCATTGATGAGAACAGTTTGTTTTCTGTTTGATAGCTATGAAGTGAACCAGGAGAGAGCAATGTCAGAGATGCCAAAAGTATGATGAAGTCTAGAAAGGAGAATACCATGATCAATGGTATCAAAGGCTGCAGACAGATCAAGGAGTGTGAGGAGAGAGACTTTACCAGTATCAGTTGCAAGGAGATTGTTGAGAATGTGTAGCAAGGCAGTTTCAGTGCTATGGCACTGGCGGTAGACTGACTGGAAAGGACTGAGGAGATTGTTGGCAGACAGGTGAGAGTTCAGTTGGTTGAGGACAACTTTTTCAGTTGGTTGCTGTACATTCAATATTTACAGGACACAGAGAATAAAAAGACTAAGGCATTTCTCTCTCTCTCTCTCTCTCTCTCTGTCACACACACACACACACCCACACACACCCACACACATCCACCCACCCGTACACACACACACATACACACCACACAAACACACCTATACACACACTAGAACATTGCAAAAACAGTGGGAAAACTGATATTTATCTCTTTGTCTGTCTGTGTCTGGTCTGTCTGTATCTGGTCTGTGTCTGGTGTGTCTGTGTCTGGTGTGTCTGTGTCTGGTGTGTCTGGTCTGTGTCTGTCTGTCTGGTCTGTGTCTGGTGTGTCTGTGTCTGGTCTGTCTGTCTGTCTGGTCTGTGTCTGGTCTCTGGTCTGTCTGACTGGCCTGTGTCTGGTCTATGTCTGGTCTGTCTGTCTGTCTGTGTCTGGTCTGACTGGTCTGTGTCTGGTCTGTCTGGCCTGTGTCTGGTCTGTGTCTGGTCTGTCTGTGTCTGGTCTGTGTCTGGTCTGTCTGTGTCTGGTCTGACTGGTCTGTGTCTGGTCTGTCTGTCTGGTCTGTGTCTGGTCTGTCTGTGTCTGGTCTGTCTGTGTCTGGTCTGTCTGTGTCTGGTCTGTCATTGTCTGGTCTGTCATTGTCTGGTCTGTCTGTCTGGTCTGTCTGTGTTTGGTCTGTCTGTCTGGTCTGTCTGTATCTGGTCTGTCTGTGTCTGGTGTGTCTGTGTCTGGTCTGTCTGTGTCTGGTCTGTCTGTGTCTGCTCTGTCTGTCTGGTCTGTCCGTGTCTGCTCTGTCTGTGTCTGCTCTGTCTGTGTTTGGTCTGTCTGTCTGGTCTGTCTGTATCTGGTCCATCTGTGTCTGGTCTGTCTGTGTCTGGTCTGTCTGTGTCTGGTCTGTGTCTGGTCTCTCTGTCTGTGTCTGGTCTGTCTGTATCTGGTCTGTCTGTGTCTGGTCTGTCTGTATCTGGTCCATCTGTGTCTGGTCCGTCTGTCTGCTCTGTCTGTGTCTGTCTGTGTCTGGTCTGTCTGTGTCTGGTCTGTCTGTGTCTGGTCTGCATGTGTCTAGTCTGTGTCTGGTCTGTCTGTGTCTGGTCTGTCTGTGTCTGGTTTGTCTGTGTCTAGTCTGTCTGTGTCTGGTGTGTCTGTGTCTGGTCTGTCTGACTAGTCTGTCTGTCTGGTCTGTCTGTGTCTGGTCTGTCTGTCTGGTGTGTCTGTGTCTGGTCTGTGTCTGGTCTGTCAGTCTGGTCTGTCTGTCTGTGTCTGGTCTGTTTCTGGTGTGTCTGTGTCTGGTCTGTCTGTGTCTGGTCTGTCTGTCTGGTCTGTCTGTGTCTGGTCTGTCTGTGTCTGGTCTGTGTCTGGTTTGTCTGTGTTTGCTCTGTCTGACTGGCCTGTCTAGTCTGTCTGTCTGGTCTGTCTGTGTCTGGTCTGTCTGTGTCTGCTCTGTCTGTGTCTGCTCTGTCTGGTCTGTCTGTCTGTGTCTGGTCTGTCTGTGTCTGGTCTGTCTGTCTGGTTTGTCTGTCTGGTCTGTCTGTGTCTGGTCTGTCTGTGTCTGGTCTGTCTGTGTCTGCTCTATCTGTGTCTGCTCTGTCTGTGTCTGGTCTGTCTGTGTCTGGTGTGTCTGGTCTGTCTGTGTCTGGTCTGTCTGTCTGGTGTGTCTGTCTGGTCTGTGTCTGGTCTGTCTGTGTCTGGTCTGTCTGTGTCTGGTCTGTGTCTGGTGTGTCTGATCTGTCTGTCTGGTCTGTCTGTGTCTGGTCTATCTGTGTCTGGTTTGTCTGTGTCTGCTCTGTCTGATTGGCCTGTGTCTGGTCTGTCTGTGTCTGGTCTGTCTATCTGGTCTGTCTGTGTCTGCTCTGTCTGTCTGTGTCTGGTCTGTCTGTCTGTGTCTGGTCTGTCTGTCTGGTTTGTCTGTGTCTGGTCTGTCTGTGTCTGGTCAGTCTGTGTCTGCTCTGTCTGTGTCTGGTCTGTCTGTGTCTGCTCTGTCTGACTGGTCTGTGTCTGGTTTGTCTGTCTGCTCTGTGTCTGGTCTGTCTGTGTCTGGTCTGTCTGTGTCTGGTGTGTCTGTGTCTGGTGTGTCTGTGTCTGCTCTGTCTGACTGGTCTGTTGTCTGGTTTGTCTGTCTGGTTTGTCTGTGTCTGGTCTGTCTGTGTCTGGTCTGTCTGTGTCTGGTCTGTCTGTGTCTGGTCTGTCTGTGTCTGGTCTGTCTGTGTCTGTGTGTCTGGTCTGTCTGTCTGTGTCTGTCTGTGTCTGGTCTGTCTGTGTCTGGTCTGTCTGTGTCTGGTCTGTGTCTGTCCGTGTCTGTCTGTATCTGGTGTGTCTGTCTGGTGTGTCTGTCTGTGTCTGGTGTGTCTGTGTCTGGTGTGTCTATGTCGGTGTGTCTGTGTCTGGTGTGTCTGTGTCTGGTGTGTCTGTGTCTGGTGTGTCTGTGTCTGGTGTGTCTGTCCGTGTCTGTGTCTGGTGTGTCTGTGTCTGGTGTGTCTGTCTGTGTCTGGTGTGTCTGTCTGTGTCTGGTGTGTCTGTCTGTGTCTGGTGTGTCTGTGTCTGGTCTGTCTGTCTGGTGTGTCTGTGTCTGGTCTGTGTCTGGTCTGTCTGTGTCTGGTCTGTGTCTGGTCTGTCTGTCTGTGTCTGGTCTGTCTGTCCGTGTCTGGTGTGTCTGTGTCTGGTGTGTGTCTGTGTCTGGTGTGTCTGTGTCTGTCCATGTCTGGTGTGTTTGTCCGTGTCTGTGTCTGGTGTGTCTGTGTCTGGTCTATCTGTGTCTGGTTTGTCTGTGTCTGCTCTGTCTGACTGGCCTGTGTCTGGTCTGTCTGTGTCTGGTCTGTCAATCATCAGAACTTGCTACTGCCATATCCGATCTCTTGGTAAAGCCCGCCAGTACTTGACTATTCAAGCTGCTAAGACTGTTGCTGTCACACTAGTACTCTCAAAATTAGACTACTGTAATAGTCTACTTGCTGGTCTCCCTCAGGTGAAAATACAGCGTCTGCAGGCTGTACAAAACGCAGCTGCCAGAGTAATCTCTAGATGCAGGAAGACTGAACACATAACTCCCACCTTACGGAATCTGCACTGGCTCCCAGTTCAACAACGCATCAATCACAAACTACTAACTATCACCTACCGTGCACTCAACTCTAGTAGTCCTTCTTATCTTAAAGATCTTCTTTCTGAATATAAACCTGTTCGCAGTCTGAGATCTGCTTCCAAGTCTCTTCTTCATGTTCCTGGGACAAGGGATGTTAAAACCAAAAGAATATGGTCAGCGAGAATTTAAATACCTTGCCCCTACCAAGTGGAACATGCTTCCCATGAGCATCAGGGAGAAAAAGACTCATTCATCCTTTAAATCTAGTCTCAAGACACACTTTTTCTAATGTTGTATGGGATTGCTTATTTGAATGTGAATACCTTGAATGCCTTTATGAATGTTGGTGCAAAGGCTGTGTGGAATTGTTTTTGTGCACCCCCCTCCCCCCCACCATGCGCCGCGAGCATGCTTTTATAGCATGGAGATTTTTGTTGCGCGATATAAATTTTCATTCATTCATTCATTCATTCTATCTGGTCTGTCTGTGTCTGCTCTGTCTGTCTGTGTCTGGTCTGTCTGTCTGTGTCTGGTCTGTCTGTCTGGTTTGTCTGTGTCTGGTCTGTCTGTGTCTGGTCAGTCTGTGTCTGCTCTGTCTGTGTCTGGTCTGTCTGTGTCTGCTCTGTCTGACTGGTCTGTGTCTGGTTTGTCTGTCTGCTCTGTGTCTGGTCTGTCTGTGTCTGGTCTGTCTGTGTCTGGTCTGTCTGTGTCTGGTGTGTCTGTGTCTGGTGTGTCTGTGTCTGCTCTGTCTGACTGGTCTGTGTCTGGTTTGTCTGTGTCTGCTCTGTCTGTGTCTGGTCTGTCTGTGTCTGGTCTGTCTGTGTCTGGTCTGTCTGTGTCTGCTCTGTCTGTGTCTGGTCTGTCTGTGTCTGGTCTGTCTGTGTCTGTGTGTCTGGTCTGTCTGTCTGTGTCTGGTCTGTCTGTGTCTGGTCTGTCTGTGTCTGGTCTGTGTCTGTCCGTGTCTGTCTGTGTCTGTCTGTATCTGGTGTGTCTGTGTCTGGTGTGTCTGTCTGTGTCTGGTGTGTCTGTGTCTGGTGTGTCTGTGTCTGGTGTGTCTGTGTCTGGTGTGTCTGTGTCTGTGTCTGGTGTGTCTGTGTCTGGTGTGTCTGTCCGTGTCTGTGTCTGGTGTGTCTGTGTCTGGTGTGTCTGTCTGTGTCTGGTGTGTCTGTCTGTGTCTGTGTCTGGTGTGTCTGTGTCTGGTGTGTCTGTGTCTGGTGTGTCTGTGTCTGGTCTGTGTCTGGTCTGTCTGTCTGTGTCTGGTCTGTCTGTCCGTGTCTGGTGTGTCTGTGTCTGGTGTGTGTCTGTGTCTGGTGTGTCTGTGTCTATCCATGTCTGGTGTGTCTGTCCGTGTCTGTGTCTGGTGTGTCTGTGTCTGGTCTATCTGTGTCTGGTTTGTCTGTGTCTGCTCTGTCTGACTGGCCTGTGTCTGGTCTGTCTGTGTCTGGTCTGTCTATCTGGTCTGTCTGTGTCTGCTCTGTCTGTCTGTGTCTGGTCTGTCTGTCTGTGTCTGGTCTGTCTGTCTGGTTTGTCTGTGTCTGGTCTGTCTGTGTCTGGTCAGTCTGTCTGCTCTGTCTGTGTCTGGTCTGTCTGTGTCTGCTCTGTCTGACTGGTCTGTGTCTGGTTTGTCTGTCTGCTCTGTGTCTGGTCTGTCTGTGTCTGGTCTGTCTGTGTCTGGTCTGTCTGTGTCTGGTGTGTCTGTGTCTGGTGTGTCTGTGTCTGCTCTGTCTGACTGGTCTGTGTCTGGTTTGTCTGTGTCTGGTTTGTCTGTGTCTGGTCTGTCTGTGTCTGTGTGTCTGGTCTGTCTGTCTGTGTCTGGTCTGTCTGTGTCTGGTCTGTCTGTGTCTGGTCTGTCTGTGTCTGGTCTGTCTGTGTCTGGTGTGTCTGTGTCTGCTCTGTCTGACTGGTCTGTGTCTGGTTTGTCTGTGTCTGGTTTGTCTGTGTCTGGTCTGTCTGTGTCTGGTCTGTCTGTGTCTGGTCTGTCTGTGTCTGCTCTGTCTGTGTCTGGTCTGTCTGTGTCTGGTCTGTCTGTGTCTGTGTGTCTGGTCTGTCTGTCTGTGTCTGTCTGTCTGTGTCTGGTCTGTCTGTGTCTGGTCTGTGTCTGTCCGTGTCTGTCTGTATCTGGTGTGTCTGTGTCTGGTGTGTCTGTCTGTGTCTGGTGTGTCTGTGTCTGGTGTGTCTGTATCTGGTGTGTCTGTGTCTGGTGTGTCTGTGTCTGTGTCTGGTGTGTCTGTGTCTGGTGTGTCTGTCCGTGTCTGTGTCTGGTGTGTCTGTGTCTGGTGTGTCTGTCTGTGTCTGTCTGTGTCTGTGTCTGGTGTGTCTGTGTCTGGTCTGTCTGTGTCTGGTGTGTCTGTGTCTGGTCTGTCTGTGTCTGGTCTGTGTCTGGTCTGTCTGTCTGTGTCTGGTCTGTCTGTCCGTGTCTGGTGTGTCTGTCTGGTGTGTGTCTGTGTCTGGTGTGTCTGTGTCTGTCCATGTCTGGTGTGTCTGTCCGTGTCTGTGTCTGGTGTGTCTGTGTCTGGTGTGTCTGTCTGTGTCTGGTTTGTCTGTGTCTGGCTTGTCTGTCCGTGTCTGTGTGTCGTGTCTGTCTGCTGTGTCTGGTCTGTCTGTCTGTGTTCTGGTCTGTGTCTGGTCTGTCTGTGTTTGGTCTGTGTCTGGTGTGTGTCTGTGTCTGGTCTGTCTGGTGTGTCTGTGTCCGGTGTGTCTGTGTCTGGTCTGTCTGTCTTGGGGTTGTGTCGTGGCTGTGTCTGGTGGTGTCTGTGTTTGGTCTGTTGTCTGGTCTATGTCTGGTCTGTCTGTGTCTGGTCTGACTTGTCTGTCAGCCTGTGTCCCATTTGGTATGGTCTGGTTTATCTTCCCCTCTGTGTCTTAACTCTCTGTTTGTCTTTCTCCCATAGTATAACTTACCAATAATCCCTTCAGGGACTGTATCTCTTGATCACGATCCCTCATCATGTTCTGGTAGAGCACATCCTTGTCATCAGCAGTTTTCACAACAGTGTCTTTCTCTGACACCAGCCTCTCATGGGCATGGCGGATGTCCTCCAGCCTGCTGTTGGCCTGGTCCAGCTCTGTCTCCTTGGTTTTCAGCCTCTCTTTCAGCTTGGCCAGGCTCTTCTCTGCCTCCTTATACAGGTCGTAAGTCTCCTCCATCAGTTCAGACTGGTCCGTCTTTGTCCTCTCCAGCTCCTGGTTCAAGAACCGCAGATGGGTCTCCTTTGCTACAAGCTCGTCTTTGAGTTTTTCGTTATCCGTGTTGGCTTTGGACAGCAGGTCTTTCATCTGCTGAATCAGCAGCTGTCGCTCTTCCTTCAGTTTCTGGGAGCGAAGTCTGTCAGTGTAGGGAGGTTGACGGTGATGGTCATCCTGCCGCAGTTTGTTGTTGAGGTGGTGGTTGTGACGGTGGGGCAAAGAAACTGGGTGGGGGTCTGGGTTCCTTGTGGGCAGGTTGTGCTTTGGTTTTCTCAAGTGATTGCTCCTGGCTTTGACACTGGAGCTTGAAGTTCTGCTGACAGTAGCCGATGCTCCAGCTGTGGAGTAATCTGACAACTCGGAGTTCTGAGAACTGATGTCAGCACTGTGGTTGTCTCTTTTGGTTCTGTCCATCTCCCTTCTCTCTCTGTTTTTATCAGGCACGGGATCATGCTTTCTCCTGCTTGGCACAACTTCTCTCTTTCTGTTGTCAGTCTGCCTGGCTGAGGCAGCTGCTTGTTCAGGTTCTCCAACTCCAGCTTCTTCTTTTGGAGCTCATCTTCAATGGACTGCCTTTCTCGACCGATGTTATCCACAGCTGGAAGACTACCACTGCTTGTCTTGTGACTCTCGGTCTCATCCTCATCTTTTTCATTCTCTTTCTCTTTATCCTTAGCCGTTTCCAGCTGCGTTCTCAAGGACAAGATCTGTCGCTCCTTTTCTGCCAGCTGTCGAGTGAGCTCGGAAATAAAGTTTTTCTGTTCAGACACTCTGTCTTCAGCCGCCTCTTCCACTCCTGAGAGAACATCCTGGGTGGAGTAGAGGGCATCCGCTGTGCGCCAGTTTTGATGTCGCTGCACCAACACTTCATGATTCAGGTGACTCAGTGAATCCTGGAGGTAGGTATCTGGTTCCTGAGAGCGAGGTGGTGTGCGGAAGTTTACTTTCAGTTTTTTAGGAGCAGCTCTAGACTTTGTTGCATGGTTGGAGCTGACGGCTGATGATGGTGGTCGTGACAAAGCTTTCTTTTGCCTCTGCAGCTGGTTGTTCAGCTCTTCTTGTTTAGCTAGTTTCACCTCTTCCTCCAACCTCTGGCTTTCATCTAGAAAGCTCTGCAGAAGAGGGGAATGTCGCCCTGATCCTGTCAGAGTCTGTGGCGGTGAATAATCAAATATGCGCAGTCTTCTTCGTCTCTGAGCAAGGTACGCATGGTCCTCTGCCATGTGTGCTTTCAGCTCTGCCAGAGTACTGAAGGTTCGAGACCCACCACATCGAGGGCAGCGATAGGGAACATCCATCGCCATCTCCATTTTTTACTTTTCTGGTGACTTGTTCTTCCTCCTCTTCTCAGATAAACAAAAGCCACTACGTCTGTGTCACCATCGCTTAGTTTGGCTGTCAAGGTTACACCAACACCTGTAAACAAAAAGAAATAAAGACCATAATTAAATTTGCTCGTTATGGTTAACGTCAATGTTTCAAATGACTGGAATTATAAAGGAACTTGTAGGCTTGGGGAGTGTTCTGAGCTTACTGTTTTTGTACTTTGTATCTGCTTCTATGCTAGCTGAATGGGTAGCGCAAACTGAGTTAGATCTGAGAAGTACAACATGGGAGATAATTCTCAAGATTCCTTATTAATTTACTTCTGGAGTTTACAAGCTTTAAGTTGTGATCACTGTTTATGATTGTAGGTGCAGATATTTGCAAACTCACCGATCACAAATAAACTAGGCAATCACTTGTCTTTTAAGTTATCATTTAATTACAATTGTTGCTTTAAATCTAAAAACATCAAGAAGATAGGGTTCAAACCCCATTACTGAAGCTAACCATACCATAACAGCTTGCAACACAAAAATTGAAGTGTTCCTGCCCATCGTAAATCTCCAATCATTGTGGGCTTTTTATGTATTGTTTTGTGTATCTGTTCCTCATTGTCTTTCATTCATATATGCTCATCCAAGCCCATTTGGCTGGAAAATTTGGGACTGTCTTATTTTGTGAATTAGATAAACGGTCTCAATCTATTTTTCATGAGTTTTTGTTTTTATTCTGGTGATGTCGGCTCAGTGTTTCACAGGTCCTGTTTCCTGCACACCTTACCATTTCAAGACTTTTCCAGCATGCAGGGTTTTGCACAAGCTCAAGGAGTCTTCAAGATAACAGATGGCAGATTGGGCCAAGTGCATCGGGACCCCCTCCCCCCGGGACCCCCTCCCCCCCTCCTACACACAACTCGCCTCCTCACACGGGATGCCAGGGAGATCCCTTTTCGCCCGTGCAGGACTTAGTTGCACGAAAACATTCTTCTCCAGCCCTATCGGGACACCAGGCTCACGATGCCTGGGAAGATCGGGTGGCTCCGCAAAGGGTGGACTCACTTTCGCCATCCTCTTACAGGGCCCCAGACTTCAGGCAGCATCAATGAACTGGTGGGTAAAGGGCACAGCATTGTCAGAATGCAATGAATCCCTTTTGAATAAAATCGAAGTGAACTATACCATACCACAAACATGGAGACAAACTGGTCTCACACCATGGCACACTGCCTCACTATGACACTCTATGTCTGCCTGGCTATGGCACACTGTCTGCCTCACTATGGCACACTATACCTCATAATGGCACACTATTCCTGCCTCACTATGGCACACTACCTCATAATGGCACACTGTCTGCCTCACTATGGCACACTATACCTCACAATATCACACTATTTCTGCCTCACTTTGGCACACTATATCTTACAATGGCACACTATTTCTGCCTCACTATGGCACACTATACCTTACGATGGCACACTATGTCTGCCTCACTATGGCACACTATACCTCACAATGGCACACTTTCTGCCTCACTATGGCACACTATTATACCTTACAATGGCACACTATTTCTGCCTCACTTTGGCACACTATATCTGCCTCACTGATTTGTCCGCCTCACTACAGCCCACACTGTCTGCCTCACTATGGCACACTATGTCTGCCTCACTATGGAACTCAATGTTTGCTTCACTACGGCACAGTATTTCTACCTCACAATAGCACAGTATGCTTCACTGCTTTGACTCAGGGCCTGGCACATTGCAGCACCGCAAAGCATTCAGGAACGCAGAGGTCATATGTTTTTGTAGCTGCACATGAAAACACTGATCGCAGACACTAATCAAGTGAACATCAGCAAAACCATGTAATTCAATATGTCAATCTCCCTCTCTCTACATATTTCATGTTATGTGTGTGTGATGTGTGATCTGTGTGTGTGTTTGTGTGTGCGTGTGCATTGTGTGCGTGTGTGTGTGTGTGTGTGTGTGTGTGTGTGTGTGTGTGTGTGTGTGTGTGTGTGTGTGTGTATCTGTGTCTGTCTGTCTGTCCACGTTCCACGTTTTGTGTGTTTGTGTGCATGTATCAATACTTGAATTCATTTACATCATTTACTGTTTTCATTTCATGTTTTGTCAGTGTCTCTACTTGCTTGACTTCTTTTTTTTTCTTTTCTTTTTTTTTTTTTAAGTCTGATAAAGTTCAGTTCCTGTACGTGCATCGAGCGTGCTTTTGAGAAGGACCAGTCACATTACATTAGTGAAATCATCATTATTATCATCAACACTACTAATATCTATTACTACTACTATAATAGTATTATTATTATCATTATTATTACTATCACCATCACCATAATCATTATCTTCATTGTCATTACTACATTATTATCATCATAATCATCATTGATCATAATCATCATCGTTCCTCTCATTAAAGTATCAAATATCAAAGTTGAACATTCTCAGTCATGTGAGTGTTGGGAGGTTTATGAAAACAATCCTGTAAGGCAAGTCAATATTTTGTTGCTTATGGAAACAAGAAACCACCCAGCATGCACACCATTGAAAACAGAATCTAATTGCCTTAAAGGCCAGGTTAAAAGATAAAAATAAATAAAGAGGCTCCATAGGTAAGAGCCCACTTGTACATTCAAGTACATATGGAAGTTGCAGCCAACCAGATCACTGGGCCAACTCTCTAGCAGACACACATACACACACACACACACACACACACACACACACACAACACACACACACACACCCCCACACACACACATAAAATATAATATATATATATATATACACAAACACACATACTCATTGACTCATTCACACATATATATACATGCACATGCACACACACTCATTCACATTCTTACACACACACAAACATGGGGACACACACAATTCACACACACACACACACACACACACACACACACACACACACACACACACACACACATGCACATGCACATGCACACACACATGCACATGCACACACACACATGCACACACACCACACACACAACACACCACACACACAATTACCACACACACAAACACACACAGACACAACACACACACACACACACACACACACACACACACACACACACACACACACACTATTCCCATTGATGCTGATAATAATATGACATGAAATCATTTAAAACATCAAATCAGTACAGATACTGAGGGTTTAGAAAAAGTATGGAAGGCAGTTTAGAAACAGCATTATAATCACTGTTTTAAAATCAAAACTAGCATTATAATCATTATTTCCAAATCAAATGTAGCATTATGATTATTGTTTTCAAATTAGAACTAGCATTGCAATCATTGTCTTTAAATCAAAGCTAGCATTATAATTACTGTTTTCAAATCAAAGCTTGCTAGCATTGTAATCACTGTTTTCAAATCAAAACAGCATTATAATCAATGTTTTTGAAATCAAAACTAGCATTAAAATTACTGTTTTCAAATCAAAGCTAGCATTATAATCACTGTTTTCAAGTCAAATGTAGCATTATAATTATTGTTTTCAAGTGAGAACTAGCATTTTAAATCAAAATTAGCATTATAATCAGTTTACACATTGAATTTAGCATTGTAATCAGTCTTTGTATCAAAGCTAGCATTATACTCAATCATTTTGAAATCAAAACTAGCATTATAATCAGTTTTCAAATCAAAACCAGCAATATAATCAATGTTTTAGAAATCAAAACTAGCATTATCATTATTGTTTTCAATTCAAAACTAGTATTATAATCAGTGTTTTCAAATCAAAACCAGCATTATAATCAACGTTTTCAAATCAGAAGCGGTGTTATAGTCAATGCTTTCAAATCACAAGCAGCATTATAATCAGTGTTTTAATCAACCCATATAATCAGCATTTCAAATCGACTAGGATCATATTCATTGTTTTCAGACCTAAATCAGCATTATAATCATTATTTCACATGAAAACTAGCATTGTAATTATTGTTTTCAAATCAAAAGTAGCATTATAATCATGTTTTCGATTCAAACAGTCTTACACCAGTACCTTTCCTGAATGTTCTTTATAACTACAGTATAGGCACTTGAAAATGATACATGATGATAAGATACGTATATACCAAGAGAGTAACTAGAAAAGAGAAGAGTTGTGAGAAAATAAAAGCGACAGACAGACAGACAGACAGACAAAGACAATGGAGATGCTGTCTCCAAAAACGTCTGTGAGAAGTTCCCAGGTGTCATGACCAGCCATTTGTCTTTCCTCAACAAGCCCCCACCTGCCCATATCTCACACCATGGAAGATGTGATGAGAGCACTTGGACAATATCATAACCATACATCCTTGTGACTATGCGTGTAGGAAATGCCACCCTAACTGTGTGGAAATGATGCTCAACTGCAAGGAAATGGACATGAAACAAGCACATCTAAGTCACCTGGGAAATGTTCACAAAACAAGTGCACCTAAGTTACTTAGGGAAAAAGACACGAAACAAGTGCACCAAAGTACTTAGGAAATGGACATGAAACAAGTACATCTAACTTACTTAGGAAATGGACATGAAACAAGTACATCTAACTTACTTAGGAAACGGACATGAAACAAGTACATCTAACTTACTTAGGAAACGGACATGAAACAAGTACATCTAACTTACTTAGGAAACGGACATGAAACAAGTACATCTAACTTACTTGGGAAACGGACATGGAACAAGTACATTTAACTTAGGAAACGGACATGAAACAAGTACATCTAACTTACTGGGAAACGGACATGAAACAAGTACATCTAACTTAGGAAACGGACATGAAACAAGTACATCTAACTTACTTAAGAAACGGACATGAAACAAGTACATCTAACTTAGGAAACGGACATGAAACAAGTACATCTAACTTAGGAAACGGACATGAAACAAATACATCTAACTTACTTGGGAAACGGACATGAAACAAGTACATTTAACTTAGGAAACGGACATGAAACAAGTACATTTAACTTACTTAAGAAACGGACATGAAACAAGTACATCTAACTTACTTGGGAAACGGACATGAAACAAGTACATTTAACTTACTTAGAAACGGACATGAAACAAGTACATCTAACTTACTTGGGAAACGGACATGAAACAAGTACATTTAACTTACTTAAGAAACGGACATGAAACAAGTACATTTAACTTACTTAGAAACGGACATGAAACAAGTACATTTAACTTACTTAAGAAACGGACATGAAACAAGTACATCTAACTTAGGAAACGGACATGAAACAAGTACATCTAACTTAGGAAACGGACATGAAACAATGAATGAATGAATGAAAATTTATATCGCGCAACAAAAATCTCCATGCTATAAAAGCATGCTCGCGGCGCACGGTGGGGGGGAGAGGGGGGCACAAAAACAATTCCACACAGCCTTTGCACCAACATTCATAAAGGCATTCAAGGTATTCACATTCAAATAAGCAATCCCATACAACATTAGAAAAAGTGTGTCTTGAGACTAGATTTAAAGGATGAATGAGTCTTTTTCTCCCTGATGCTCATGGGAAGCATGTTCCACTTGGTAGGGGCAAGGTATTTAAATTCTCGCTGACCATATCTTTTGGTTTTAACATCCCTTGTCCCAGGAACATGAAGAAGAGACTTGGAAGCAGATCTCAGACTGCGAACAGGTTTATATTCAGAAAGAAGATCTTTAAGATAAGAAGGACTACTAGAGTTGAGTGCACGGAAGATAATAGTTAGTAGTTTGTGATTGATGCGTTGTTGAACTGGGAGCCAGTGCAGATTCCGTAAGATGGGAGTTATGTGTTCAGTCTTCCTGCATCTAGAGATTACTCTGGCAGCTGCGTTTTGTACAGCCTGCAGATGCTGTATTTTCACCTGTACATTTAACTTAGGAAACGGACATGAAACAAGTACATCTAACTTGGGAAACGGATATGAAACAAGTACATCTAACTTAGGAAACAGACATGAAACAAATACATCTAACTTAGGAAACAGACATGAAACAAGTACATCTAACTTACTTAGGAAATGGACATGAAACAAGTACATCTAACTTAGGAAACGGACATGAAACAAGTACATCTAACTTAGGAAACGGACATGAAACAAGTACATCTAACTTACTTAGGAAACGGACATGAAACAAGTACATCTAACTTACTTAGGAAACGGACATGAAACAAGTACATCTAACTTAGAAAGGACATGAAACAAGTACATCTAACTACTAGGAAACGGACATGAAACAAGTACATCTAACTTAGGAAACGGACATGAAACAAGTAATTAACTTAGGAAACGGACATGAACAGTACATCTAACTTACTTAGGAAACGGACATGAAACAAGTACATCTAACTTAGGAAACGGACATGAAACAAGTACATCTAACTTAGGAAACGGACATGAAACAAGTACATCTAACTTACTTAGGAAACGGACATGAAACAAGTACATCTAACTTAGGAAACGGACATGAAACAAGTACATCTAACTTACTTAGGAAACGGACATGAAACAAGTACATCTAACTTACTTAGGAAACGGACATGAAACAAGTACATCTAACTTAGGAAACGGACATGAAACAAGTACATCTAACTTACTTAGGAAACGGACATGAAACAAGTACATCTAACTTAGGAAACGGACATGAAACAAGTACATCTAACTTACTTAGGAAACGGACATGAAACAAGTACATCTAACTTAGGAAAGGACATGAAACAAGTACATCTAACTTACTTAGGAAACGGACATGAAACAAGTACATCTAACTTACTTAGGAAACGGACATGAAACAAGTACATCTAACTTACTTAGGAATGGACATGAAACAAGTACATCTAACTTGGAAACGGACATGAACAAGTACATCTAACTTAGGAAACGGACATGAAACAAGTACATCTAACTTAGGAAACGGACATGAAACAAGTACATCTAACTTACTTAAGAAATGGACATCTAAGTTAATTAGGAAATGGACAAGAAACGAGTGACTTAAGATACCTTCCTTGTAATTTGTATGTTTGCTTTCATGATTACTTTTTCTTTTTTTCTTTCTTTATATATCTTTTTTTTTTCCATTCATCCACTTGTACCTCCTTGGAACTGTGGGGAGACTGAACTGATGGTCAGATGCGAGATGATCACATTACCTAATTTTGTGCCAAAAAATATGGTAGTGGACTCCTGTTGCTCTCACCATTTCTCTCATCCTGGTGTTTTGGATTATGTCAAGCCCGATTTTGTTGACAGCCCTTCCTGAACCAAAAGTCTGATCCCTCATCATTGTCATGGGAGATGGACACTAACATAGTCAGGCAAATGAGACTATGGTAAAACTAAAACATGCCAACAAGCTGGTAGTGGATTATTTAACTGTTCAAAAAAACAAACAAAAAAGAAAAGGACTTTCATAACTCATTATCCCAATTTCTTCTCTTTGTTTCTTTGCTCCTCTATTTTCTGTGCTGCTTTAGTGCGGCTGATCCCACAATCCTCATTCCCGCTCCTCAACACACCACCAAACCTAAGTTCATTCAGTTCCAGCCCCAATGCCTAGAAAACCAACAGAGCCAGAGATGTCAAGCCACCATAAGGCCACCCACAAGAGGAGACTTCGCACTGCAGCCAGGTTCCTTTGATGGAACACAACAATGCCTTGTTCAGATCCAGGTTGCAAAATATTCTATAACAATTTCTTTATTTTACTGATTCAAATTCATAAATTCTCAGTCAGAAATCCACAGGATTCAAACTCATGAATTCTCTGTCAGAAATTCCACAGGATTCAAACGCATTAATTCTCAGTCAGAAATCTGTAGGATTCTAACTCATGAATTCTCAGTCAGAAATCTAAATAATTAATTCAAATTCACCAATTCTCAGTCAAAAATCCAGAGGATTCAAACTCAATTCTTGGTCAGAAATCCACAGGATTCAAACGCATTAATTCTCAGTCGAAATCTGTAGGATTCTAACTCATGAATTCTCAATCAGAAATCTAAATGATTCAAATTCATCAATTCTCAGTCAAAAATCCAGAGGATTCAAACTCAATTCTCAGTCAAAAATCTGCAGGGTTCAAACTCATGAATTCTCAGCCAGAAATCCATAGGATTCAAACTCATGAATTCTCTGTCAGAAATTCCACAGGATTCAAACGCATTAATTCTCAGTCAGAAATCTGTAGGATTCTAACTCATGAATTCTCAGTCAGAAATCTAAATAATTAATTCAAATTCACCAATTCTCAGTCAAAAATCCAGAGGATTCAAACTCAATTCTTGGTCAGAAATCCACAGGATTCAAACGCATTAATTCTCAGTCGAAATCTGTAGGATTCTAACTCATGAATTCTCAGTCAGAAATCTAAATGATTCAAATTCATCAATTCTCAGTCAAAAATCCAGAGGATTCAAACTCAATTCTCAGTCAAAAATCTGCAGGGTTCAAACTCATGAATTCTCAGCCAGAAATCCATAGGATTCAAACTCATGAATTCTCAGTCAGAAATCCATCGCGCAACTCAGCCCTGTTGACAACAATACATTTTTTTTTTATGTTATTACCACGTCACTCTCTAAAATGTACCATTTTGTGAATGGTGTTTTAACCATTACTACATTAAATGAATCAGGCTTGACCACACATGATTCACATCAAACATGGCATGTCTGTGTAATTTGACTGATGGTGCATGCAACCTTGGTATCTTCTTGTACATATAAACCAGTTATTGTTACTGTTATTTTTGTTTAAAGCCCGGCCGACTGCATACAACCATATCAGGACTATAATCATTTCAAAACATACACAATATTTCAACAGGAAAAGAAAATTAAGTACATGTATCAATGCATTTGCACACATAATCTAATTTACCACACAGGGGATTTAAAAAAACATACCCGAATACAAATTTAAATACAACCAAAGACATTAAAACATACATAAAAACAGGCCTTGATTACCTAAAACTGTTTCTGCACATCTCATTTCCCTAGAGCCAAAAATGCACTTAATAATATACCAAATTATCAATCCTAAGAGAAAGTACATTAAGACTTTATCAAACACATACAGGTGGGCCAGAAAGGCAGAAAATGATAGGAAGAAACGACAGAAAGCAAAGGAGGAAGACAGAAACAAAGAAAGTGACAGAAAAGAGGAAATTTCTAGCACAGAATTTCCAGAAGGTGGGGACACTATCTACACTGAAAGAGCCCACGGGGAAATATAAACCAATCATATGACTATGTACTTATGATTTCACATATCAAAAACTGCATTCAAACTGGCTTTTTTAATATTTTATGCTTTGGAGAGTATAATTAAATAATTTTATGATTGATCAGTTTTATTCAAATTTGCTTTCTTCAGTAATCATGAATATATAGGGTGGGGGGAGAAGGGGCCTATGAAACACTAAGCTGACACCACCAGACTGACAGAAATATTAAGACTGGCAAAGAACAGGCAAGTTTTCAATGTTGTGGGCTGGGACCGAACTCGAGATACCAGCTCTTAAATCAACATCTCTATCAGAAGAACCATCCAGGCCACGTAAAAAAAATTGTGGTTCAACTGGAGATTGAAACCAGGATCTCTCACATATGAGACAAGAGTGATAATCTCTACACTACCAAAACCTGCTTTAAAAAACACACACATACATACGCACAGAGTAATAACTGTAGTAGAAACCAAATACACACACACGCACACACACACGCATGCACGCGCACACACACACACACACACACATATAACAGCCATCGCAGCAGATGTACTAGTAGTAGTACCAGTAGCAGCATTAACAACAACAGTAGCAGGAGCAGTAGTATTAGTAGCAAAGGTTGTAATACGAACTGTATCAAAGCTGTAGAAACACTATTGCTAGAAAGAGGACATTTTAGAAAGACAAGAACACACACACACACACACACATACACACACACACACACACACACAAAGAAAACGAACACACACACACACACACACACACACACACACACACACACACACACACACACACACACACACACACACACACACACACACACACACACACACAAAACAAACAAACAACAAATGCCTAAACATCGTAGCAATTTCACAACTTACCAGCACAGCCACCCTATGAAGTTACTCTCGTCAGTCTATGCTACCTAGTTGTTAAGTGTGCGTGACCCTCACACATCCCTCAGAGTAACAACTTGAATAAATCATATCACAAGCTAAACAACTCACCAGTGGTCATGGTACTCTCTCCAGAATGCATCCCAGCCGTGAAAAGAGCACCAGACTCATCATCATCATCACCACAGTCCACACGGGCAATCAGTAAAGAGGAAACGCAGAGGAACACCTACAAACAAAATACAGGTGTGGCTCATGGACAGGTAAATACAATACCTTATATCTCGTATGTCCTTACTGTTTCACCGTGGTCTGAGTGGATGCACAGCTGTTTCATTTTCCACTGCCCACTCCCTCAACCCCCACCGCTACCCCCCTCCCCTGTATCTCTCCTTCCTCTTGGTAGAGGCATATGGTGGGTTGATACAGAGGGGCGGGCAGGCAGGCAGGGCAGGCGCAGGCAGGCAGGCAGCAGGCAGGCAGGCTCGTGGATGGGACTGACTCAGTGTCACTGCTTGCGGGATGGGGACTATTGACACTTACATATCATCTGTTAACCATGCTCTTGACACTACACACACACTGAAACACAAGCATGACACCATGCACATGCGTAACACACACACAACACACACACACACACACAACATATATATATATATACATACACATACATACACACAAACATACACATACATATACACACGCATAAATGACATGCATGCCCCAGCATGAGCGTGCGCGAGCACACACACACACTCATATGCATGACATACATGCACATGAGTGCGCAAACACACACACACACGCACGCGCACACACACACACACACATGCACACACACACGCACACATACACACACACCAGCATGTCTTCATCCCCAACTTAACCCTTCGACTCCCACACCTTGTCCACCATCATCCTGAATTGTCAACCAAGCTAGCAAAGCAAAACCTTAACCATAGAGGGTCTGACTCCCTCACTTTATCCACCAGCTTCCTGCAGGAAGTTTGTGGATAGGGTGAGGGAGTAAAAAGATAAAGTTTTCGCAGTTGGTGGATAGGGAGTGGGAGTCAAAGGGTTAAGACGTTAACCTGTCCTGGGCAACATATTGTCAGTACTGAAGGAAAGAATAATGTCTGACATAAAGTTAAAAAGATGCAGATGTCTGGGTCGATAACAGCTTTTTGCATAACTACCTTTGATTTTTGCACATAAATGTACAGCTTAAAGGGTCTATGCACTGTGGATCTTGTTGCTCTGAGATGGTGGTTGTTGGCTGGTGGTTTGTTTGTGTGTTTGTTTGTGTGTTTTGTGTGTTTGCTTGCTCACTTGCATCACTGCTTCTTTTTATCAGAACTCCTCCTACCCATCAAACTTTCCAATGCTGTCAAGTCTCAAGAAGCTTCCCTCTTAACCCTTTGACTCCCGCACCCTATTCATCAACTGCAAAAACTTAACCCTATGACTCCCTTACCCATCCACTACCTTCACACAGAAAGCTGGTGGACAGGGTGAGGGAGTCAAAGGGTTAACTTTTTGCTTTGTTAGCATGGTTGACAAAGCAGAATGCTGGTAGATAGGGCAAGGGAGTCAAAGGGTTAAATGTATCTCAGTCCTCACTAACAGCTTGCGGAAAGAAATCTTTCTCTGGTTTTGGCCTATCAACAACATGGACCTCCCTCCCTGTTATCTGAAAAGACAATGCAGTTGTCTGCTTACTTTTAAAAAGCACCTCAAAACACACCTTTTTTTCAGAAATATCTCCAAAATTCATAAATTAACGCTTGTGGCTCTTCCAGATCCAGTACTAGTGTAATGTATCTGTCTGTCTGTCTGTCTGTCTGTCTATCTATCTATATTGTGTGTGTGTGTGTGTCTGTCTATCTATCTATATTGTGTGTTTGTGTGTGTGTGTGTGTGTGTGTGTGTGTGTGTGTGTGTGTGTGTGTGTGTGTGTGTGTGTGTGTGTGTGTGTGTGTGAGTGAGATTCTCTGTGTGTGTGTGTGTGTGTGTGTGTGTGTGTGTGTGTGTGTGTGTGTGTGTGTGTGTGTGTGTGTGTGGTGTGTGTGAGTGAGATTCTGTGTGTGTGTGTGTGTGTGTGTGTGTATGTATGTGTGATTCTCTGTGTGTGTGTGTGTGTGTGTGTGTGTGTAGGTGTGTGTGTGTGTGTGTAAGTGGTGTGTGTGTGAGCGAGTATGCGCGCATATGGGTATGCATGGATGTGTGTGGTGTGTGTGTGTGTGTGTGTGTGTGTATGTGTGTGTGTGTGTGTGTGCGTGTGTGTGTGTGTGTATGCACATTTTGTGTGTGTGTATGCACATGTGTGTGTGTGTGTGTGTGTGTGTGTGTGTGTGTGTGTGTGTGTGTGTGTGTGTGTGTGTGTGTGTGTGTGGTGCGTGCACGTGCATGTGTGTGAGTGCTCAATGAGTGTAAGTACTTATATGTGCGTGTACTTTCATGTGTGTGATTGTCACTGAAATTGAAAAACACGTTTGTAGTTATTTCTGGTGAACCATGAAGTATGAGTGTGTGCACGCTTATCACTTCTGATGAGCCATGTTTATGCCGCTTTGATGTATCTATGAGTACATGTATCACATATGTCTGTACTGCATTGTAACATATTGACATGGCAATGTTTACGCTGTACTGATGTACTAGTGTGTGTATTTGACTGTGTTTGTCATTCATTACTGTACTGTACTGATGTACTAGTGTGTGTATTTGACTGTGTTTGTCATTCATTACTGAACTGTACTGTACTGATGTACTAGTGTGTATCTGACTGTGTTTGTCATTCATTACTGAACTGTACTGTACTGATGTACTAGTGTGTGTATTTGTGTTTGTCATTCATTACTGTACTGTACTGATGTACTAGTGTGTGTATTTGACTGTGTTTGTCATTCATTACTGTACTGTACTGTACTGATGTACTAGTGTGTATCTGACTGTGTTTGTCATTCATTACTGAACTGTACTGTACTGATGTACTAGTGTGTGTATTTGTGTTTGTCATTCATTACTGTACTGTACTGATGTACTAGTGTGTGTATTTGACTGTGTTTGTCAATCATAACTGTACTGTACTGATGTACTAGTGTGTGTATTTGTGTTTGTCATTCATTACTGTGCTGTACTGATGTACTAGTGTGTGTATTTGTGTTTGTCATTCATTACTGTGCTGTACTGATGTACTAGTGTGTGTATTTGACTGTGTTTGTCATTCATTACTGTACTGTACTGATGTACTAGTGTGTGTATTTGACTGTGTTTGTCATTCATAACTGTACTGTACTGATGTACTAGTGTGTGTATTTGTGTTTGTCATTCATTACTGTGCTGTACTGATGTACTAGTGTGTGTATTTGACTGTGTTTGTCATTCATTACTGTACTGTACTGATGTACTAGTGTGTGTATTTGACTGTGTTTGTCATTCATTACTGTGCTGTACTGATGTACTAGTGTGTATTTGACTGTGTTTGTCATTCATTACTGTACTGTACTGATGTACTAGTGTGTGTATTTGACTGTGTTTGTCATTCATTACTGTACTGTACTGATGTACTAGTGTGTGTATTTGACTGTGTTTGTCATTCATTACTGTATTAACGTGGCAATGTTTATGCTGCTTGTAATAATTATTATTATTATTATTGTCGTCATCGTCATCATCTTCATCATTATTATTATTATCATTACCATTATCATTACTATTTTATTATCCTCCATCTCCTCCTCATAATTGTTGTTAGTATTATCACTTCACGAACCATCTCAACAACCAACACCCTGCCATCAACTTTACCTACAAGGTAGAAGACAACGGCAGCATCGCGATGTTGGATACCCGCATCACCCGGACGGAGACAGGCCTTGCCTTCTCCGTCTATAGAAAGCCGACCCACACGGACCAGTACTTACAATTCGACAGTCACCAGCCACTGGAACACAAGCTTGGAGTAATCCACACCCTCACCCACCGAGTGAAGACCATCTGCTCTACCGACATCGCTTGGGAAGAAGAGGTGCAGCACATCAAGAAAGTACTCAGTGTGTCGGGATACCAGAAGTGGGCCCGGGATATCCCGGGGGGCAAGAAAACCATACCCCACCCCTCTACTGAACGGCAAACCCCTTCGAGAGGGCACGTCTCCATGCCATACGTCAGCGGTGTCACTGAGGCTCTCAGCAGGAAGATCAGGAAGTTGGGAGTCAATGTCCACGCCAAGCCCACCAACACCATCAGAAGCCAGGTAGTCCATCCCAAAGACAAAACTGATAAATTGGACAAATCGGGTGTGATATACAAGATAGACTGTCAGGACTGTGACCAAAGTTACACTGGCGAAACTGAGCGCAACTTGCACAAAAGACTAAAAGAACACAAACGTGAGTCCTCTCCAGTGGGGAAACATCTGACCCACACCCAATATCACTTTGAAAAGGACAATGTGCAAGTTCTCAACAAAGAAGCAGGATGGTTCCAGAGGGGAGTAAAGGAGGCAGTCTACATCGCCGCAAGGAACCCCACCCTCATCCATGACCGGGGCCGACACAACCTGCCTTCAGTGTACTCCTCACTCGTTCAGTCGCGCTGTTGTGAGTTTGCTCACAGCGGTGCGCACTGTAGCCAGATCTCAACCCGGCAGTTGCGCTGAAGAAGTCGGCCGGATCGCCGATGAAAGCTATGCAAGTGAGCCATTTTACTGAGAGATATGTTTAGCCCGGTAGTCATTATTATCATTGATGTTACTATTACTACTATTATTATTTATTATTAATTATTATTATTTATTACCATTACTATCATTATTATTATTACTACTATTATCATCATCATCATCATTATTATTATTATTATTTCATTCATGCGCAGCAACTCCATGTGCACACAAATGTATGAATGGGCTTTTATGCACTTCGTTACCCCACAATTAAGCCAGTCATATCCATTTTTGGGAGTGTGCTTGCTGAGTGTTTGTTTTCATGTTTCCAGAAGGCACCAAGCACAGACATGGCTTTCAGGATCTTTAACATGAGTGTTCAATATTTTGCATGTGTATACACATGAGGGTGTGTTCAGTCACTAGCAGATAAGCACAAATGGTGATCTGGGAGATTGTTAGTGTTATTTTTGTTTAAAGCCCAGCCAACTGTGTAGAGCCAAATCAGGGCTATAAGCATTTCATTACAGCACAATACTTCAACAGGAAAAAAAATGAAAAGAAAATTACGGAGATGCTCTTGGCACTGACCACTCCGTCCAATTTATCACACATGGGATTTAAAAAACATACCTGAATATAAATTAAAAAATAACTAAGGACACTAAAACATATATAAACAGGTCTAAACTGCCTAAAATTGCTTCCACATATCTTACTTCCCTAGAGACAAAAAATGCTCTTAATGCATGTACCCAATTATCAATCATAGAGAGAAAGTCCTAAGACTTTATTAAACAAATACAGCTGAATGGACCGGCAAGGCAGAAAATGACAGGAAGAAATGACACAAAGCAATGGAATAAGGCAGAAACAAAGAGAGTGACAGAAAAGAGGAAATTTCTAGCACAGAATTTCCAGAAGGTGGGGATACTATTCATACCAAAGGAGCCCCCAGCATCCCCATAGGGAAATCTGGGAGATGGGAAAAAACTTCCATCCTCTGCTATCAGGCAGGTCCCAACCAGATTCGAATCAAGTCTTTCCATGCCCATCCTATGGGTTTCCATAATAGTTTACTTTTCATTGATCATGAGAGATTGAAACCATTTGTTTCTTAAGTGGAGGAGACCAAAAAGCCATCAAGAGAGGATGAAGACGTTCTGTGAAACCCTGGTCTTGTGACTGAGTCAGAACACACAGACACATAAAACAATTCAGTTTAATAGCTGAAAGAGATAGGCACAAAATTCCTGCTGATTCATCTGTACAAATACAGAAAACAAGGTATTATTTGGTGTTGACAAAACTAGGCTTACAGCTTTGGTATCTGATTCAATTATCCTAACGGAAAATGTAAACAGAAACCAGAAAAAACACGAAAGAAGAATACGAACGCGTATTAAATACAACAAGGCAAGATAGGCACAAATTTTCGGCCAACTGGCCTTTGTCAAGTGTAAGATTACAAACAAATAAACACCAGATACAAAAATTATGAGAAAAAGACTGAAACTTCCCTGCTGCTGTGTCCAATGTGAGAAAAGGAATATAAACTGACTAAGATGACATCCATGTATCTGGTGTTTGTTTGTTTGTAACCTTACGCTTGACAAAGGCCAGTTGGCCAAAAATTTGTGCATGTCTTGTCTTGTTTTATTAATACGACGTACACATTGGAATTCTTCTTTCGTGTTTTTCCTGGTTCCAGTTTGCTTGAACGTGGGCAGTCACGCTTGTTTTGGATTTGGGATATTGTAATTTAACAAATTATTATTAAAACATACTTTGTCAAACATAACCTCTTTAAAATATCTTGCCACAAACTATCATGTAAAAGAATATGATGCAAAACTGATGTGAAACTTGCACAAGATTAAAACAAATTGGATGCCATGTTTACCATTAACAACCAAAACTTGTTATTAGATTGAAACAAACTTGGCTGCCATGTTTACCATTAACAACCAAAACTTGTTATTAGATTGAAAGAAATTGGCTGCCACATTTACATTAACCAAAATTATTATTGAAACAATTGCTGCACATTACTATTAACAAAAACTTTATTAGATTGAAACAAATTGGCTGCCACATTTACCATTAACAACAAAAAATTGTTATTAGATTTAAACAAATTGGCTGCTCTGTTTATCATTAACATCGACCAAAACTTGCTATTGTTTGTTCAAGTAATAATACATGTGACTGTTTAGTGTCTCACCTGTCAGCATCATCCAAAGGCTCCGTCTTGACTTTTGTGGACAACTTCTTCAATACTTAAGCCACTGATGTTCGTTATGTTCTTGATGTATGAGACTGGAGGTCTGCCTTTCTTCCTTTTCGCCTGTTTTTCCTTGAAATGTATGCAGTAAAGTATCATATCAGTTTGACAACTACCCAAACCTGATATTGTTTGTACAATTCATAATACATTAACTGTCAATTTATGCAATGAAATATAGCAAGTCTGACTTCTTCAAGATCTGTCTGTGTATGCTGACAAGTCTTTTTCATATTAACATCTGACTACTTATTAAGCTTTCTCACCGAAAGAGTATATATCTGTATTTTAAAAATGGGATATTTTGCATGAATTGGATTTTTTTCTGACAATGCAACTGCAATTCAATTCAATAGCACTTTATCGATCCACATGGAAATTCATTTGTTCATTCAATTATTGCTATTTTGTTTAGCATTTGTCTGTATTAGTTAACTGTTAACTGTCGGAGTTACCAGGTTCAGTGTTGGCCGCTGCATTCTTTGACACCAACATCTCCCTCCAAACTTCTCTGTCTTAAATTTTGCGGAGGACTTCTTGAATATTTAGGCCACTGATGTTGGTTATGTTCTCAATGTACGAGACTACAGGTCTGCCTTTCTTCCTTTCTGCCTCTGTTTTTATTTGAAAAATGGTTGCCATGAGGTGTGTTCTTGCTACATGACACATGTCCAATGTATTTTAGTCTTTTCTTGTTGATGTCTGCTAGTAGTTTTCTGGTGGTATCAAATTCTTCCAGGATGCTTTCATTAAAAAAACAAAACATTGACAAATCACACATATATGTGCATGCACGTGCACACACACACACAAACACACACACTACAAATACACATACACACACAATGGCAAAACATGCACACATACAAACACCAAACCATTTACATTAATACATATGACATAAGCATGATAACTTCCCATAATTTTAAACAAAAGGTGGACAGTGCCTTTAAATCATCACATTCATAAGTGCTGATCCACACCTCTGCTCGACACATTGTACATGCATTTTATTGATCAACTCAGTATATTTTACAATCCCAATCAAGATAAAATGAAGCATCAGCTATGCATGCATGGGTGCTTGCAATTTATAGTGTGCTGAAACATATTTAAAGTCGCATATTATTTGGAGGCAAAAACCATCCATGACTCATTCTCAATTCTGTCCACTTTTTCTGCCTGGTCAACTGATATTCACACTTTTTATGTTTAATATCAATTATAATTACAGCCAGGTTATACATGAAAATAATTCGTTCTCACATTAAACTTTAATTCTGTATCAGAGTTAAAGTTAATCTCGTATCATTGTCGTTATGAACTCTCTCTCTCTCTCTCTCTCTCTCTCTCTCTTCTCTCTCTCTCTCTCTCTCTCCTCTCTCTCTCTCTCTCTGCCCAAGAACACTGTTGTAACCACTCTAGTGTACTGTGTTATGTTGATTATATTTGTGTAAATGTATGATGTATATTCACAACCCCTTCATGGGGGGCTATGGCCTATGACATGAATAAATCACCTGAACTCTCTCTCTCTCTCTCTCTCTCTCTCTCTCTCTCTCTGAGCATGTGTGTATACATACATACACATATATGCATGTATATTCAAATGTGTGTATACATACATACACGTATGCATGTATGTATACACACATTTGAATATATATGCACGTATGCATGTATATTCACAAGTGTGCCAGTACATATCTGTCTGTTGATGTTGCCTGAAGATATGTTGAGATCTCTAACACCCCACTCCTCAAAAATTGTTCAGGTTATGTGAAATATTGTCTATCAAAATGTTTGCTCATGAAGGATTCATCACACTCAAGCAATTCCATATGAGCTCCACCCAAACTTGCCCATATATATCTGGCATACACCTTGAACCGGCACCAAACCCTATGCACTGGAAAGGTCTTGAAATGGACAGAGATAAGTAGACCTATTAAACACTAAGCTGACACCATCAGAATGACTGGAGCATTAAGATGGGCAGTGAAGAGGTCAGTTTTTATATTGTGAGTTGGGATTAAACCCAGACATTTGATTTTGAGTCCATGGCGCGATCAGTTTCAGTTTCTCAAGATGACGTCTCCACACTCGGAATGAATTCCACATACACTTACATCACAGGTGATCATACCTTAAGCCTTAAGCCTGCACATAAACCCATGAGCTGACAAGGTCCTACCTAGCATATGTTTTACCTTGCCTACATTTGTTTTTACTGGTATTGTATCAGTCTATCATTGGAACAATCTTGGCTACATGAAAATGATGTGTATCTGCGTATCATATCTCCAAAGAAAAGAACAGAAAAATAAATAACTGAAGGCCTGAATTACAACACAACTAGCCACTCAATGTAAACTTGTCTCACATCATTGAAAGCCCCCGAGTCAATGTAGAAAAACCTCCACAGCCTACCAACAAGATGAAAACAATATTTCCATAATCATAGCCCCGCCGGTCTGTTAACAACTTCCAAGGAAAGAAAAGAGGAAATAGGTAATAAATAAATCAATCAATAAACCAATAAATCAATAAATAAATAGATAGATAAATAGGTAGATAAAAATAAACAAATACCAACAGAGCCAGTCAGCCCAAATAAAAACCTGCAGCAAGTTTGAAGGTCAAGACAAAAAAACGGTGAGCACAAAGGTAACGCCCCTTAGTGTGATGATTCTAAAAAAAAATTTAAAAAGTCTGAGAGTCAAACCTATGACCCCTGCATGATTAGCATGACACTGTAACCAATTGAATTAACAGGGTTCCACCACAAAGCACTGATAGCAAGAACTTCTGGCATATTAATGGGGTAACATCACAAGGCATCAGCGAAAGTTCTTGACTTTAACAGTGCAGCATGTTAGCAAAATCAATGAGCAATTTTTTTTCCCCGGCAGATTTCAGTTTTGGAGATACTATGCACAGCTAATATTCTAGCCCTTTGACTTCTGCACCCTGTCCACCAGCATTCTGCATTGCCAACCATGCTAGCAAAGAAAAAACTTTTTCCTTTGATCCCCTCACCCTATTCACCAGCTTCCCACAAAGAGTCAGAGTTTTAAGTTTTTGCAGTTGATAGGTAGAGTGTGGGAGTCAAGGGTTAATATGTATGCTATCTTCACATATATATATATGAGACTGATAAAAGAAAATTTGTCTTACCAGACTTCAACGCACTACGGATCCATACCTTGGTGAAGTTGGTCATCAACATATGGCATGTTCATCATTTAGTTTACTGCAGGCTGTATATATATTCTAATAGATCCTGTGACCTGCAATAGAACCTGTATCCTGTGAGTTTGTGTTTTTCTTGTTCTTTGTGTTCCTGCTATTGTTAATTTGCATGTTTCTTAACAGAGCATACAAACATCAAAAGTCAGTTATTAACATCTATGTAAACAACAGTGTCCATACAGATCTGTTTGCTGCCCATCTTAATGTTTCTATCATTCTGTGAACTGTCAGTGTAGTGTTTCAAGGATCCCTCTATGCCCCCCACCCCTACTCCTTTTCCCCACTTTAAGATTTGGGAATCTGTCAGATAACTGCTGGCAGATTTGAATGGACTGTACAATAGAATTGTCTGAACGTAATAGTTCTCTCTTGAACAAACTCTGAACTTCTGTAAATACTACTGGTACAATAATTTTTTTAAAATGATCAGTATATTTGTCCCTGGTACAGAGCACACATTCAGTCAATTAACAACTCTTAACTTTGAAATATGATGGATAACGTTATCCACAATGTGATGACGGCAAACTATGTTATGGCAATATTATATCCAGACTTATTAAGAATGGCAGTGTGTGCTTGTGTGTGTGTGTTGTGTGTGTGTGTGTGGTGTGTGTGTGTGTGTGTGGTGTGTGAGTGTGAGTGTGATGGTGTGTGTGTGTGATGTGTGTGTGTGTGTGTGTGTGGTGTGTGTGTGTGTGTGTGTGTGTGGTGGTGAGTGGTGTGATGAGTGTGTGTGTGTGTGTGTGTGTGTGTGTGTGTGTGTACGTGTGCGCGCGTGCGAGTGTGTGTGTGTGTGTGTGTGCGTGTGTGAATGAAGAGTGTGGGATGAGAGAAAAATGTAAGTTTACATGTGACCGAGTAAAGTATGATACTTGTTTTCTATCTCACGCTGTACCTGCAAGTGTGGTGTGTGAGAGAGAGAACGAGCAAGCGAGAGAGAGAGAGAGAGGGGTGGGGTTGAGCAAAAGTGAGACAGCATGAGAGAGAGTGTGTGTACAGAAAGAGAGAGTGTGTGTGTAGAGAGAAGAGAGACTGAGAGAGAATGTGTAGAAAGAGACAGAGAGAGTGTGCGTGTACATGTACGCGCAAGAGCAAGCACAGGCACACCGCTGACAAATACACTCGTTATTTAACTAACACAACGTGACACAAACTAACAATGACAGCTTTCTTAATTATTCTCACCTAGATCTATATTCTATACACACAATATCATAAATTCGACAACCATACATGTAATATATATACTACATATCAATACCAAACAATTGATAAAGTAACTGCATAAATCATTTTGTTGGAACAGTTCACCAATCAACGCAGTATAATGACCAGTGTAGACAAACATTTTTGATTACAGGTTATTATACCATCGTAACCATGCACGAACACAGTGGCTATGATCTAGATATCTAGACGTAATTAGTGATCACTCATAATTTTTCGACTCGCAGCTGTACAGTTTTTAAGCTTAAGACAAAGGCAGTGCAAATTTGCACCAGCAAATGTTTCACCGACCTTATTTAGTGGCCTAATTTAGGCTTCCATCGGTGGTAAACCCTAATTTCCTGTTTGCGTTGCACGTGTCAACACAATTGACCTACTCCGAAACAGCCGTAGTTTCGTACACGTTCGCTCTCTCTCTCCCTCTCTCTCCTCTCTCTCTTTCTCTGTGATGTGTGTGTGTGTGCGTGTGTGCGTGCGTGTGTGTGTGTGTGTGTGTGTGTGTGGTGAGTGCGTGCGTACGTGTGTGTGTGTGTGTGTGTGTGTGTGTGTGTTGTGTATGTGTTTTAATTAAAGACGTGGTGTGTGTGTGTGTTTAGATTTTCTTTAATGTTGGTTTTAGTATGTTTCGAGTTTTTTCAAGAGGGATTCATCAAACTCTGATAATTACATTCACGCTCCTAAGCCTGTGTAAAACCCTGTGTGCTTGCAACACCTTGAAAAAAAAATGGATTAGAGGGAAGAACCTATGAAACATTAAGCTGACACCACCAGAATGATGGAAATCTTGCGATGAGCAACGAATAGGCCAAAGTTTAATGTTGTTGGCTGGCACTTTAACTTCACATACCGGCTGTAGAGTATACTGCTTTGTCAAAAGAGCTAAACAGCATGCAAGCAATAAGAGAGAGAGAGAAGAGAGAGAGAGAGGAGAAGGAGAAGGAAGAGGAGAAGAAGAAGAAGAAAACAAGATAAAAAAAAGAAAGAAAGAAAAAAGAAAAGAAGAAGTGGTGCACCCAAGTGTTGAACCAACAACCCCTGAGTTATGAGCGTGGCGCTCTGACAGCTGTGCTACGATAAAAATATAAAAAAATAAAAAAGAGAAGGAGAAGGAGCAGAAGGAGGATGAGGAGGAGAAGAAGAGGAAGAAGGAGAGGAGGAGAAGAAGAAAAAGAAGTTGAAGAAGAAGGAGAGGAGGAGGAGGAAAAAAGAAGAAGATGATGATGATGATGATGACGATGATGATGATGATGATGATGATGATGATGATGATGATGATGATGATGATGATGCTGATGATGATGAGATAGAAGAAGAAGAAGAAAAGAAGGAGAAGAAGAGAAGAGGAGAGAGAAGAAGGAGAAGAAAAACAAGAAGAAGGAGAAGAAAATGAAGCAGAAGAAGAAGAAAACGAAGAAGAAGAAGAAGAAAAAAACGAAGAAAAGAAGAAGCAAAAAAAGCAAAAGAAGAAGAAAAAGAAGAATTTCTGAGAAGAATGATCAACTGCTAGATCTTCACGAACCTGCATAAACTGCAAGACACTGCCAGTCCCCACATCGTTACGCTGTGACAAAGAACAAGAAGAAGAAGAAGAACAAAAAAAGAAGAAGAAGAAGAAGAAAACGAAGAAAGAAGAAGAGGAGGAGGAAGAGAACTACAGTGGATCAACCGAGGATTGAACCCACAAACCCTGCGGGATGAGCACGTGCTCTAACAAATCACCTGTTTTATGAATAATTCTACCTAACGGCACAATCACACCATATGAATGATTCTACTAACGGCACAATCAAACTATCTTTTGTACTGCATCGTATGGATACTTCTACGTAACAGCGCAATCACATAATGTTTTATATTAAGTTGTATGGATAATTCTAACAGAACAATCACATCATCTTCTGTGCTAAGTTGTATGAATAATTATATTTAACGCACAATCACGTAATCTTTTGTACTACGTTGTACGAACAATTCTACCTAACAGCTCAATCACTTATCTTTTGTACTACGTTATAGGAATAATGTTACCTGACGGCACAATCACATGGTCTTTTGCCACTTACGTTTGTGGGAATAATTCTACCTAACAGCACAATCACATAATCTTTTGTACTACTTGTAGGAATAATTCTATTTAACACACAGTCACATAATCTGTTTTTACTACGTTGTAGGAACAATTCTACCTAGCAACACAGTCATGTAATCTTTTGCACTAAATAATTATGAATTAGACAATTTTAATTCGCGGGGGAGTATGTAATCTGGCCTGTTAGATGAGACAGTTCCGCAGGCACGAGTGTATTCGTTTGTTGATATTAACGGGAGGTAATCCCACAAATATTTGAACACTGTATTATTTATGTAGTCATTTCCCTTTATAGGTTTTAAAGCCTACCATGTGTGTGCTGTGTACATTAGTGTGTGTACGGTGTGTGTGTGTGTGTGTGTGTGTGTGTGTGTGTGTGTGTGTGTAGAGAGAGAGAGAGAGGAGAGAGACAGAGACAGACAGACAGACAGACAGAGACAGACTAGACACAGACAGAGGACGGAGACACAAGAGACAGAATGATAATGATAATAATAATAAACATATAGGTTATTTGCTAAAGCTTTCTTTTTTCAACTATCGTTGCTCACATGCTGGTGTTTTTGTTTCCACAGAGAGAGCTACAAACGAGAGACAGAGACTAGAGAGAAAGAGAGAGACAGAAAGAGACAGACAAGAGACAAAAGAGAGAGACAGAGAGAGAGAGAGACAGAGAGAGACAAAGAGAGACAGAAGACAGACAGACACAGAGAGAGAGAGAGAGAGAGAGAGATGAGAGAGAATGATAAATGATTATTTATTTTCCAACAGTAGAGTTTATTTGCTAAAAGCCTTTTTATGTTCAATCTTACTGTTGCTCGCACTGCATGTTTTTCTGTTTCTAGACAGACACGAGAGAGAGAAGAGAGAGAGAAGAGAGAGAGAGAGAGACAGACATAAGACAGAAAGAGAGAGAGACAGAAGAGACAGACAGACAGACAGAAGAGAGAGAGACAGAAGAGAGACAGACAGACAGACAGACAGAAAGAGAGAGAGACAGAAAGAGAGAGAGAGACAGAAAGAGAGAGAGACAGAAAGAGAAGAGACACAGAAAGAGAGAGAGACACTTACACAGAAGAGAGAGACACACACAGAAAGAGAGAGAGAGACAGAAAGAGAGAGACAGAGACAGACAGACAGACAGACGGACGACAGAAAGAGAGAGAGACAGAAAGAGAGAGAGAGAGAGATCGGAATTCGGAACTCGGAACTGGAAACTCGGAATTTTAATGAATATAAGACAACAGCCCCTTTCATGGGTTTAGAATCAGTACACACATATTTGTCGTAAAAACAATGGTAGGCAACAAACTCCAATAGTGATGATCTTAAATGACCATACGATATGTTTCAGCTCTTATAGACACAGACATGTAATTTAAAGACAGAGAGAAAGGAGAGAGAGAGAGAGAGAGAAGAGAGAGAGAGAGAGAGAGAAAGAAGAGAGAGAAAGAGAGAGAGAGAGAGATTCAAAATACTTTATTCTATCATTCAAGGTAGTTGTATTGCAACTGGCCCCTCTGTAACTGTCTTATAACTAGTCCTTGCAGCACGCTACACTATATATAACTTTATTAAGCTTAAAGACGTAAACGCGAAACACAGTACTTCAAGTCAAAACTAAACAAATAAAATAGAAACAAGTTGTAAAAATATGTGACAAAAGTACAAAAGGAAAGGAGACAGTGAAGGAAGCATTAAAAATAAAAGAAATATATACATAAAAAAAAAAAGGAGGGAGGGGGTGGGGAGTAGTGGAGTGGTGGTCTATAGTTAATGATGCGTCGTCTTTTTGTTACGTATTTCTTTATTCCTTTAATTTAACCAAAATTCGTAAATAAAGTGTGCAAATGCATGACATAGACAAAGTGAAGGAAAATCACAGTACAAAATTAATAAACCTAACATTGATATCTGAGACTGATATTTGACGCCAGTGAATATGAATGACGAAATGAAGGATTTTGCACTATCACGTCATTGTAATACACATTTCCTGGCCCAGTTACGTACGACGTATGCTTATGACAGGAAGGGAACGCCCACAAACTACGTAATGAGTGCGGACTCCCACAGAGTACTATGAAATATGACTGGAACCAATTAATAAGTGACGAAAGAAAGGCTTAACATCCTGTCTTGTGACAGGATGGTATGTCTGAATCATGATGTGTGTTTGTGAGTGAGTGAGTGGTGTGGTGTGTGTGTGTGTGTGTGTGTGTGTGTGTGTGTGTGTGTGTGTGTGTGTGTGTGTGTGTGTGTGTGTGTGTGTGTGTGTGTGTGTGTGTGTGTGTGCGTGAGTGTGTGTTCTCCGTACAACAGCACT
>CM060307.1:99988212-100028212 GCA_030674185.1 Monoplex corrugatus | reverse complement strand
ATCGAACGCAGGACCATCCGATTGGAAATCTGAAGTCTTACCCACTTGACCACTGCGTTCGTGGCTGTGTAAGTGAAAGAGAGACATCGGTGGTCTAGTGGTAGAATACTCGCCTGTCACTCAGCGGTACTTATTTTTTGTTCTTTTGTGTGTGCATGTGCGTGTGTGTGTGCGTGCGTGTGTGTGTGTGTTTGTGTGTGTGTGTTTGTGTTTGTGTATAATATATATATATATATATATATATATATATATATATATATATATATATATGTGTGTGTGTGTGTGTGTGTGTGTGGGTGTGTGTGTGTGTGTGTGTTGTCTGGTTCTGTTGACATTACTGTGGGACTCGAAGTCTGATGTCTCGAGTTTATTCCCAACCCCCAACATGCCCAAAAAGATTTGTTTTCTGCTTATCTTAACGCTCCAGTCATTGTGGTGGTGTAGCTTAAGTCTTTAGTCTTTCAGTCATAAATTCTCCAGGTTTTCCGTTTGTCATCTTTCATTTCAAAACCTGCCCAACATACAGAGTTTTGCGTAGGCTAGAGGAATCTACCAGATTGTCACTCAGTGGTATACAATGATGATAGTAATAATGACAACAATAAAGATAATGATAATAATAATAATGACAATAACAGTAATAATAGTAACAATAACAACAACAACAACAACAACAACAATACTACTACTACTACTACTACTAATTTCACTTCTATATTGCAGTTGTCCATGCCAAAAATATATTTGGGTAGAACGCATATGGAACCATCCAAACATTATGGATGCCCCTTGAAGAGACTCAGATTCAAATTGTTGCTCATGTTGGGTGAATCTATGGAGCACTTGTGGGCCTGGAAGGAATAAGGGTGGGGGAGGGGGAGGGGGGAGGGGGGAGGGGGAGATGTATTGTGATGGTGTGTTGTGGTTTGGGCTAGGTGCGATTCTATACTGTCGTGGTTTCATTTAGCATCTACTGTGGACAGTCAACACACAAAGTCAGAACAAGATTGAGGCAACTGAAACGTGGTTTCTAAGAAGAAGGTTGAAAGTTCCATGGACAGCACAGAAAACAAACGAGACAGTCTTGAAGAAGGCAGACACAAGAAGAATATTTATGAAGAAGATTAGGGAAAAAACAAGCAACAATTAGGCCTATAGGACATTTTATGAGGCAAGAGAAATTGGACGGACTTGCAGGGTAGCTGAGGACAGAGAGGGTGGAAGATGTACTTGCGGCAACATGGGATAGATACATATGGAGGGCCATGATCGCCAACGCCATGCAGCAGGACGCTTGATGATGAAGAGAAATTAGAGCACCTAGTCATAACAAGAAAGATGGAAGGAAAAAAGCACCAGGTAGACCCAGGGAGAAAAAAATTTGACGGACTTGCAGAGTGGCTGAGGACAGAGAGGTTGGGAGATGTAACCTACTTGCAGCGACAAGGGATAGATTCGTATGGAGGGCAATGATCGCCAACGCCATGCAGCAAAGCACATGGTGATGATGATGTGGTAACTGGGAGAGGTGCTAATTGCGCTGTGTGATCTCGACGGGTGATAGTTAAGTGAGCAAGTGAGCAAGACACTGGACTTACAATCGGAAAGTGTGCGTTCGAACCCTACCTGGGTATCTCGTGCTTGTGGTGTGTACGGCTGTGTATGTGTGTGTGTATTCTTTTTTTCGTTTCTTTGTTTCTGCTTTTTTGTGTTTTAGGGTGCTTTTCTTTTCTTAACTATTGGCACTCGGATGACCCGACCCTACATGCGTGGACATGCGAGGAAGTACAAGTAAGCAGAATACTGAATTCCGCGAATGAAATTCAGTGGTTCTGGCACCATGTCATCTTCAGTTCAGTTTCTCAAGACGGCGTGTCACGTCTGCGTTTTGAATAAATTCCATAGTCTATGCACTGACGCCACAGATGCCACGCGACCGATAAGAACCAAAATGATCATGAATTTCACAGCACTATGTGAATTGCGATACCTTGTTTGGGGGAAGTAATGGGCCGCGAAAACACCGCTGGAAAGCCTATTACTAGTCCTCCTCCTACTACTAAGACGCCAAAGTTGGAGCGCATATGCAATTCCCGACTGCGATGACTCCCTGTTTAACAATTTTCAGGTTTGGGACAGAAAGAGGGGTGAGGCAGAGGGTGGATGGGGAAAGGGGGAGGACTTTTTAGACTAGGGCCAAAAAGGCTTGACACCGATTTTCACCTGTGCGAGCCCGACCCTTAATTCGTCTGGCGTGGTCACTGACCTCGTCCCACCTTCACAAAATCCTCTCGAAAGCGTTTTCAGCATCGTCCCCTTCCTTTTCTTTCTCTTTATGCCACAATCGGTAATCCAACTTCAAAATAATTAGAATTTTCGCAAGAGTAAAGACGGAATAACCACGGATGTAGGCTACATTGACTGTACGTCAATGGAATGATTGGCACCTATGCCTAGGTTCTCTATGGGAATGAATCATGGCATCCGGGCTTTAGTCATATTTAGGAATATTGGTTCATAACCCGTACTGGGCCTCAACAGTCGACTTAGGCTAGCCGTGAAATGTCGTAAAGCGCACTGTTCGGTGTGTGCACGAGAAACATTTTGCCGCTATGGCGGGGATACACGAAGGTCCCGAATTTGGGATCGGTGATTTTGTTCTTTTACACCAAGTCACGCTTGATGAATTTATGAATAATCTCAAACACAGGTTGGTGTTATGTTTTATCTTCTATTTGTTCCGTGTTTTAAGCGTTCCGTTGTCCTTCCTGATGTGTCGTCTGCTTTGGCTGCCAAAGTGGATCAATATTCGGTTTGAGATTTCTCACCTGTTAGGTCATTATCAGAACTGTGATTACCTGCGGCTGAATTTGAAACGATCGCCCGTCGATACTCTTTTGAAACAACACTATGTTGATATGACTGAAATGCAATCGTTTTTAGTAATTTTACTGATTTATTCAGCTTGGTTTGAAACAAACTGACCCATCACACACGTCTGTGTTACTGTTACTGTAGATCTATTTGTTCCAGTAAATCTATGTTCACATACACTTTAACTAAGTTTACATTAAAAACTGTATAATTTCTCTGCAATACAGTGAAAACTGTTTGCAGTCCAGAACGTGTGGCATTTAAACTATTTACTATTGAAATATTATCGTGTCTAGCAGACAACTCAAGGCCGGCCTAGACTCTAGTTCCAAACACTTCCGTAAACTCCGACCATGACCACACGAGTTTAGCCTAGCTTTTCGCTGCGGGCGCGGTCGTAGAACAACTGCTTCTGTCGGTTCTTCTACTAGCGAGTTTTTTTGTTTTTTGTTTTTGTCCGAACGAGCGAGTACTTGTTGGAAATAGGTGTACACGCGTTTTCTTTTGGTTTGCGTCACAGTCTTAACAAACTGGTTTAAAATTAAATCACAACGGAGTTTAAGAAAATGTTTTTATTTAAGTTTCAGTTTTAGTTTTAAATTAATCTCAGTTTCTCAAGACGACCACCTTGCACTCGGAACGAATTCCATATGCACAAACGTCACGACTTTTGTTTTTGTTTTTTTGATGTAATCTTGACGTTTGTTACATACACGTGCCCCCGCACACACGCACAAATACATTGGCACATACTGACATAGTCTGACAGTGACACACACTCATCTCTTTACAGTTTGGTAGCCAGATCACAATATCTAGTATTAGTAAATAATATCAAATTTCACAAATCAACAGCTGTATTGAGAGATTACTCAGATTAGACTGTAACATATCAGTTAGTATGATTAAAACTATAGCTTAGATGTTGCCTGATCCAGTCTGAGCCGATTTATTTTTTTCATTTTTTTATTTTTTGTTTTGTGGTAAAGAAAAGAAAATTAGAAATATTACTTGATTTGTTCAAGAGGAATTCAACAAACTGAGGTAGTTCCATATGCTCTCCACCCAAATATCTGAGCGATGAACTGACACTCACTGAGCCTGGGCCAACTGTCAACGTGCTTGACAGTTTTGAAAAAGAAGCAGGAGTGGATCCTATGAAACAGTTTGCTGACACCATTAGAATGATTAGAGAATTAAGATGGGCAGTGAACATGTCAACCTTTATGTTGCAGGCTGAGATTGAACTTTAGATAAACAGATCTTGACTACATGGCTGTATTGACTGATTGAGCCAAAGAATGCAAATAACTACTAAAACAAAACAAATAAAAAATACCCCGTGGCTCCCACTGGAGGGTCAAATCCATGACCCTGGTATTGTCAGCATAGCATTCTAATTAGTTTAGCTAATGTGATCACTTAAACTGGCAGGTATGGAGAATTGAACCCAAGAACTCTGCATTATCAGAATGAGTTAACAGAGCCTATAACTAGTATAAGGCCATGGCTTACCTAAGAATCGAACTTACGACCCCCGAATTAGCAGCATGGTGTTTTTTAGCCAAATGATGGAAGAATGGACATGTGCATTGACATCTCAACTGACAGTTGTGCACAAATGTGCGGATTCATTGGTTCTTCTGGTAGAACCGTGGACTCAAGACCTGATATCTTGAGTTCAGTCACAGCCTGCAATATTGAAAACTGGCCTGTTCTCTGCCCATCTTAATGTTTCTATCATTCTGGTGTGACAGCTTAACACTATATAGGCTCATCTCCTCCCTCCCCATTTCAAAGCATTGCCAGTGCATAGAGTTTTGTGCAGGCTCGAGGAGTCAGCTGGATAATTTCTGGCAGATTTGGTTTGAGGGCATATGGAATTGTCCAACTGCAATGAATCCCTCTTGAAAAAACTCCAGGCACAAATGCAACATACAAAGACGCACAATGTATACATGATACAATGTAACATTTGTATAATATTATAATGTAATCACTTCGTGAATACATTAATTGAATACCATTGACCCAGTTTTCGACTTTCCATGGCTTGACGATAAAATCAATGTCTTTCAGTCAGTATAACTAATGTGGATTTCTAACATTTATTCAGTGGGCCAAGCATGGTGCAATACATTTCCCAGAGGAGTTGATGCCGGCTTTGATTTGTGTCAGATTGGTTTTTGATTACAAGTTAATGGATGCGTAGGATTAGGGGGGGGGGGGGGGTGTTGTGATGATTTCACTGCTGATTGGATTTTTTTTTGCAATGACCAGCTGTGCTGTAATGAGGACAGCATTACTGAGGACTAAGGTCTTATAAAAGTTAATGACACAAATGAATTATATTGTTAGCTATCTCTTAAAATGCAAGCTCTTCTGTCATAACAATAGAATGAATTTGTCATACATATCTTAAATGTTTTAGCAGATATGCATGTTTGGTATTGGTAAACACATAATGTCAATGCATTATACTAAGTATTAGTAATGTACACATGATACATTACATGTATAGATGGGGGGAGGGAGACAGACAGAGAGAGAGAGAGAGAGAGAGAGAGAGAGAGAGAGAGAGAGAGAGAGAGAGAGAGAGAGAGAGAGATCATGGAGGAAGGAAAAGAAAGAGCAAGACACACCCGACCTCCAACAGAGAAATTCAACTGAAAGTGAATAATTTATGGTTTAACACTAATAACAGCCCCAACCATGATCACTATTGATAATAATTACACACACTTGCACAAAAGCTCACACACACACACACACACACACACACACACAACACACACACACACACACACACACACACACACACACACACACACACACACACACCACACACAAGCTCACAATCACATACACACACAAACACAGACATATGCACAGATACACACACACTCACATGCACACACACTCACGTGCACACACACCACACACACACACACACACACACACACACACACACACACACAACACACACCACACACACACACCACACACACACACCACACACACACACACACACTGACAACAGAGATGAAGGAGAGGTGGAGGTAGGAAGACCTTCTCATACACACATGCACATATGCACACCCCCACACGCAAAAGCTCACACACCCCCACACGCAAGCACACATGCGCACACACACCACACACACACACATACACACACACACACACACACGCACACACACACTGGAGAGAGAGAGATTCAGAGAGAGAGAGGAGAGAGAGAGAGAGAGAGAGAGAGAGAGGAGAGAGAGAGAGAGAGAGAGATGTGCATATTCATGCATGTGCAGACATGCACACAGCATCACAAAAAATATTTATTTTAAAACTTGCATATTTCTGGAATACACACAGCCCATACAGCAGGTGTAATGTATATATAATTATTGTATTAAACTATTACTAATGTGTTTGATAAACATTGTTAAAAAAATGATTTAAACTGTGCAGGTTTGAAAAGGGAAAAATCTACTCATACATTGGGGAAGTGGTAGTGTCTGTGAATCCTTACCGCTCAGTGGACCTGTATGGCAAAGGCTATGTGGACCAGTATCGTGGACGTGAAATCTATGAATGTCCACCCCACATTTTTGCTTTGGCGGACTCCGCCTACAAGACCATGAAGCGCCAAGCCAAAGACACCTGCGTCGTCATTTCAGGTTGGTTGCTCTTGATGAACCTTAGTTAATATGATTGTCATCATTCATATCATGCTCATAAATCTATATAAGCTTTAATGATGATTGTAGTATGGATAATGATTATAGTATGGATAATGATTATTACTGTCGTGTTTGTTAATCTATATAAGCTTTAATGATGATTGTAGTATGGATAATGATTATAGTATGGATAATGATTATTACTGTCGTGTTTGTTAACATTGGATGGTTTGAAAAACTATCAGAAAAGCAAAAATATTCATTCAGCTTGAAATTTCTAAAACATTTAGTAATGAAGTTATAATTGAGAATTTGCTCAAGAAGAATTCCTCATGCCATCAGAATGATTGGCGTATTAAAAATGACTGGCACATTGACAGAAGATTAGTGAGTTTTTATATAATTCAACTGCCCATCCTAACATGTTGACAGTGTTGAATTAGATAAGCCCCCCTCCCTTCCCCCGTGCTTCCTTAATTTCCTGGAATGTGTATCCCATCAGCCACATCACCTGAAGTAAGTGCTGATGTAAAACTGAATCAGATCAATCAAATCTGTCAGTGTTCATCTTGGCGAATCTGGTAGTGTATCTCATAGGAACCATCCCTCCTCCCCTCCCTATCTGAGGACCTTGACAGCATACCAATTCAATGAGTCCATCAGTGCATATGGAGTTGTAAGTGAAGTGAATCCCTCATAAATAAACTCCAAACTCCAGGCTACCTGGGCTTGACCTCTCTTCATTCCCCTCTCTAGTCTATACAGGTCTTGAGTCACAGCTGTGTCAGCTGAGCCAGACTGGCTTGTGGAAATCTGGTGTTAAATTTCTTATAAAACATAAACAGTATTGACATACTGTTAGTACCAAGAGAACATATATATCTTTGTATTTTAAGCATGTCTTGTCACTTTGCTCTCACCTGTCTCACCTGTCGGCGTCACCGGGAACAGTGTTGGCCGCTGCACATGATGTCCTCACAAGTTGCCTCCAGCACTCTCGATCTTGGCTAAGTCTGACCACCTCCTGGAGTTTCTTGCCACTGATGTTTGTGATGTTTCTAGCAAGTGATGCAGGTGGCCGTCCTCTGTTTCTCTTTCCTTCCACTTTACCTTGGAGGACAGTGGACATCAAGTCTGTTCTCTCATTACGGATTGCGTGTCCAACATATTTCAGTTTCCTCCGTTGTATGAGTACTAGAAGCTTGCGTGTAGTACCCAACTCATTCAGTATGCTTTCATTTGAGCGCCTATCCGTCCATTTGACCCTCAGCAGTCTTCGGTAAAACCACAGCTCTGCTGCTTCCACTCGTCTTTCATCCTCTTTCTTCATTGTCCATGCCTCGCAGCCGTATAACATCACTGGCCAGACAAGACATTTTAAGAGTTTTATCTTAAGGTCTGCTGTTATGCTGTGGTCTTTCCAAATATTGTTCAATTGAACCATACTGTTCTTGGCCATTCCAATTCTCATCTTTATGTCTTTTGAGCATGTTCCATCGTGTGTCTTGACTGAACCTAAATATCTAAAGTCCTTGACATTTTCTAGAGGGACTTGGTTTAGCATGATCTGGTCCTGTCTAGTGTTATATTTGCCTGCAACATGCATAACCTTTGTCTTCTTTGAATTTAAGTCCAGCCCAGCTGCCTTTCCAACCCGGTCTACCCTGTACAGGATCCTCCTAGAGCCTGTAATGTTGTCTGCCAGTAATCCTGTGTCATCTGCGTAGCGTAAATTTGACAGGTTTCTACCACCAATATTTACTCCCATGTCTTCTATGTCTGCTTCTCTCATGATATGTTCAGTGTATATGCTGAAGAGATGTGGAGATAGGATGCAACCTTGCCTTACCCCTTTAGTGATGTTAAAAAATTTGCAGTTTTGATTATTCCATCTGATTGTTGCTTTTTGATCATTATATAATGAAGCTATGAGGGAAACCAGATGTCTTGGAAAACCCATTTTGATCATGAAGTGGAAAAGACTTTGATGTCACTTTGCAATGGGTTAGATTCCTGGGGGGGCAGTAAACTGCCCTTCTCAAATCTATCTGACATTGGTTGGACTTCTCATCATACCCAGTCTAAGCTGTGAGTTGTAACTGAATACCAGCTTCACAATTGTAAGGCTGAGAATGTACCCTGTTCAGTTTATGCTGTAGGTGAGAGAAGGTAATGTATGTGTCCATGCATGACATTTTAATAAGAAATCTGAGACTTCAAGGTCAGAGGAGCATTGTTAGTATCAGTGTAATGTTTTATTTCAGTATGACATTGCCATGTGTGTTTACTTTACATGATACTCGCGTGACATGTGAAGCAGATATTACATCATAGTTTGTTTGTTTTCTGAGTTGGTAATTGATTTATTTATTTTTTTATATTTTGCAAAGGTTTACAACTTCTGCACAGAAATATGTAACTAAAAGAAGAAAAAATACACACGCACATGTACACATGCAGTGATGCACACACACACACATACACACACACACACACAACACACACATACACACACACCACACACACAACACACACACACACACACCACACACACACACACACACACACACACACACACACACAAACATGCACACTCACACACATGTACGAACACTCCAAACAAACAAACAAACAAACAAACAAACAAACAAACAAACTAAAAAAATAACTGACTAAATTAAATCAAAATGACATACACTGATACAGACACTAGACAGACATATATAATATACATGCATAATACAATAAATAAACTACAAAAACATACAAACACACACACAACACACACCACACACACACACAACACACACCACACAACACCACACACACCACCACCACACACACACACACACACACAACACACACACACACACACACACACACACACACACACACACACACATACATACACAAACAGTGTACAGGCTAAGAAGTAAGATAATATTTACTGAACTGTGGCATAACACAGCACAGTACAGAACAACACACACATTGCCAGGCTGTCCCCTGTCTTTTCTTCCTGGATGTCCATTGGTTTTTTTTCACACTTGAAAGCATGTTTTGGTCCTTTCTTTGTCAAACTCTCTCAGTAATAAAGTCTTGATTATAGCATTGTATAAATTATATATATTTTAAGTTTGATAAAGTCAATAGACTCAAGATCTCTGATCAGTATCTTGACTTCAATTTTAGCCTGCAACATTAAAAAGAAAAAGAAAAATGTTGACCTGTTCATTGCTCATCTTGATCTTTCTGTCATTTTGATGGTTTCAGCTTAGAATTTTATAGGTATCTTTTCACCCACCTCCACACTTCAAGATCTTGTCAGCTCATACAGTTTTTCACAGTCTCAGGTAGTCTGCCAGGTAATTGTTGGCAGGTTTGGGTGGAGCACATATGGAATTGTCTGAGTGCAGTGAATTACTCTAGAGCAAATTCCAAACGAATTTGCCTTACGGACATCAATGCTTACTATAGCATTAATCATGATATTGATACTAGAAATCAGTTGTATGGATAAGATTTTGTGGGAGGAAGGGAGCTTTCCAACTGAGGAGGTGTAGACATGGGGATATAATGTTATGTACATTTTACATACAGTGCAAGTGTGTATTGGAATGTACATGTCATAAAACCTTAGGTGATTGTATCTGCGGAATGTCATTATGAAAATGGCCTGTTTTCTTCTTCTGTGGATATTGGGGGTTACAAGCTGAATGACTTTATGTATGGGCAATTTCCATGATGTAAAACATCCATGCATGTGTTTTTTGTGTGTGTGTGTGTGTGTGTGTGTGTGTTGTGTGTGTGTGTGTGTGTGTGTGTGTGTGTGTGTGTGTGTGTGTGTGTGCATGTGGTGTGTGTGTCACTGTGTGTGGTGTGTGTGTGTGTGTGTTGTGTGTGTGTACATACTTATGCATTTGCAATGCATGCATCTATGTGTCAGTGTGTGTTTGTGTTTGTGTGTGTGTGTGTGTGTGTGTGTGTGTGTGTGTGTGTGTGTGTGTATGCGTGCACGTGCGTGCATGCATGTGTGCATGTATGTGTGTGTGTGTGTGTGTGTGTGTGCATGCGCGTGTGTGTGCACGCTTGTGTGTGTGGATGCGTGTGTATGTGTGAGAATGTGAATGAGTGAGTGAGTGAGAGAGTGAGAAAGAGAGATGTATTCCTTGCTTTGTTCTTTAAATAGTGTATGAATTTGTGTAATTTTTTCAGTCGTTTATCATTGTCATTGCATTCATGATGGATATGTGGTTGGAAATATTTTGTTATATAATATAACAAATTCTCTTCGTAACATTGTATGATTTGTGGTGTGTTTCTTTCATTTTAGCAGTATCGGTTGACATGTACTTGCTGTATGTATGTCTGCCTCTGTCACTTTTGTTTTTGGGAAGTGCCTAGGGCTGTTGTGAGATGAGAGGCTGTATATGTAGTCATTATAATGATTATTGTTGTTCCTATTATTATTATTATTATCATTATTATTGAAGCAGAATCTGTAGTGTTGAGAATTAAGAATTTAATGAAGTGTGACTCTTTGAAGTGTGAAATTTTATGAACAAAACAAAAACTGACTGGGCCAGACATAATGTCTGTGTGTCCTAGTCTGAGTCTTGCTTGCAAAGGACACTTCAGTTCAGTTCATGTTTTAGGGGCTCTACTGTCTGCATCCAGTCATTATTATAAGCAGCATTACTATAGAAACAGAAAGTGTAGTGTTGGGAATTAAGTAAGAAATTAGTGAAGTGTGATTGTAATATAGTGTGAAATGAACTAAACAGAAAGCTCATCATGGCAGAGTAGTGGGGTGTCTGTGTGTCCTAGTATGTGTCATGCATGAAGAGGACACTTCCGTTTGTGTATGAGGGGATGCACAACTTCCGAGTAGTCATTCTTCTTCTTTTTGTACCACCACCACCACCACCACCACCACCACCACCACCACCATCATCATCATCATCATCATCATCATCATCATCATCATCATCATCATTAGTACTAGTAGTTTTGGTCATAGCAGTACTAGTAATAGTACTAGTAGTAGTAGTAGAAGTATCATCATCATTATAATATTAATTTATAAAAAAAAAATATTGATGACGATGATGATGATGATGATAATAATAATAATGATAATAATGTTATTATTATTATTATGAATATTACTATTATTATTATTATTGTTGTTGTTGTTATTGAAGCAGAAACTGTAATGTTCAAATTAAGAATTTGGTATATTGTGGCTGTTCACAGTGTGAAATGAGACAAGGTGACTGGGCCAGATAGAGGGTCTGTGTGTTCTGTTCTTAGTCATGCTTAAAACGGACTCTTTAGTTTGTGTATGAAGCGCTGTACAGTACAGGTAGTCATTACTATTATTATTATTACTAATATTAGTAATATTAAAGTGGAAACTAGTGTTGACAAATTGAATTAAGCAAGAATTTAATGAAGTGTGATTGTTTACAGAGTGAAATGAATGAAACAGAAAAGCAGACTGAGCCAGTGGAATGTAGTGTCTGTGTTTTGTGGTCTGAGTCATGCATTCAAAGCACACTTTAGTTTGTGTATTCATTGAGTCTGTTAGTTGTTGTATTAGGTCAAGAGACAATACTGTGTTTCCTCAGTATGTTTGCTCAGCACTTTAAGTCGTGTTTACGACATCTTGATTTCCAGGCTGGAGATATGGGTGACAGTTGTCACAGTGAATAATTTGTAAAACCATTCTTATCAAGTGACTGGGATAGGCAACAGCAACGCAGGGGTTTTGAGTGAGGTATGGAAGGGAGAGGAGAAGAGTGAGAAATTGTGAAGTTTAAATGCTTAATTTAATGGATGTTAGCCATATGCCATTGACCCTTTGACTCCCACACCCTATCCACCAACTGCTAAAATTTAACCCTTTTATGTCCTCAGGAAGCTTTTGGATAGGTTGAAGCAGTCAGAGGATTTAGTTTTTGGTTTGTTAGCGTGATTGACAGTGTAGGATGCTGGTGGACGGGGTGTGAGAGTCAAAGGGTTAAAAACGTAAAGAATGATGGAAATGGGAAAGGTAAACAAAAATCCACCAGATCACAAACAGAAAACAAACTGAAACTGTCCTCCCCAAATTAAACAAACAAACAAACAAACAAACAAACAAACAACAAACATTGTATTAATTGTAAGAGAAAAAAGGCGTAGACACCAGACATACTGAACATGATACAAGACGTGGCTGGTTCAAGTTTTTGAGGTCGATAATTGTAACTACTCACTTCTCTACCACTTCCTTCTCTGCTGTTGTCATTCATCTAGTTCACAGTAGACTGTGCCCATTTTTTTTTGTTTTAGAAGTCCAGAGACATGGAGAGAGAGATTGGTAATTCACTGTACACTCCGCATCAAATGTTTGGAGTTAAGAGCTTGGAGTTTGTACAAGATAGATTTCTCACACGCTTGGAGTTTGTACAAGACAGATTTAGCACACATGAACAAGTCTGTATATATGTATACACTTCACCCAAATGTGCCAGATTATGTGTACTCCACTCAGATCTGCTTGTAATTAGCTGACAGACTAGCTTGAAACCATGCAAAACTATGTGCTAGCAAGGTCATGAAATGGGGATGAGGAGGAAGAATGGGACCTATGAAACACTATGCTCACACCATCAGAATTATTGGTACATTAACTGATTAAGGTGGATAGCGGGGAAGCTATTTTCTATGTGGCAGGGTGGGTTTGAACTTGAAACATGAAGTCTTGAATCATGTCTGTATGGGATCTGTATTCCTCAGTCAACTACTCACATCACTGCGGAGGATTTGCGACTAAATGCATAACATTAACAGCTGTTTGTAGCTCTATAATACATATTGTGCATATGTTAAACATTAGTGTCGTTCAAAGCTATACAAGACCAGTGAAAGCAGGTAGTTGCTGATCTCTCTCTCCTCATCTCTGAGAAAATGGAAGCATGGAAACATTTTTACTTTGTGTGTTGTACTGTATTTTTGTTGTCTTTTCATTTAAGTGACAGTGTACCCTTTTGTATGATTTACGTGATATGACTGGATTATGTGAAGGTAGAGCTCCCCACTTTCAATTTGATAGATATTGAACCTAGCTCGTGAAACTTTGTGTGTTTGGTCTCCAGTCCACCCAGCTGTGTAAATGGGCATCTGACTCTGTAATGTTCAAAATTATGGACAGTGAAATGATAAGAGAAAGGAGATTAAGTACTATCTTCATAATGTTAGCCCCAGAAAAAGTTGAGGGTTCTACCACCTCACTCTCCTATGATTTTAGGGTTATGGGACAACCTTGACCTTTTTTTTTTTGGGGGGGGGGGGGGAGGTGTTAAATCATGACTTTCCTCCCATTCTCTGCTCTTTCATTTTTCTGTCAATTGTCATTGTTCAGCTGAGAATGGTTGAGTAGATTGTTCATTGTTTTCTTCATTTATTTGTGGTGTTCACCTGTAGAAAACCTGAAGTGTGGAGATGTGTTTGCTGCACATGTATGCATTGTAGTTATCAGCGATCTTGTGTGTGTGTGTGTGTGTGTTCATCTGGTGAATTCAAAGTACTCATTAATTTTGTTTGATGTATGTCAATCTCACACCCGGATTATGTAGAGATAGAGCTCTTACCTTCCCGTTGATGGCTTTCAGTCTGGCTTTTTGAGCTGGTTTGTGAAACTTTGTGTATGTGGCCTCTACTCCACACAGTTGTGAATAGGTACCTGACCCTATTCAGGATTGGGGAATGTAGAGCAGTGAAGGAGTGGGACTTGCCTTAAAGAAGATTACCAGAGAGAATTGTGAGATCTCTTCCATTTCACTCCCTAGAATCCAGCCCAAGTTTGTGGGCCTATTTCTCTTATCTGAACTGTAGTCGCTGATGAAATTTTAAGAGAGAGATGTCTTTGCAGATTTGACTGAAAGTGAGATTCTATGATTTTTAATTGTCACACTCGCAGATGGCAAAGAACATTTTCAGAGCTGAGATGACAGGGAGAAAATTTATGTGATTTGAACATAAGAGATTATAGTAACAAACATGCTTGACTATCCAAGAATGTCAGTGTGACTTGAAGATCTTGTTTTGTACTGTATTTTTGTGGCTGTTGTAACTTAAATGTAAGAATAATTTGTTGGGAATATTTAGTGAAGATAGTCTTATGTTTTCAGGGCTGTAGTATGTGAGTGTGTGTGTGTGTGTGGTGTGTGTGTGTGTGTGTGTGTGTGTGTGTGTGTGTGTGTGTGTGTGTGTGTGTGTGTGTCTGTGTGTGTGTTTCACTTTGTGTGTGTGTTTCACTGTGTGTATGTGTGTGTGTGTGTTTGGTGTCTTCAGTTCAGTCCCAACCCATATCACAACATGGCTTATTCAATGTCCATCTCGGTGCTCCCATCATTTTGGGGGCAGCAGTATTTTATACTCCTCCCCCCCCCCCACCAAATTTTAAGACCTTTCCAATGCACAGGTTTTGTGCAAGCTCTAGGAATCTGCCAGGTGATTGCTGCCAGATTTGGGTGGAGCATATATGGAATTGTTCTAGTACGATGAATCCCTCTTGAACAAATTCTGAACTCTCTTTAACTTTGGTGGCTGTAGGTTGCTAATAATATGGAGCTCAGTAGTCCTCATCTGGGATCAGGCCTTAACCCTTTGACTCCCATACCCTGTCCACCAGCTGCAAAAGCTTAACTCTTTGACTCCTTCACCCTATCCACAGCTTCCTGCAGGAAATTTGTGGATAGGGCGAAGGAGTCGAAGGGTTAAGTTCTTGCTTTGCCAGCGTGGTTGACAATGCAGTATGCTGGTGGGCAGGGTTTGGGAGTCAAAAACTAAAAAGTTAAGGTTATTTTATGTGTCTGGCTCTAGTAGTCGGCTGGGCTATAAGCAATACGAACTTGATTTTATGTGTCTGTTGATTGAACTGGATCATTGAAGAGGTCTCTACTGTAGGTAAGGAGTTGTGTTGGGGTGTTATCTTTCTAGGTTAGTTCAGATCTACAATCCTACTTGATAGGGGTGTGACATGCAATGTTGTTGACTCATTGTGCTGTCATGTGGTCATGATAGGTGTGATAGTCAAGTGGGTAACTCCTCCACCCCCCCCCCCCCACCCCCCTGTAGGGATGCCAGGGGCTCTTTCAGTATAAGTAGTATCCCCACCTTCTAGAAATTCTGTGCTAGAAATTTCCTCTTTTCTGTCATCTCTTTGTTTCTGCCTTGTTCCTTTGCTTTCTGTCATTTCTTCCTATCATTTTCTGCTTTGCTGGTCCATTCACCTGTATGCGTTCTATAAAGTCTTATGTACTTTTTCTTAAGATTGATAATTGCGTACATGTATTGAGTGCATTTTTGGCTCTAGGGAGGTGAGATATGCGGAAGCACTTTTAGGTAATTTATGCCCGTTTTTATATGTATGTTTTGGTGTTCTTAGGTATGCTTGAATTTGTATTCAGGTGTGTTTTTTAAATCCCCTGTGTGATAAATTGGATGGAGTGGTCAACGCCAGGGGCATATACTTAGAAAGTTAGATTATGTGTGTGAATACTTTGATATGTATACTTAATTTTCTTTTCTTTTTTTACCTGTTTGAAGTTTTGTATGGTTTGAAGCTGTAATAGACCTGATGTGGCTCAACTAGTCAGCTGGGTTTTAAACAACAATAACAACAATAGAAGTGGGTGACTGTTAGACTTCATTCCTGTGTTCGGTCTACCTAGATCCCTCCATCTGTTGGGTACAGGGTGGAGATTTTTTCTGATTTCCCAGGTTAAGATGTGTTCCGATCTGTCAGTGCCTGAACCCTGTCCATGTGTGTACGCATACAGAATATCAAGTATGCACACTGAAGATCCTGTAAGTTGTGTCAGTGGCTGTCTCATGGAAACATGAAAACACCAGCATGCATGCCCACCAAAGATACAGACTGTACACACAATTATATGCAGTCAGGACACCTCTTGACCCACAATTTGACCAATGTTTGGTAAAGATTCACTCAGGAACAGCAGAATCACTGGCTGGTTGATTCTTTTGATAGAACTGTGGACTCGAACGCTGATATCTCAAGTTCAATCCTAGCCCGCAGTGTTGAAAAACGGGCCTCTTCACCGCCAATCTTAATGTTTCCATCAGTTTAGTGGTGTCAGCTTAGTTTCATAATTCCTTCTCCCCCTCCCCTCCCATCCCAGTTTCAGCATTTTGCCAGATAATTGCTGGCAGATTTGGGTGGAGTACGTGTGTGAATACGATGAATCACTCTGGAACAAACTCCAAACTCCAGCTAAGACATTTTTGACACAGCACGCAGACATATACACACACACAAAAAGAGATTGAAAAAGGGTAGTGCAGTACTGTGGTGATATGGTTTCCCCAGGGTGAGTGGTCCGCTTCTTGTGTAGAAAAATTCCATAGAAACAGAAAAATCAATGCAGTACAATCCGGTCAAATCCACTTCAGTCAGAAAAGAGAAAACACTGATGATTAATAATACAGTAAAATTGGGTATGAGTGCATACGTACTGGTAAATATGATACAGCGGGATTTGGGTTCATGTGAACCACACACTTACACCTGAACTCAGACTTCAGTTCAGTTTTTTTTCCCCTGTACTTTGTCAAATGCATGCTGGAAAATATAGGAACAAACCTGAGAACAAAAAATTTTCTTACTGTCATTCACTGTCTGTTTCTTTCACAAATCCAAGGAAACTATTCTTATTTATAAATGATACGACATTTTTTTCACTCTGTTAGTTCAACCATCTCATGTTTTTCTGAGAAGGTATATTAGACGAACAACTGTTAATGTAGACCACTGGACAATGCTGTGATTTAGAGGTTCAGAGTGTGTGTGGAAGCATGAGTATAAAGGTTGTACATTAACCTGAAGATCATTTGGTTGCAAACTGCTGGAAACCTCGTAGCCCTCAGGCCAACAATGAGAGGATGGTACCCATTCTGCTTGATGACACTTTACGGTCCCACCCCTCTACAGGGTCAGATACCCAGTCACAGCTGGATGATTTTAGGGGGCTGAGCTCACAGTTTTTATTGCTTTCTTGAGCGGGGCTTTAAATTAATCTGCGCAATCTGAGTGGTCCAGTCGTAAGGTTTACCACTAAGCCAGTCAGTCAGCCAGCCAGCCAGCCAGGCTTGAGTGCATTGGCGCTGAACTAAAGCAAGACAGTAGGTTGGCCAAGGCTCTCTAGTCTGTAGATGTGACCTACACCGATCTTAGTCCTTGTTTGCTCACATTACTTTTGTTTGCACAGATCAGATGTTGCAATCACTAAACTGGAAACACCCATTGTAGATATGTATAGATTTGTGAGCAGGTAAGAAAATCGAATTTGAAGTTTAGAGTTTATTCAGGAAGAATTTGTCACACTCAAACAATTCCATATGCGCTCCACCCAAAACTGCCAGCAGTTATCTCCCTGAGCTTGTGCACAATCCTATGTGCTGGCAAGATTTTGAAACGGGGAGGGGTGAGAAGGGATCTACGAAACACTAAGTTGACACCACCAGATTGAATGAAACATCCAGATGGTCATCAAATAGCTGGATTTTCATGGTACAGTGTGGGAGTAACTTGAGATACCAAATCTTGAGTCAGCAGTGCTGACTTGAAATGCATGAGGTTTGAGACACACCCAAAGATTTTTATGCATGGATTTGTGAGCAATGAGATAGACTTCAGAAACCCCCCTCCCCCCCAAGTAAGTTTGTAGATATGGTGGATTTGTGAGCAAATACAACAGATTTGTGAGCAAAGAAAGCAGACAAATCCAAACGTAAACAAGACTAAGCAGTGAAAGTTGGAAGTCCCCAGTGTACTACTTTTATAGTGGACCTTCAGCCCACCCCCCCCCCTCTTTCCCCCATTGTTTGCGGCTAGTGACCTACTTGGCTTGTCCCGTTGTCGGCTTGTTTGGTATGTAGTGGCTACTGGAATGTGGTCGTATACTCAGTGTGTGTGGTGTGCGTGTGTACGTGTGTGTGTTTGATAGGCAGACATGGTCTGTCTGTTTCTGTCTGTCTGTGTCTATGTGTTTGTCAGTGTGCGTCTCACACACATGCACACACGCACACAGAGACCTGCACACACATACATATACACTCTAGCGCACTACCACACTTACATTGTATATACAAACCCAGTTGCCATGCTTGAAGAAAGAAAGAAACAAGCATATGAACAAACAAGCCATTAAACCAGTTTATACACACTCAGACGTCACGTTAAACAAAACTGAATAAATGAAAAAGACAGGTTGAAGTAGTCCTATAATGCAAAGCTGTATTGTAGGGGAGTGGGGTGGTAGAGACCACACTACTCTTGGGCTAACTATGCAAGGGTGGGTCCCACACTTTTCCATCACTTTTTCCCCAGCCCAAATCCTGAACAGGGTTAGGTACCCACTCACAGCTAGGTGAACTGGAGTTCTCCCCAGCCAGGGTGGAATTTATGCCATTAGATTGGCAGGCATGGAACAGTTCCTTCACACCAACCAGTTCAAATTTTTCTCAAGACAGCATTTCTGCCTTAGGATAAAGTTCGTATGCATCAGCGCCACTTATAGGCTGTGATAGACAAAAAAAATTCCAAATGACCATGACGTAAGCCATAAGCCTTCACATAAACCCACTGCGTTACTAAGGCTTTCAGGTTTTACCCAGCTTATGGGATCTGTATGCTATTTTCTGTGCATGTATCAGTCTGCTATTGGAACAGAGTTGTGCTATCTGTAATGTTCTATGAAGCCCACCGAAATGACATGAAAGCTCCCAATTTCATCTAGATATAATGTTTTTTTTTGATATACTGATGCTGTCTTATTATTCTTATGCCAACAACACCAACCACCAACCAACCAACCACCAACCAACCAACCACAACCAACCAAACCAACCAACCAAACAGAAGAACAACATAATGGTACTGTCTTTTGTTTTCCATTTGATTGATACACACAAACATGCACATGCATGTACGCATGCAGTGCACACATGCATGTACGCACGCACGCACATAAGCCAACACAACACACACACACACATACACACACGCACACACAACACACACACACACACACACACACACACACACACACTCACACACACAAGTACTCACACACACACACACACTACTCACACACACCACACACACAACACACACACACACACACACACACACACACACACACACACTACACACAATCAACTCACACACACACACACACACTCACACACACACACACACACACACAACACACACACACACACACACACACACACACACACACCACACACCAACACACACACACACACACACACACACACACACAAATGTTTTATTTTTCTTTAAAATATTAAACTTTGTTCTGAATACAGGAGAAAGTGGCTCAGGGAAAACAGAAGCCTCCAAGATTATTATGCGCTATATTGCTGCTGTGACCAATGTCGGTGGACAGCGAGAAGTGGAAAGGTATGTATATTTTTTACTTACATTAAAAAAATCATGTTCTGGGTCAGAATCTTATGGTGGTGGAATTGTCAAAGACAGAGTAACCCAAAAGTGTACATATTTAGATTTTTTTCTCCTCCATGGGTCATGATTGCAATTCTCATGAGAGAAGAATCATATCCATGATCGCTAGTGGAAACATGGACCCTGATAGAAAGGACGTTTTTTGTTTTTTTTTTTTTTTTTTGCTGTGCTGTCATTGTGTATAGAATATTATGTTAAACACCCTTTTTTGTTCTTTCTTTTTGTTTGTTTCTTTTTTTGTTTTGTTTTTGTTGCCAAATTCATGTTGATTAGAGGCCTAATTGGTATAGATCTCCTGCCTTTCATTCTGGCTGTGCAAGTTTGCACAGGTGTGAATCATGCTTAAGAAAAACGTTTTGCATAACAGTTTATTAACAGTTTATAACCTCAAATGCACGTAGCTATAAATGGATATCTGGCCTTGTTCAGGGTAGGGGAAGGTAAAGCAGGAGAGAAATCTTGGTCCACTATCACATCGTTCTCTCAGGGCTTTAACACCCAATTCCCCTATGACCGCAATCTTAGAATACTACTGTTACCACTTAGGTGTCATAGTGATCCACATTAGTTATATTGGATACATTGATGTCAGCAGGTAATGAGAACATTCTATTCAGTCTTGTTATTTAAGTTAATTAAGCAATTAAAATATTGGGTACTGTTACGTAAAAAAACTATGAATCATTTTCACAGTTTTGCAGTGCTTTTCTTGCTGACTGACATGATGTATGTTTCATGTGTAATATATCAAGTTTTCGTTTTCAAATATGTAATCCTTTTAAAGTTAAGTCAGAAATTGTTCTCTGCTAATGCCACCAGTAACCAAGTAACCCAATACTACCTGCTAGACATGGGGAGTGAACCCAGGAAAAAGTATCTGATCTGTAACAAGATCCAGTGGCCTTGCTGAATCAAGTCCTTCATGGAACTGTTGAGGGAGGGAGATGGAGGGGAAGATGAAACTCAGTGGACTGACAACATTGCAAAAGGGACAGAGAAACCATTTGCAGAATCCAGGCTTTGGTGCACATCTGACAGAGCTGGAAGAATCTGGTATGGGGAACAGTTCTCTAATGTGGCTTCCCAGTGAATCTTCATGGTGTGAAGGAGGAGGAGGAGGAGGAAGAAGAGAAGAAGAAGAAGAAGAAGAAGAGGAGGAGGCCTCTATTGAAGAGACAAGAAAAACTGGCTGGAGTAAGAATGTGCAAAGATAACACAACGAAAAAACGAAAATCAAGAGAACTCTTTCAGCAGATTAGATCAGTCAAACAAAACATTTCATATTCATATTTGTATACTTTTCACCAAAAATGTAAAAGATTGCAATGTAGTGTGTACAATTTATTGTTAATGTATACCAATTTTCTCTGAAAATTCCCGGGTAGAGATCCAGCAGCAGCAGGCTTTATTCCCCATGACAGTGAACAGGTTAAAAGTTTTACACCCAAGTTCATGCCAACATAACAAGCCTATGGAATGCCAGTACCCGGTTTGCTGTGTAATGTCATCATTCTCCACCCTGACATAGACTCTTTGCATGTATTAGATAACACTATCCTTCACGTTTCACTGACAACTGAGTGGGAAAATATTGTTAATGATAGACCTGCCTAGTATGAAGCAGTACAGTAACCACATAACTCACTCATTCATGCATCTAACATAAAGCCCTTGGCAGTAATTGACACTTTTCATGTAGGCCTATTTATAATTTACTTTCTGTGGCAGTCTTTTTTTTTTTAACGTGTTTTTATTCATTTTCAAATAAAAAGCATTTACAAACATCTTGAAATGTATACAGTGCATAATCAATAGATCTAACAAAATGTAGAAAAACAAGCATATATATCTACACATAGGCCTACATATACATACGTATACACACATATATATGTATAAGATATACATACACATACGCATATATATATACACATATCCACATATATGCATATATGTATACACACACACACACACATACACACACACACACACACACACACACACACACACACCACACACACACACACACACACACACACACACACACACACACACACTACAACATATATATGTATACACACACACACACACACACACACACACACACACACACACACAACACACATGCATACACATATGTATACCTCTGTGGCAGACTTACCTTCTGCTGATGAAACAAAAAATGATTGAAAAAATTATTGACTGTGAAACGCACAATAAGGCCTTTATCTTGAGCAAATGAAACAAGAACTACCAAGTAAACAAGCGTGCACGTGAACAGAAGAACAGACTGTGTTTAGCAGTTGAAAATTTTCTTCAAGAGGGATTCATCTCACTTGGACAGGTACATCTGTGCTCTACCCAAATCTACCAGCAATGGTCTGACAGACCCCTTGAGCCTGTGCAAAACCCTGTGCACTGGCAAGATCTGGAATGGAGAAAGGGGGGAAGAAGGGACCTATGAAGGACTAAACTAACACCGCTAGAAGCTGGAAACACAATAGGCAACGAACAGGCCAGTTTTTATGTTGCAGGTTGGGATTGAACTTAAGACATAAGATCTCAAGTCCATTTTGACAACAACAACAACAACAACAACAACACAACAGCAACAGCAACAGCAACATGAATACAATGAATTTGTTTTCTTGTTTTCAGAGTAAAAGATGTACTGATCCTGACAAATATCATTCTGGAGGCATTTGGCAATGCCAAAACCAACCGTAATGACAACTCCAGTCGCTTTGGCAAGTACATGGACATCAATTTTGACTTCAAAGGTGACCCTATTGGAGGACACATCAACAATTATCTTTTAGAAAAGGTGATCAGCCGTCTGTGTGTCATCTTGCCTGTCTTTGTGTGTGTGTGTGTGTGTGTGTGTGTGTGTGTGTGTGTGTGTGTGTTTGTGTGTTTGTGTGTGCGTACATTGTGATGTGTATGTGTGTGTTTGTGTATTTGTGTGTGTGTGTGTGTGTGTGTGTGTGTGTGTGTGTGTGTTGTGTGTGTGTGTGTGTGTTGTGTGTGTGTATGTGTTTGTGTATTTGACAGAAAAAAAAGAGGGAGTAGGGGATGGTGAGAGCAAGTTCCAGAAAGTTACCAGTATTTATCAGTGGAGAGACTCTTCATCAGTGCCATTGTTATGTCATTCTTCTGATTGATGCTTAACTAATAGTTCATTCAGTTTAAATGTATTTTTGTTTGTATTTTTCAGTATTTAGAAAATGTTCTTACTGTTGAGACTTTTTCAGATCTGTGGCAGATGTTAATGACCATAATATGATCAGTTATTATCAGTCTTCTAAATTCTGTTACAAATGCCAGGCAAGCACTACAGTAATGGTATACAACACAACACAGCACAGCACAGTACAGCACAGCATAGCACAGCACAGCACAGCACAGCACAGCACAGCACAACACAGCACAACACAGCACAGCACAGCACAGCACAGCACAGCACAGCACAGCACAGCACAGCACAGCACAGCACAGCACAACACAACACAACACAACAACACAACACAACACAACACAACACAGCACAATACAATAATTGTAGTGCAAGATAATACCATACAGTTAGACTATAATACAGTACCATGTGATGACCTATACAACATAAGTTTAATAAAAGAGGGTGATCAGGGAAAAATTCTGTACAACAATTGTCTCTAATGTATGTGAGATAGTAGTTGTCATGCTTGTCTTCATGGATTGAAATAATGGAGTTTGCGTTTGTTTGTCAGTATGTTTGTATGTATACATATGTATAAAATGAATTTAAAAAAGTGTAAAAAAACCCAACATTTAATAGAACCTTTGACAGATGAATTGTACAGTGTGCTTTTCTGCGTTTAAAGCTTTCATGTTACAGATGCATTAAGTCATTTCATGTTACTTGGTTTCTCTCCCGTAGAGTCGAGTGGTCCACCAGCAGGAGGGAGAGAGGAATTTCCACTCATTCTATCAGGTATGATCATTTTAGTTTTATTTCTGTTGCTGTCATCATCTGCACCACTCCTGTGTCACTGTTCCCCTCTCCACTCATTTTGGCTCCCCAACACACCTGCAAACCCACCAAAACTAAGGTCACTATGAGAACGTGACACGGAGGGCTACAGCATCTAGAATGATTGTTCACAGTGCTATGATGATGAGAATGGGGATGATAGTGAGCGATGATGCTGTGTGGAGTTACATTTCAAATTCATTGAGACTGAGTGACAAACAGACAAAAACAAACAAACAAACAAACAAACAAACAAACAAACAAACAAACAACCATACATACATAAAATATGTGTGTGTGTGTGTGTGTGTGTGTGTGTGTGTGTGTGTGTGTGTGTGTGTGTGTGAGTGTGTGTGTGTGTGTGTATAATATGAATATGAAAACATGAATATATATGCATATGTGTGTGTGTCATCAAATATATATGCATGTATATGTGTGTCAGTATTTGTATGTGTATCAGTTATGTATACATCTGTCTGTGTGCTTATGACAGTCTTGCTTTGTATCAAAATGCAAAATATAGATCAATTATTAAAAAAAAAAAAAAAAAAAGACCCCCCCAGCAATTTAAAGAAGAACAGGACCCCCCCCCCCCTTTTTTTTTTTTTGCCATTTGAAGGGACATAACTGTTACATGCAGAAAACTATTGGCAATTTGTGATGACACTGTAAAGAGAGAAACAAAAGCCTGTGTTAGTATTGAAACCTTCCAGCTGGTGAGGATGATTGATGATGTAACTGTAATTGTGTTGTGTAGCTGTAGTCTGAAATGGTAGGTGGTAACCTTGGATATGTATATATGTCATGGTGTGTGTGTGTGTGTGTGTGTGTGTGTGTGTGTGTGTGTGTGTGTATGTGTGTGTGTGTGTGTGTGTGTGTGTGTGTGTGTGTGTGTATGTGCGTGCATGTGTGTGTGTATGCATGTGTTTTAACAGTAGGGTAAAAAAATGGCCATACACCTCAAAATCCACTTGTGTATTTGAGTGCATGCTGGAGTCTAGGGGAAGAAAGGAAAAAAAGAAAAAAAAAAAGAAAAGAAAACATATGGTTTCTTTTAACATGTTTAAAAAAAACAAAATATTCCTGTGCTTTCTTTTAGCATGTTTTAGAGTTAGAAAAAAATTAGTAAGCAAACAGACCTGAGCAACGTAGAACCAATGTTGTCTTTAAACCTATGTTGTCTTTTAATATGTTTCAGCCCACCCCAGCCTTTATGCTTAATTTTAACATGTCAAAAAAAAAAAAATCCATCACATGCTTTCTTGAGTTTCTTTTAACATGTTTCAGAATGAAAACACACACACACACACACACACACACACACACACACACACACACACACACACACACACACACACACACACACACACACACACACACACACACACACACACACACACACACACACACACACACACAAAAACAGGAGAAAGATAAAACCTATGCAATTTTTTCATGTATTTTGAAATGTTTTTGAACATGTTTGAAAGAAAACAATAAACAAACCTGTGCTTTCAGTTGTTGATGGGAGCTCCAGAAGAGCGCTTGTCACAGATGAGGTTGTCACGTGATCCCACGGCCTACCACTTCATCAACCAGGGTGGTGATGCAAAGGTCAGAAAATGTTGATTTTTTTTTTTTATCTGAAAGTTTGATGTACCTTTCTACTTCTTGTGCATGAGTGTGTGTATGTATGTATGTATATTAGTTTGTTTTTGTGTTTTGAGATTCATATGTGTGTGTTTATGTCTCTGTGTTTGTGTGTGTGTGTGTGTGTGTGTGTGTGTGTGTGTGTGTGTGTGTGTGTGTGTGTGTGTGTGTGTGTGTATGTGTGTGTGTGTGTGTGTGTGTGTGTGTGTGTGTGTGTGGTGGTGGATGAGTGTGAATGTACGCCTTGTACTCAAAAAGAAAAAAGCTGACCACATATCTCCTCTCCTGGCACAACTTCACTGGCTCCCTGTATCAAAGCGCATACAGTACAAACTAGACACCATGTGCTACAAAAGCCTCAATAACGCAGCCCCCGATTACCTGTCAAGCCTACTTGAGATCTATGTTCCCTCACGTACCCTCCGCTCTGCCTCCGATCCTCTGACTTTTCGCTTTCCACGCACTAAGCTCAATACCTATGGTCCACGAGCCTTCTCTGTTTCTGGTCCACTCTCCTGGAACAAACTTCCTCTCTCAGTCCGTCAGCAACCTACTTTTGCCTCCTTCAAGTCCGCTCTCAAAACTCACCTTTTCTCCTCTGCATAAAATCCTAACCTCACTCAACCCCCCTCTGCAGCCTGTCTCCGCTCGGAGGGGAATCACTTTGTTTTAATATATAATTGTATATGATGTGCTCTCTGTGGTTTTCCATTGGTTTTATTCTTGCTTTTATTGCTTTTATTCTTTTCTCCCCATTTGTGGCCATGCATGTGTGTGTGTGTGTGTGTGTGTGTGTGTGTGTGTGTGTGTGTGTGTGTGTGCGTGCGTGCGTGCGTGCGTGCGTGTGTGCGTGTGTGTCTTTTCGGCGCTTGGATTTGATTTTGTCAAGATTTGCGCTATATAAATATTGTAATTATTATGTATGCATGTGCGTACGTATGTATGTATGTATGTATGTATGTATACGCTTAGATTTATATATGTATGTATGTATGCATGGATACGCTCAGCTTAGATTTATGTATGTAAGTATGTAAGCATGTATGTATGCATGTATACGCTCATATGTATGTAGGTATGTATGCATGTATACGCTCAGCGCTTAGATTTGATTTTGTCAAGATTTTGCGCTATATAAATAAAATATATTATTATTATTATTATACATCATCTGTATGTAATGATGCTTTTCTAAGCAGGCTTACAGCTGAAGTGTGTGTGTGTGTGTGTGTGTGTGTGTGTGTGTGTGTGTGTGTGTGTGTGTGTGTGTGTGTGCGTGCGTGGGTGCGTGTGTGCATGCATGCGTGCGTGTGTAAATGTATATACATTGTCTGCTTGCATGATGCTTTTGTAAGCAAACTAAAGCTGAATTGTGTGTGTGTGTATGTTTGTGTGTTGTGTGTGTGTGTGTGTATGTGTATGTGTGTGTGTTGTGTGTGCACTATGTGCACATATGTTTCATTTGCATGAATTATATGAATACATGTAAAGAATGTCCTGAGTTGACATTGCATGATAGGCAGTTACACACCAGTTTGTGAAACATTCTGGGATCATTTCAGATCTGAATTGTTGTGAGCTGTTTTGCTCTGTTTACATTGGCATAATAAAAGTGTACCGACATTGTGCTGATCCTAGGCATAGAATCAGTGCAAGATCATGTCGATCACTTCCTGTGTTTCACACAGCCCAAGCTTGAATTAATAGTTTTGTCTGGTCATTTTTCCAGTTTACAGCCATTGCTAATATAAAAAAAGAAAACGTGGCAAAACAGGGGAAGCAAAAAGTAAACTGCCCGTTTACTAATGTGAAGAGGGAATGTATCACCAGGCAACCTGGGAAATCTAATACTTCGAGGTAACAAGCGCTGCAGTCCACTGGAATGCGGACGTTCCAGACCGTATTGCGAGATGGTCCTGGAGTGTTTCAGATCTCAGATAGTTCAGCCAGATAAGGCTGAATGTAAACAGCTCGGTTCACTTGGAAACCCTTCTCAAAAATGTTTTATTTTATCAGTTACAATTGTCCTTATGTTATTGTACATCTTCACTGAGAAGTGATTGAATCTTAATTAGCTTTCAGTTTCATGTGTCATTGACAACCCATCGCTGGGCAGATGTAGTGAAGACTTCCCCAGACACAGTGGTATCATGACATCTTATTGGCATATAAATTATCTTGGAACCCTCTATGTGCAGGTGTCAACGATAGATGATCGAGGAGATTTCAAGTCAGTGATGGGTGCCCTGAAGTCTTCAGGCTTTGAGACAAAGCACATTGACACTCTATGGAACATCGTGGGGGCTGTCTTACACCTGGTGAGTTGCTGTATTAAGAGAATCCATCCAATTTCAGTTTTGTCCTGAGGTTACAAATCATGTCCGTTTGACTCTTTGCTGCATATTATTGTATGGTCTGAGATCGGGTAGGATTAGTGCTTGGAATATGAGAAATTTGTGTAGATGTGTGTAACTATTGGCTAACTGCCAGTCCTCCTGAGTTTCCTGAGAGCCAGGAATGTTGAAATCAGAAATACTAACTTATTTTCCAGAAATCTGAAACTTTCGTTGGACATACGTTAATCAGCAATCAGTATTTGCTTGGACATACATTAATCATCGCTCAGTATGTAAAATTTAGTGTTTCTTAATGCAGCTAGCCAGTAAATGTATGTTTTTCCCACTGGTCAGTATTGTCAAACTCATAGTGAACAAATTCACTCAGGTTTTTCAATCGAGGGTATGCATATGTTCATGTTTCCATCCTTCCATGGAAATTTTGTCTTCCCAAAGCTGGCAGCTATGTGACTTGTATAAGACATGTTTGGGATTTTGTGAGGGTTGTATTATTTGTGAGAGAAGGGTTGTGTTTGTGAAAGATCTGAGTTCAGATGTGAGAAATAACAATGAAGATTGTTGTAGCACAACATCTAGGAAACAATCTCCAAGGTGCTTTGCACCTTTCAGAATAAGGGCAGAAAAGAACAAAATAAAGAACTAGAAACATAACATGATTATAGGTCGACATTAAGGGCAAGTAAATAAAAGCCTGTTAATCCTGTCGATGTGTTGGCACGGGAGTGGTATCTGTGTGTATTGACAAGTGGGAAATGTGTGCTGACATGTGGAAAGTATACAAGACATCTATCACCTTTGACATCTAATCGAACAGTGTCTGGGTATGTTCTCAGGGCAACATCAGCTTTGAGGCAGGAGGCGATGGAGAGCATGCACGAGTCTCTAACAGACAGGACTTGGCAGACCTTGCGAAACTGCTGGCTGTGGAAACGGAGGCATTGGAACGGGCAGTCGTGTCTCGCGCCATTGCTGCAGGGGGTCAGGTGGTAGAAAAACAGTTGAACGTCAATGATGCACTGTACGCTCGGGATGCCTTTGCCAAGGTCAGTTACTCACCAGCCATAGGCTGCTGACATAATTCTTATATTTTTGTCAAGTTTTGTGCATTAGAGTTTCTTTGAAGTAAAAATTTTTAAACCCCAAACAAAAGTGACTGCCTTCTAGTATACAGGAGCCAGAAAATTCAAATACAGAATCAGAATTTGTATTTAATACAACAAGACAAGACAGACACAGATTTTTATCCAGCTAGTCTTTTTCAAGCATATACAAAAGACAACAAAGGAATACTACACAAAATGAAGGGGGAGGAAAACAGCAAAACTTCTCTGATGTTTTGTTGAGCAGGAGAAAATGACTGATATGAAATGAAAAAGTGTTGGTGAATTGTGGTAACTGGGATACAGGCGAGACAAATACAATGGGGGAAGTGAGATGAATTCTACAGTGTAAAAGTAGTCATGCTATAAACTATTACCGTTTTATTGTGAGGAAGATCTGTGGCCAAAATATTGGAAATCAACATGACTATAAGGCACTTGTTGATGATGTTTCTTGAATGAAGTGCGCACACATACACACACACGCACACGCACATGCACACGCACACGCGCGCGCACACACACACACACACACACACACACACACACACACACCACACATATATATATATATATATATATATATAATATATATATATATATATATATATATATAATATATATATATATATATACACATGTATATATATGTACATATATACACACACACAGAATTCTTAAGATAGAAAACAGCTTTACAGAAAAGAGTTCTTGAAATATGAATAGTTACTGCAGACATCAGCATTTAACCCTTGCACCAGCATTGTGCATTCTCAGTCATGTTAAAGCAAGAACTTGACCCTTTGACTCCCTCACCCTATCCACCAGCTTCCTGCTGGAAGGGAGGAGTAAAATGGTAAATTTTTTTGTAGTTGGTGGATAGGTTGAGGGAGTCAAAAAGTTAATTTAAGACAGTTTCAGGGTATATACTGGTACCATGGTGCCTGCCCTTTTTAATGAACAAAAGATACAGAATCTTCAACTATTAGTATGGTGAGCTTTCTGCTCCTTAATCCAGATAATGCTTATTATTTTTATTTTTGTTTATTATTGAGAGTAAGGATAGATGTGCCCAATTTCCAGCAAACATACAACCATAGCGGCAACTGCCCATTGAGTCGGTGATCAAATGTAGTTTGTTTTGTGATTTGCAGGCAATCTATGATCGTATGTTCACATGGATTGTTGGTCGTATCAATGAAGCCATTGATCCGAAACTCAGTGGAGGTCGCTACGTTGGTAGAAATACCGTGATCGGTGTGCTGGATATCTATGGCTTTGAGATCTTCGACAACAACAGGTACGTAGATTGCTAACTGCATACTGATAAACGTGTTGCAAAAACAAATAAGATCCATACATGTCAAGTTGTTCAGTTTACCTGTAATTCCTAGTTGTTGTTTTTTTTTTTGCTGCTTTCCAAGTACTATGGTGTACAAACAAAACACTACACAAAATAAAAAATTTTGTCAAAAATAACGTTTATGCACAGTAGCAGCAAGCTCATGTTGTGAATTCACAGACAATATTGTTTTCAGATAGCGTTCGATTCTCACTCTATTCAAACATCAGTAAGCTCTGTTTTAAAAAAAAATTCAAACAAAAAACCCAAAATAAAAATAAAACAAACTTTGTTTTGAAAAAAGCAACCCAGCCCAAACAAAAAAGAAACAAACAAAAAAACAAAACAAACTTCCCCCCTATTTTTCTGTTTATTATAGTTTTTGATCTGATACTATTGTATGAATGGTATGTTACTGTGATGTGACTCAAATAGTGGCTGACGTGTACTGAAATTATAATTTGAGCCTATCTTGTACTAATTCAACAAAAGTGGGAAAAATGTTGAAGAAATTGTCAGTAAACCAATCCACCAACAAGCACTATGGCCGAGTAGTTAGTCCACTGGTCTTGTAGTTGGAAGGTTTGGATTGGAAGGGCTTGAAAACTAACTGGTGGGTAAAGGGTGGAGGTTTGTCTTAATCACCCAGATCAACATAAAGAATGCAGATCTACTTGTACCTGAACTCCATTCATGTTTGTACACATGCAAAATATCAACTAAACATGGCAAAGATACTGTAAGCCATATCAGTGTTCAGTGGCTTATGGAAACATAAAAACATTTATCATGCAATTTAGTATGCACATCCCTGAAAACTGAGTATGACTGCCTTCATGGCCATACATCTAAAGGTCCACTTGAATATTCAAGTGTGCATGGAAGTTGCAATCCTAGAGGGAAATCACCACCTCACCCCCACCAACAACTAACCAGTTGACTTGTCTGCTGATAGAGAAGTTGATCATCCATCCAAATAATGGACTGACTGTAACAAATAGGCCCACTTATAAACTGACCGACGGGTTAATTGATAAGCCAACAACCAATTAGTAAGAAGTACTTCAGACAGACGATTTTGGTCAATTCTCCTGACCAGCACCACATGTGTCTGTATCTCTCAGGCCTGGTTGATGCCAGGATGTATTATGACAGTAAGCGTAGAGCACAGACCTGTCACGCAGTCTGAATCCCAGCTAAAACCCCATTGCATCATGATTATTAGCCGTATCGTCATCATCACCACAGTAACAAAACAAAACAAAAAACAAAAACCAAACAAAACAAAAAACAAAACGAAACAAAAAACCCCTAAAAGCCAAACAAATCTATTATAGACAACTACACAGTATGCCTAATGGCAGACTAGTTAAAGTAAAGATGGTTAAATTAACTTTTTTTTTAACAAAATTTCTACAACACATTGTTCATACTCAAAATAAGTCAAATTTTGTTGCCCACTACTGTACTATTTGATGAAGTTTTAATGTAATAACATTATACAAAAAGACTGGTGGTTTTGTCCATATTGCTAAAATAATAAAATATACAACTTGCTTGTGTGAACAGCTCAGAACTCGGAACATGTTTATTTGCTATGAGAACCCAAGCTAGGATGATAAGTCAGTAATCAGTTGTAAATAATTTGACTAGACAGATAATGATTTCAAGAGTTTATATTTCACATTTCATGTTATCATCATCACATCATCATTAGGAATGTAAATGTATGAGTGGCTAAGAATCTTTCAGTTTTTCCTAGTGCAGATTGTTTTAGAAATGTTCTGCAGCATGTATTTGTAAAGTGTGTGTGTGTGTGTGTGTGTGTGTGTGTGTGTGTTATGTGCATGTGCTGTTGTGTGTGTTGTGTGTGTGTGTGTGTGTGTTGTGTGTGTGTGTGTGTGTGTGTGTGTGTGTGGTGTGTGTGTGTGTGTGTGTGGTGGCTGTGTGTGTGTGTTGTATGCGCGCGCATGCCTGTGTTTGTATGTGTGTCTGTGTGTTTGTGTGTTATGTAAAACAGCTTTGAACAGTTCTGTATCAACTACTGTAACGAGAAACTACAGCAGCTGTTCATTGAGCTTGTGCTGAAACAGGAACAGGAGGAATACACGAGAGAAGGCATCGAGTGGGTCCATGTGAGTCCTTCATATGTCCATATGACTCATATTTGTTGTGTGGTTGTTGTGTGTTGATGGTGGCTAGTGGTAGGAGGAACAGGAAGGGTATCCAATGTAACAAAAAGTTTGTTCCTGAAAAAGGAATCTGAATGTGTTAACGCATAGTGCTCTAATATTGTCTTGAGAAAATGAACCTTGGAAATATGCAAAGACTGTAACACCATCTTCAAGCTTTTAACCCTCCACACAAGTCATGATGAATCATGTGAATCTTCAGGCCCAACAGCATCTACTAACATCAACTACTTACCCAGAGCAGTTAAGAGAGTATGGGCACTGTCATCATGAAAAGACGATGGAGGTGGATTTGGTACATCATCCGAAGAGAGCAGGATAACATCACCCAGATTGCCCTATACTAGACACCAGGTGGAAAATTTAAGAAGACACAGGAGTACCTAGTGATGAACAGCGGAAGGAAACCTCAGAGCCTGAAACACACCTAGGGTATTGTACAGAGGCTTGCCCAGAACAGACAGAAATGGAGAACCTCTGTTGCTGCCTTACATGCATAGGGCTTAACCCCTTCCTTGCCACAGTATTTGTGGCCTTTTGCATTGCTGTCGGCTGGGACAAAAATCTTGCTTTTTTCGGTATGTTCACTAATTTGTTCACTGCCAATTCATTTTGTAAGATATCTTTTCAGTTTTTGGCATGTTTTTTCCTTATAGCCTTGGCTATGGTTTAATGTCATAGTCATTTGAGTTGGTTGAAAAATAGTATGATTAGAACTGATATAATCCTTTTTCTAAAAAAAAAAAGCTTCTGGAACACATACACGCACAGTAGCACATAAGACCACACAAAACAGAGCAAAGTTTGGTTTTTGTATATAATAAACATTAAGTGAAAAAGTTTTCTTACTGTTATTGCTCTCTGTGAATGTTTTTCTATGCAACAATCAGTAAGTTCTTGGGTGTAGCCCAGTGGAGGAAGAGACAGAATAGGCAGTTGTTCAGCCGTCTTGAATCGCATTATCGGGTTACATACTTTCCAGTGCTAATTAGACTAATATAGAATTCTCTGAACGGTCAAAGGGAAAACCTGCACTTTGACATCTCCACAAGAGGTTGGCCAAGTTTCTAGTGTTATCTCCCATTTTTTCCCATGAAATTTCGATGACAAAAATCCCCATGGCAGAGACAGTTACGGGCGTAGGGACATGTCAAAACGGTCCTGTAATAGACACAGTATAAGCAGGAAAGAGGTTAATGTAACACCATCTTGAGAAAACCAAACTTGTGGAAACATCCACTTTTTGCATGAACCATCCATTGTGAAAAAATAAATAAGGACATTACAAATATAGTACTTGAATTTCTTCTGGTCTGATGGCATTAGTCGGTGACAAATTTTCTGATTGTAAAATTCGACACAATTCAAGTTAAGGTTGTTTGAAAGGTCAATTTCATATATTTTTGAATGGTATTGTCCACATCTGTGCTGTTTGCAGTTAACGTTTGGTAATTTTGTGGTTAATTTATAGCAGTATGTTTACACTTAGGTCAAAATTGTGCCATTTCAGGGTAAAGTTATACCCCTTTGGCTGCGACTTTGTTGAATTAATGTAGTTGAGGTTTGATTATGGCTCTGTTGACACTTTTTTCTCTCTTTACTATATGCATTCCTTGGTATATTAATTCATTGTATTTCCTTTTGTCTGTTCACAGTTCTCTTGTTTACCTACATCTTTGTGTGCAGGTGGACTATTTCAACAACAAGGTGATCTGTGACCTGGTAGAGGCTCCTCACAAAGGTGTGCTGGCCATATTAGATGAGGCTTGTCTGAGTGTTGGCAAGGTCACTGATGAGGTTAGTCTGGTTGTTACACAGACATTCCCTTGATGACACAAATTGAGTCAATCTTATTAGTGCAAAAGCAGCTGTGTGTGAGACATCGCAGGGCAGTTGACAACCCTGACTCGTCATTTTATGAGAAATGTTTGTTGTGTTTGAGCAGATTGGCCAGTTACAGGTTTCAGTTTCAGTTTCTCCATGGCGTCTCCGTGCTCAGAATGAATTCCATTTGTACTTGTATCACAAATGCCATGTGATGTAGAAGATCCAAATTGATGATGGCAAAAGCAGTAAGTTTGTACATAAGCCAGTGCGCTGGCAAAGTCAAAAAGTAGTCTGTCTGAGGGTCAGCCTGTGGGTTATCAGCATTGTGCTTTAACCAACTGAGCCATGGAGCTACCAGACTCCTGGTTCCTCTTAAAACACATTACATGGCTGCATTTTCCCAGCCATTCTGACACCCTTTAGTTGCGAGCCAGCATCGCCTGCAAGTGCTATTTTTAGCCAGGCAGGGTCGACCAAAGTCTTATCTCTGTAATGCGCCTTTGTGCTCAAGCACTAGTGATAAAGAAGGAAGCTGAGTGTGCTATACACGGCAGCAGGAAGGGTGAAAAGGGTGTGGGGAGTGGAAGAGGAAGGGGAAAGATGCGCGCTATTAATAGCCGGCAGGGCAGAGCCAACTAAAGCATCTCAGATTTGTGTGCCGTGATTATTTTGTCTTAAAGGATTTCCAGTGCTAAGTCAAAATGAAACGATCCAATGCTAAACCAAAATGAAACAAGATTTAAGATTTATTTCATGAAAAAAAATGAAAGCACACGTCATCCATTCCAGTGATGATTGATTGTACAAGTTAAATGCTAACATATTCTAAGTTTTCTGAAGACAACAGGATGATAATGGTATTTGTTTGATCAGTTCATTCAGTACTGTATGAAAACATTATGTCAGTTTCCATAGTCTAGGTTAAAGTTTTTCTAATGTTGCAGATGTTCCTGGAAGCGATGGCCCAAAAGTTGAAAAGTGATCGGTTCTCGTGTAGAAAGGTAAGACTGTATTACATTTTACTGTGCTAGGTTATGTTTCATTGTTCTGTGATGTGTTGTACTGTATTGTCAACATGATGAGACATGTCATGATTAGAGACGCCAGGATCAGGAAGTGATGGGAGCAACCAGTCCACGGTCATATTCCTCACTAGGGAATGAAGTGGACTGGTCATCTGACTAGAGTGCAACCACACCAACAGATTCAGTAAGCCTGCAATAAAATGATATGTGGATTTAAAGTGAGAGGTAAACCAAGGAAGACCTGGATTGGCATTCAGGCTGACTTCATAGATCATTTCTCTTGTTAGACCTTTCAGGTTGCTCCCAGTCATCAACTCTGACTTCTTGGAAACCTGTAATGGTACAAGTGAAAAGATCAAAGAAGATGAAGAATTTTCCTTGTGAAATGCAGACTACTTTTCTTGAGGAGAAATTGGGTCACAGTACTCTGCCAGGCTAAGCTGAAATGTATGTGTGTGCGAGTGAGCATGAATGTGTTCATTCTTTGATTTAAAGTCTTTTCACTATGCTTTCAACAACTTTTTATCAAAGAGTGAAAAACAAATTTTATGTTTTAAACATTCCAGTTTCTCTTAGATGTGTGTATGCATGAATGTGGTGTGTGTGTGTGGTGTGTGTGTGTGTGTGTGTGTGTGTGTGTGTTTTGTGTGTGTGTGTGTGTGTGTGTGTGTGTGTGTGTGTATTTATGTGAGAGATAGAATGGTGTTACAGTCTATATTGATGTGCCTGTCATTGTAGAGCACTGTGTGCTCCTTGTAGTGTGTGTGTGTTCGTGTGTGTGTGTGTGTGTGTGTGTGTGTGTGTGTGTGTGTGTGTGTGTTTGTGTCATATATGTGATGTGCATGGTTTTACTTAGATATCAATATGTTTGTCAATGAGCACTTCCGGAAAGTTTCTCTGTTGTCAGAACAAGACACTATGATTAAACACTAACCGCACAAAAAAATAAACAACATTAGAACAAAGAATGATAGAGCAAAGACAAAATTAAAAGTCAGTGATCTGAAGCTAAAACGTGAGGCTCAGAAAAACATGACTGCTGAAGAAAGAGGAAGACGACAATAGTGCATGTGCATAGTGGCAGCAGTATATATGATGAACAGTAGAAGGCATCCTCAGGTTTCTTGAAACGCACGTGGAGCACTAGACCGAAGCTGGCCTAGAACAGACAAGAGTGAAGAATCTTCATTGCTGCCTTACATGCCAGTGGTGTAATAGGCAGTGACCAGGACTGATGCACTTCCAGTGTCCACAGCGATGCTAACGACAGCATAACTATTTTCATGAGGCAGGAATAGCTAAAAGCCATGGATTATTAGTGCTCATGAGTCAGAGTAAGTGTAGTTATTGTACGTAATTTTAGAGAGAAAAAAACTGTTATTATTGTTATCAGCATCAAAACATATTTCATAAAATTCTTGTTATCATTAATTATCATCATCATCATCATTATCATAATTAGTATTATTATGTATTACCTCAGCTGGCCCCAGCAGACAAGACGCTAGAACACAGCCGAGACTTCCGCATCCGACATTATGCAGGAGACGTGACGTACAGTGTGACAGGCTTCATTGACAAGAACAAGGACATGCTGTTCATGGACTTCAAGAGGCTGCTTTTCAACAGGTCAGCTGATACACAGTACTATGCTTTCAACAACTTTTTATCGAAGAGTGAAAATTTTTTTTTATGTTTTAAACATTCCAGTTTCTCTTAGATGTGTGTATGCATGTTGTTTTGTCTGCACTGTGCAGTTGGTATGTTGCTGCACAGTCTGCATGTTCAGTCTTTGGTGAGTGTGCATACAGGATGTTTTCATGTTTCTGTGAGCCATTGGGCCAGGTGCTGACCTGACATGCAGGATTCTTTAAAATGTACATTTGGTGTTCTGCATGTGTATACACATGAAGGGGATTTAGGCACAAACAGATTTGCACACATGTTGACCTGGTAGATATGAAAAATCTCCACCCTTTATCCCCCAGGTAGGATGTACCCAGGCAGGATTGAAGGCCATACCTTCTGATTGGAAATTTGTCATCTTATGCTTTTTAAGAATTTTAGATATGATGGTAGGTGAAAAAATTATTATTGTTGCTGTTATTGTTGTTTTACTTCTTGAGCTCATATGTGGCTTACAGATATTTCTGTTTGCTTTGGTTTTTACTTTGTTTTATTTTTATACACTTCAAGTTTGGTTTGCTGTACAGCTCATATGAAATAATATTGCATCATCTAAAATCTGTTGAAAATGAGGGTGAATGGGTTGTACATAATTTTAAAGCTGTCTGCCGTTATAAAATGAAGATGTGTTAAACAGTAATACTGCTTTCCAGTTAAAATTGATTTTCATTGAAAAGAGTCGACTCTTGTTTGCAAAGGGAGAAAATTATCTTATTTGCAAAGGGAGAAAATTATCTTATTTGCAAAGGGAGAAAAAGCATTTTGCGATTGACATAGAGTGTTTTGCTTACCAGTTACAATTAATTATTTAGCTGTCTCATTGAAATGAATGAATTCTGCTTTTCAGTCAGAATCAAGATTGTTTAATTGTATAATTGTGTTTTGTCGTGCAGTTCAAACGATGTGATCAAGGCCATGTGGCCAGAAGGCAAACAGCTTGTCACAGAGGTAAGACCAATACAAATACAAACATGATTTATTCAGTATAGGAGTAGATCTTGTATTGCAATGTTTTTAAGAATACAAATTGTTTTTCTTAGCGTTTCTGTTTTTCTCAGATGCGTGTATGCAAGTTTTTTTGTCCACCCTGTACAGGCAGTATATTGCTGCACAGTTTGCATGATTTGTCTTTGGAGGGCATGTATGCTTGGTGTTTTCATGTTTCCATACACCAGACTCTTGACACAACTTACAGTATCTTTTATGTGCATGGTTGATATTCTGCATATATATTCACACATGAAAGAGGTTTAGACACTTACTGGTCTGCACACAGGTTGATGTGGGAGATTGGAAAAGTCTCCACCCTTTACTCGCCAGGGTGAGATGTCTGGGTAGGTCGAACCCAGGACCTTCCAGTTGGAAATCTGATGTTTTCCCACTTAAGTTCTGCATCCCTTGGGAAGGGAGTAATATATATTAAAACATAACTAGTACACATTACACTGAAAAGGAACATAATCATTTGACTAGACATAAAGCTATGAAGTAATGGTATTCAATATCTTTACGGCTTCATAGACATGCCAACCAAGATTATACTGGTCTCATTTGGTGTTGACGTCAATGTATTGAAATTTATGGGGATCTTGTAATCCTTAAATGGTATCAATTTCAATATGAGATTATGTAATACAGTTCAACTGAGAAAAATGTAGTTCATCTTGTTTAGCCATATTACATATATACATAAATGAGAAAAAAGATGAGAAAAGAATCAGAAAGCATATTTAATACAATCAGACAAGACAGGTGAACATTTTTGGCCAACTGGCCTTTGTCAAACGTAGACGCATGACCACAAATGAACAAACAGCAAATAAAAAAAATTTGTTTGTGGTCTTAGGTCTAAGTTTCACAAAGGCTAGTTGGCCGAAAATTTGCGCCTGTCTTGTCTGGTTGTAGTAAATACGCGTGTCTAGTTGTAGTAAATACGCGTTCTGATTCTTTTCTCGTTTTTTCTGGTTCCTGTTTGCTTGAACGAGGGCAGTCACTTGTTTTGGATTTCTTATTACACACTAAATTCAGTCTGTCCTCTTATGCCTTAACTAAATTGATGACAGCATAGTGAGAGACATCAGATCTGAATTTATTCAGCACACTTTTAATAAACTTGTTTGTCACAGTGTGTGTGTATGTGTGTGTGTATGTGTGTGTGTATGTGTGTGTGTATGTGTGTGTGTATGTGTGTGTGTGTGTGTGTGTGTGTGTGTGTGTTGTGTGTGTGTGTGTGTGTGTGTGTGTGTGTGTGTGTGTGTGTGAGAGAGAGAGAGTGTGTGGTGTGTTAAGTAGAAATTTGAATGTCTGTAGCCCGTGCTGCAATCTGTCAGGAATCTGCATAGAGTAGGAAATTTTCTCTTTTTTTATGATTCTTGAAAGTTTTGTTTGAGATCATGATCTGTCAGGTCCTTTACTGGCAAATAGGGGGAAAGGCACGCAGAACAATTCAGGGATAATGAGTTCTTTAAATAGTTTAATGGATCATAGTGAGATGTGTACATACAAATAGACTGAAATTGTATTTGCTTTTCAGACAACCAAGAGGCCTACAACAGCTGGCACAGCCTTCAAGAACTCCATCATCGCTCTGGTGGAAAACCTGGCAGTAAAGGTTGGTTATAATATTAGCATAAGTGAGGTTTTCTCAATGTGCTCATTTTGAATTTTATGACTGGCTGGTTGGTCCTGTTTCAGAGC
>CM060307.1:99980712-99983212 GCA_030674185.1 Monoplex corrugatus | reverse complement strand
TGCTATTTTTAGCCAGGCAGGGTCGACCAGAGTCTTATCTCTGTAGCGCATCTTTGTGCTCAAGCAGTGGGACGGGTGAAAAGGGTGTGGGGAGTGGAAGGGAAGGGGAAAGATGCGCGCTATTAATAGCCGGCAGGACAGAGCCAACTAAAGTATCTCGGATATGTGCGCCGTGGCTGAACTCGGGTACACTCCCTTAGTTTTTGATAGATCTTCCTCCTTTTGTTTTGGTAAGTGTCCCCTTAGATTTCGATGGAATGCTATGGAATTTGTCTTGAGTATGATGATAATAATAATAATAATGATAATGATAGTAATCATCTTCGTCATCATCATCATAATGACAATTTAAAGTGCCAATCTTGTGCACTTTCATCATTCACCAAAGCAATCATCAACATCGACGAAACCTCCAGGGCACACTGGGCACTCATGCAAACTGAGGGGTGGCGGACGGAAGGGGGAGTAACTTACTCAGTAAGGTGTCAGACCTAGTAACCCAAGCCATTATTGTTCGTCAGTCTCACACACTCACGAGATGCTGAGCTAGGGTACACTCAGACCTGTTTGGCGAATGATTCTTGACCCCACCCCCCACCCCCACTCATACTGTTCCTCCCCCTCAAGACTTCAGAAAGGCAGGAAGGTTAATTGGGCTGCAAGGAGAAGGACCTGGGAAATAAACCTTTCTCTTTTTTATTTTTATGCCAGGGCAGCCCTGCTCTTCACGATTTTCAACTGCCATGGGATTTTTTAGCATGCACAGGCCAGAAGGCACAGGAGTCTGATAATATGATAAATTTCTCTTGAACAGCGCATATGGAATCGTTCAGTGCGATGAATCTTGAATGAACAATGGCAAACCCAAGCTCAAACTCGCCTACAACTTCAGGAATAGCCTTTATTTTTGCAGGAATAAATCTGAGTGTGATAAATCTTGAACAAACAATCTCTAACCCACGCACAAACTCGCCTACAACTTCATGAACAATCTCTGTTTTTGCAGGTATAAGTGCCTCTCTCGTGAGACATGGCCCAACTTCCGTGGCAATGTGGTGGACGGTGTTCGCCACCTCATCAACGCCCAGGGCTTCAGCTCTGACGTGGAGTTTGGCAGATCCAAGATCTTCATTCGCTCCCCGCAAACCTTGTTCGCCTTTGAGGAGGCTCGAGATCGTCGCATCCCTGGCATAGTAGTTTTCTTACAGAAGGTGTGTGTGTGTGTGTGTGTGTGTGTGTGTGTGTGTGTGTGTGTGTGTGTGTGTGTGTGTGTGTGTGTGTGTGTGTCTGTGTCTGTGTCTGTGTCTGTGTCTGTGTCTGTGCCTGTGTGTGTGTGTGTTATTGGGTAAATGTGGTTTCTAAAAAGAATGTTGAGAGTTCCATGGACAGCAAAGAAAACAAATGAGACAGTCTTGATGGAGGTAGACACAAGTAGATCATTGATAAGGAAGATTAGGAGAAGACAGGCAACATTTAAAGGCCATTTTATGAGGAAAGGGGAATTGGAGCACCTGGTCACAACGGGAGAGCTGATGGAAAGAGAGCGTGGGGTGGACCCAGGGAGAGGATGGTGGACGGACTTGCAGGGTGGCTGAGGACAGGGAGGGTGGAAGAGGTGCTTGAGGCAACAAGAGATAGAGACAGATGGAAGTCCATAATCGCCAACGCCATGCGGCAAGGCACCTGATGATGATGATGATGATGATGATTGTGGGTTGGTGATTGTATATCTGTGTGTGTGTGTATGTGTGTAGTGTATGTGATGTGTACATGAACATGAAAACTTACATGATGTGCACTTCTAGTGGAATGCAGTCACTCAACAACTGTGTTTGCTCCACTGAAATGTATTGAGTATGTGTGATGTGCAGTAAGTCATATGAGTTTAGAGAATAGCACTATACAAGAAAAATGTTCATAATGATAATAATAATAATGATGTGCATTATGCTTGTTGAATATTTTCTTCTAGCTGATTAATTGTTATTGTATAATATGATTCCTTAGAACTAGTATTAGCATTGTGTAATAATATGATCTGTTATTGTTTAAAAGTACAAAGAGCATGTTTTTTGTGCTTTTTAAAGGATCATCACTCTTTTTGGGAGATTACTTTTGTGCTCACCTTTTTTCAGGGGTTCCATTTTTTACACCACCTTAATGGCCACAGAAGTTGGCACAGTTTTTAAAGTGCGATGATGATTAGGATGATGAGGAGGAGGAAGATGATAATCATGATGCTCTGGAGTTCCGTCTAGGATTGAGACTGCATGACAGGGGCTATACTCTAAACTTAAAATTATTATACATCCTAGCATCAGCCAGGCCGAGAGATACAGACACCTGAGATGTTGGTTAGAAGATTGAGCAACACTCTCAATGACGCACCTGTGAAGTGGACGTGGTCCCAGCCTTCTATATAAGGCCCTAGCATGCTCATCTCTTGGTAATGATTTTTGAAGGACAGAAGGTGATTGAACCCACAACCTTCCAGTTAGAA
>CM060307.1:99940712-99975712 GCA_030674185.1 Monoplex corrugatus | reverse complement strand
CCTGAAATCCAAAGATGGCTTCACCAAAATCCTCTTCTCCTGTGTGGTCAAAAAGGTGGGTGGGAATCACTGAACTGACAACAGCAGGCTTGCATTACAGTTTATCCCTTTCACTCCATCACCCTATCCACCAGCTACAGAAACTTTCAGGCTTGCATTACAGTTTATCCCTTTCACTCCATCACCCTATCCACCAGCTACAGAAACTTTCAGGCTTGCATTACAGTTTATCCCTTTCACTCCATCACCCTATCCACCAGCTACAGAAACTTTCAGGCTTGCATTACAGTTTATCCCTTTCACTCCATCACCCTATCCACCAGCTACAGAAACTTTCAGGCTTGCATTACAGTTTATCCCTTTCACTCCATCACCCTATCCACCAGCTACAGAAACTTTCAGGCTTGCATTACAGTTTATCCCTTTCACTCCATCACCCTATCCACCAGCTACAGAAACTTTCAGGCTTGCATTACAGTTTATCCCTTTCACTCCATCACCCTATCCACCAGCTACAGAAACTTAATCCCTTTCATCCCTTAAATACCTCATCCCCCCCCTGTGGTATGCTGGGGTAATTTTCAGTGCTCCCATCTTCTGGAAATTCTTTGCAAGAAATTTCTCTTTTCTGCCACTCTCTTTGTTTCTGCTTTGTACCTTTGCTTTCTGTCATCTCATCCTGTCATTCTTCTGGCTTGTTGGTCCATTCATCTTATATGTTCAGTAAAGCCTAATAGACTATGTTAGGATTGACAGGTGGGTACATGTATTTACTGCATGTTTAGCTCTAAGGAAATGTGATGTGCAGAAGCAATTTTATGTAAGTTAGTCTAGTTTTTATATATGTTTTAGTGTCCTTAGTTACATTTACATTTGTATTCATGCTTTTTTGCATTGGTATGTGTACTAATTTTCTTTTCCAGGTGGTTTTTTTTTCCAACAAGGTGTTGTCTATGTTTTGAAGTGGTAATAGCCTTGACATAGTTCTATGTAGTCAACTTGGATTTAAACAGTAACCACCTGGTCCTATCCAACAGCTGCAAAAATTTAACCCTTTCACATCCCAGCCTATCTGCCAGCTGAAAAAATTAATCCTTTCATGTACTCACCCTATTCACCAGCTGCAAAATCTGCATCCCTTACTTCCTCAGACTATCTACCAGCTGCAAAAACTTAATCCTTTCATGTACTCACCCTGTCCAGCAGCGCAAAAACTTAACCCTTTACTTCCTTAGCCTATCTACCAACTGCAAAAATTAATCCTTTCACATGCTTACCCTAGCCACCAGCTGCAAAAACTTAACCCTTCTTCAGCCTATCTACCAGCTGCAAAAGCTTAATCCTTTCACATACTCACCCTATCCAACAGCGGCAAAAAGTTAACCCTTTACTTCCTCAGCTTATCTACCAGCTGCAAAAACTTAATCCTTTCACATATTCACCATAGCCACCAGCTGCGAAAACTTAACCCTTTACTTCCTCAGCCTATCTACCACCTGCAAAAACATAATCCTTTCACTTACAGTTACACTATCCACCAGCTGCAAAAACTTAATCCTTTCTATTCCCTCACCCATGTCCACAAGCTGCAAAAACTTAATCCTTTCTATTTCCCCTCCACCCTGTCCCACAAGCTGCAAAAACTTAATCCTTTCTATTCCCTCACCCTGTCCACAAGCTGCAAAAACTTAATCCTTTCTATTCCCTCACCCTGTCCACAAGCTGCAAAAACTTAATCCTTTCTATTCCCTCACCCTGTCCACAAGCTGCAAAAACTTAATCCTTTCTATTCCCTCACCCTGTCCACAAGCTGCAAAAACTTAATCCTTTCTATTCCCTCACCCTGTCCACAAGCTGCAAAAACTTAATCCTTTCTATTCCCTCACCCTGTCCACAAGCTGCAAAAACTAATCATTTAATTTGTTTGTCTTGTCCACCAGCTGCAAAAACTTAGTTCTTTCTTCTCTCACCCTATCCACCAGCTGCAAAACCTTAATCATTTACTCCTTTGTCCTATCTACCAGCAGCAGAAACTTGATTCTTTCACTCCCTCACCTTGTTCGCCAGCTTCCTGGAGTAATGGCAGTTAAGTTTTTGCTTTGACATAGCATTGTGAAAAACTGTTCCAGATTCTGTGGTCATAAATGTGGCGCAGGGAATGCAACAGTAAAAACAGTTTTTGCTTTGTTATCATAACTGATTAGTCTGGAAGCTGGTGGATAGGATGAGGGAGGGAACAGAATTAAATCACACGACTCCTTCAGTTTCAGTCAGTTCTGTCTTGCTTGTGGTAACTGAATGAACAGATGTGACGATCAGTGGATTAAATGGATTTTGATTTTGATGTAGGGGATACGGATTCATGTTTCAAATACAGTGCCTGTGATGAAGAGACACTTCCCCCCTTGAGGGTGCTGTTGCTCTTTCAATATAAATAGTATCCCCACCTTCTGGAAATTGTTTAGTAGAAATTTCCTCTTTTCTGTTGCTCGCTTTGTTTTTGTGTTGCTCCTTTGCTTTCTGTCATTTCTTCCTGTCTTGCTGGTCCATTCATCCGTATGTTTTTCATATAGCTTTAACACTTTGTTAGGATTGATTACTGGATACATATACATATTAACTGTGTTTTTGACAGGCCAACAAACATAACAAAACAGCAGAGCGGGCCATCGTGTTCACAGACAAGTTCATCTACAAACTGGACCTGAAGAAACACTTCAAGCCACTACAGAAGGGCATTGCCTTTGCTGATGTGAGTTTGACCGAAATCATGTTTCTCTTTGTCTTCACTATGGTAGATTTTCTTTTCACGAGGTGACAGTTGATTTTCTCTACAGGAGGACAGTTCATTTTCAATGTTTTTTTGTTTTAGTTTCAGTTTCTCAAGATAGTGTTTCCAAGCTAGGAATAAATGAGAGATTAAAAAAAAAAAAGAGGGGGGGGGGCTTTTTTTTTACTGACAAGAGAGAGAGAGAGAAAAGTGTATGATGTGTGTCAATATCTGTGTGTGTGCTTGTATGTTTGTACATAACAAAAATGTGTTGAGAAGATTTTCCCAGCTCTTTATGGGTGGATCTGTAGCAAATTTTAATCAAAGCAGTGGACTATTGAGGTGTCACACAATCATTAGTTTTGAAGCTAAAGTTCCTACTTCAGTGTCGCACAGACCTAAAGTCAAACACTTTTTGTGAAATGTGTGTGAAAATCACCTTCTCAAGAACTTTTGCGCTTACTTTGATTTGTTTTCACTGTTGTGATAGTCTACCTTGTCATCGATACACATCAACTTTTATCTTGACTGAGCCTTCGTCAAGGTACAGTGACCTTAAAGAAGTACAAAATCCCGATATTCTGTAATAATCATTAATATACATTTCTTTTTGTCACATGTGGATTGTACCATGTAAAAGTCAGGCTGCTCTACATGTTGAGAGTGGTCGCTGTGGTGCAGCATCACCCATTTGTTTTTATTTTGTATTTTTCTTGACCAAGACTTCAGAGAGGCATGAAGCTTACTGGCCTTCAGGGGGAGTGACCTGGGGAATGAACCTATCTCTCTAATATTTTATGCCAGGGCAGCCAGACAAATGCCTTGATCTTCACAATTTTCAAGTGACATAGGATCTTTTAGCATGTGCATGGGTGCAACTTTTTCGTTTGATGACAGAATCTGTTATTTCAAAAGAGTCAGAAACGGAAAATCTGTTTTTTGAAAAAGCTTCAGCATCTAGGGGGCGCAGCACCCTGGACCTCTTTCAGTTTTTTGACTTTTTCTAAGTTGCACCCTTGCACATGGTTCCCACTTGTTTTTTTGTCTCTTTTCCGAACGATTATATGTTCAGTTTGATTTTCCATTCAAAATGCAGAGAAAAGTTTAGGCCACAAGGCAGTAAGGAAAATTATTAGACTGGCTTGATCATCTTGTTTTTTTGTTTTGTTAGTTTTTTGGTTTTAGTTTGTTTATTGTGTTTGACAGAAATTTTGCCATCAGTTTAGTTAGTACAAATAGAAGTGTGAAGACTTCAGACATAGAATGGTTTATTTACCTAAACATTGGCCCTTACAAAAGGTTAAACACACTGTTACTTTTAAGTGAATGAAGATAATACCCCTAAGTTAATGAAAATAATACAGGTGGTATGCTTGGGGATTTCTTCAGTCATGTTGGGATGTGGGGTGTCCTGCTTCTTACTATGACAGACTTATCAACCATCACTTACATCACGTTTTGCCCATATTGTAGTTACCTTAGTCATCAAATACTATAGAATTCCTGACTGATTCCAAGGCTTACCTGTGTGTTGTTTGACAGGTGACAGGTGTCAGCGTGACCCAGGAGACTGATCAGCTAATTGCCGTCCACCTCAAGTCTGGCAACGACCTGGTTCTGTGTCTGCAGAGTGTGTCCCACAGCGAGGAGAGGGTTGGTGAGCTGGTTGGCGTCATTGCTACCAACATGAAAAAGTGAGTGTCGTTATGATGATGGTGATGATGATGATGATAGCAGTACTGACTGGTGCAGTAAATGAGTTGATAAATATCAGATTTCCAGACAGAAGGTTCCACCTTGGGGATGCTGGGGGCTCTTTCAGTATAAATTTCATTTCATTTCATTTTCTCAAGATGATGTCTCCACGCTTGGAATGAATTCCATATGCAGTAATGTCACAGGTGCCATGCAATGGAGAAGATCCAGAACGATCATGGCACAAGCTTTAAGCCTGCACATAAACCCATGGAGCTGGACAGGTCCTGAGGTCGTACCTAGATAAATCCATAACCTTGAGGTTATAGGGAAGTGAGTGGCAGAGACCTCAACTTTTCCCGGGGCCAGCGCCATGAGGGTGGTGCCTATCCCCTCTCCCTTGCTTCAAATTCATATTCATATTCACTTTTTTTTTTTTAACCAAGACCTCAGAAAGGCTAGAAGGCTAATTGGTCTTCAAGGGGTGGGACCTTGGAAATCAACCTGTCTCTCCAATGTTTTATACCAAGGCAGGCGGGCAATACCCTGCTCTTCACGATTTTCAACTGCTGTGGGATCTTTAGCGTTCGCAGCCAGAAGGCACACATGTCCGCCTCGGTTTTCGTCCCCTTCTGAAGGACTGGACTTCCGTTCGATTTTCTGATCAAACTGAGGAGAAAAGTCAACGCCTCTGTGGCGAACACACCCTGGAACTTCGAGTTTAGTTATTGGCAGGCGAACGTCAGACCCATTCTGCCACTCTTCTCCCTTATCATTATCTGTTTCAGTATGAATGGTATCCCCAACTTCTGGAAATTCTGTAATAGAAATTTCCTCTTTTCTGTAACTCTCTTTGTTTCTGCCATGTTCCTTTGCTTTCTGTCATTTCTTCCTATCATTTTCTACCTTGCTGATCCATTCATCTGCATGTGTTCGATAAAGTCTTACTTACTTTTTCTTAGGATTGATAATTGAGTACACATATTAGGTGCATTTTTGGCTCGAGGGAGGTGAGATATGTGGAAGCAACTTTAGGTAATTTATGCCTTTTTTATATATGTTTTTGTGTCGTTAGGTATGCCTAAGTTTGTAGTCAGGTGTGTTTTTGGAAATCCTTGTGTGATAAATTGGACGGAGTGGTCGATGCCGGGGACATGTCCTTAGAATATGTGCATGAATGCATTGATATGTGTATTTAATTTTTCTTTTCGTTTTTTTTCCTGTTCAAGTTTTGTTATGTTTTGAAACGGTTATAGCCCTAATATGGCTCTGCGCAGTTGGTTGGGCTTTAAACAGCAATAACAACAAGAAGAACAATAAGTCAGATGGTCCTGGGTCCAATCCGCATAGACACCTTTACTGATGAGTAAAAGGTAGAGGTTACTTTGCGTCTCCTAGATCAACTTGTGTGCATACCTGTTAGTGCCTCCTCTTTATGTGTGTACATATACATCGTCATCATCATAATTTGCCCTGCTATATGGCTTGGCAATCATGACCTCATACGAATCTGCCCTCGGTCACTACAGGTACATCTCCCATCCTCTTTGTCTTCATCTGCTCTGCAAGTCTGTCCAGTATTTTCTCTCTTGGTCTACTTGGTGTTCTCTTTCCCTCCAGCTTTCCTGTTTTGAACAGGTGCTCTAATTTCTCTTTCCTCATAAAATGTCATTTGCCTAATCTTCTTTATTAATGATCGGTTTGTTTTGTTTGCTGTCCATGGGACTCTTAACATGCACTGGCAGGGTCTTGAAATAGGGGAGGGTGGGGAAGAGGGACCCATCTAATACTAAGCTGACTCCACCAGAATAATGGAAATATTAAGATGGGCAGTGAACAGACCAGCTTTTATTGTTGTTGGCTGGGATTGAATTTGAGATACACGATTTTGGGTCTTGTTGGATGAAATGTAAAACCATTCAAATAGGTAGCTTGTCAAGGAAAGCCGTTCACTGTGTTTCTTCGTCTCCTATTTTGCAGGCAGCTGAAGCGTGACCTGAAGGTGAAGGTGGAGAGCAAGATCAGCTGCAGGCTGGGAGACAAAAGTCGAGCGGTGATCGTGCGCAACATCGCCACGGTACCCAACGGTGGCGCCATGTTTAAGAAAGAAGGAACTGATCTGGTTCTCATCAATCCCACAGGATCTTGAAGCAAGGATCACAATCTCAGTGGTTTAGTGTTATTGCTGCTGTGTTGGGAGCTGTGTGTGTGCCTTGGGGGAGGGATGTTGGTTATGTGTAGTGTATTTGGTGTTTAGAGTGTTATGTGCGTTTTTTTTTTCTGGAGAAGGCATATATTTGCAGGATATGGATGATGAAAATGATTTTAGAAATTAGCCTGGTAAACAGTTTTACACAACATGTGTGTGTGTGTGTGTGTGTGTGTGGTGTGTGTGTGTGTGTGTGTGTGTGTGTGTGTGTGTGTGGTGTGCTGTGTGTGTGTCTGTGTCTGTGTAAGCGTGTGGGTTCTTGGCATGGAAGTTGTGCAACAGTAGTATGTAGGTGACAAAAATGAACGGATTTTAACTAAATGTAAGATATTTGCACAGCAGTTTTCAAAGCACACCCACACAACTATCAGGTGCTCTGTAATCTTTGATGAACACAACCAGACGCAAGGAACTATTTGTATTGTTTAGATATACAGTCTGTGATTGGCATGATTTTTTTTAGACGTTTTATTTCCAGCAAGTTGTGAAAAATAGGATGGAAGCCAGTAGAGGATTTATGAGAGAACAGAGTAGACTGAGAGGGGCTAGCTGGCTCTGCAGATAAAACCATGGACCCAAAATCTCATACTTCGAGTTCAGTCCCAGCCGGCAAGATAAAAACTGGCCCATTTGCTGCCCATCTTCATGCTCAGATCATGCTGGTGGTGTCGGCATAGTGTTTATCCCCTCTCCCCATTTTAAGACCTTGCCTATGCTCGAGTGTGATGAAGCTCTCTTGAACAAACACCAATTTCGAATATAATAATGTGGAGTTGAATTCGTCTGGATAACCCCTTTCAACTTGTGGGACTGTTTTATACATTTAAAATTTTCCTTTAACCATGATGAAATGTTTTATACATTTTAAAAATTTTCCTTTAACCATGATGAAATAGGTTGCTAAGGAGCCAAACCACCACAAAAGGTTTAGATGTTTGCGCAGAGGCTGTGACTGCCATATGGCTGCCACATGACCTTTGCACTGTTTGGCAAAAAATAGAACAGCTTTATATGGTGTGAACCGTGAACTGCAGTCTGATCTGTGACTGGAAGTATCAAAAAAGTTTATAATTTCATAAAGTAGTAATTTTTCTACAGCAGTTGTTGGATCACATCTATCAGTTATCAAGCACCAAGATTTTGTTGTTGTTGACATTCACGCCTGTACACACAAGAAAGTATTTTTATCATGTAGCCAGCCAGTCCTTTATTCAAAATTCATTTGTAATAAAGGAGAGATCCCGTCCTTGGTTGGCTGTTTTTGTAAAATGTTTTTTTATGTCTAGTCTAACAGCAAGGCATATGCCAGAGAGTGTATGGCCAAGTAACAGAATTCAGCAATGTTCTGTTCAATTTCTTTGTTTGAATAAACGAGATACATTCCAAGTATTTGACAAACCTAGCTTGAAAATTCTACACAAACTATATGAAGATGAAGAATGTGCAATGATTTGTGCAGCAAGTTTGTTCCTCCCTGTTTTTCCCCCTTTCTCTGTGTCTCTGTCTGTCTGTCTGTGTCTGTCTGTCTCTCTGTCTCCGTCTGCCTGTCTCTGTCTGTCTGTCTCTCCCTCTGTGTCTCAGTCTCTGTCTGTCTGTCTCTCCCTCCCTGTCTGTCTGTCTGTCTCTCCCTCCCTCCCCCTCTCTGTCTCTGTCTCTGTCTCTCTCTTTTCTATTTTCTAAAAAAAGTTCTTTTAAAGAAAATGTTAATGTTTCCTTTTTCTTTGTTATGTTTGATGCTGATAATTGATTTTTTTTCCATTCAGTGTGTATTGCTGATCGTTGAAGTTTTGTTCCTCTCTGTTGCCTTTCTCTGCTTATATGCTGACGAGCACAGCGCATTTACATAACATATTTGAGCAAATAGAGACAATATCTTTGTCCATTGTTGTTTTATTGTTGTTATCTACAATATAATCTGCTGTTGTAACCTGATGAAAACATTTTATGTACAGATTGCTGTAATTTAGTGTAAATCCATGTGAATGTATGTCATATACGTGTGTACCAGTCTTTTTTTTTCCAGTGTAATTTGCATATGTTATGTACCAGTATATTTTTCCATGTCAATATATTTGCATATGTGTGTACTGGTATATTTTTCCATGTCAGTATATTTGCATATGTATGTACCAGTATATTTTTCCGTGTCAGTATATTTGCATATGTATGTACCAGTTTAGGTTTCTATGTCAATATATATTTGCATGCGTTATGTACCAGTATATTTTCCATGTCAGTATATTTGCATGTGTTATGTACCAGTGTATTTTTGGTACACATCACAGCATGTTTGTATACGCTACATACCAGTACATTTTTGGTATATTCCGCAATGTGCACATCATTTTTTTTTTTTTACTTATTACGGTTGAGACATTGTTAATGACATATACATTTTGAAAATTGTTACTATCCAATACATTTTGAGCATTGTTAATATTCTATACATTTTGAAATTTGTTAACGTTCTATACATTTTGAACTATTTTAACATTCTATACAAGTTTGTTAATGTCATATATCTTGAAAGTTGTTAAAACTCAAATATTTTGATCCCTTATGTTATATTGTGGGAATGTTTGTGGATCCCCCAAAACGTATCGTTTTATCTACAGTCAGATTACGCAATACTTATGCCCAGTGTTCTAATCAAGACAGTGTATACTTTCTACTGGTCGTTTGTGTGTGCTTGTATGCAATATATATGAAGTTGATGAAACATTTTTAACAAGAGTGATGACTGTTAAATATTTGTGGGTTTTGTGTGGGTTTTTTTTTGTTGCTACATGGCTCAAGTTAATTTCATGTTAAAGAATTGCAGAAGAACTGTAAGCAACACATATTGGTTTTTACGCTGAAAGAGTCAGTTTGTAATGTGTCATGGTCAGTTTAAGGATATAAAAATATGCTTTGTGGTATGTGTTCTGAAAGAGTCGGCTTGTAATGTGTCAAGATCAGTTTAAGGATATAAAAACATCCTTTGTGGTATGTGTTACACATAAATTCAGACTGATAAGAGGTGTAAGGTGCTGTGGTTTCTTGTCCGTGATACAAGTTAGTTGTATGGCTACAAAAGTCGATAAAGGGAACCGTTTTTGCTTTTGTCTGTGTCACAAGTTCGAATCCAGGTCTAATAGGCAGGTGCATTAACCACTCGACCGCACATCTACACAACATTGCCATGGTAAAGGTCATCCAAAACAAGTGTGACTACCCACGTTCAAGCAAACAGGAACCAGAAAAAACATGGAAAAAGAATAAGAGCAGGTATTTAATACAACCAGACAAGACAGGCCAAATTTTTAGCCAACTGGCCTTTGTCAAGCAAAAGATCACAAACTTTCTCTCCTAATTTTTTGTGTTTGGTGTTTGTGACAGAAATCAAAGCCATGGGCACTGAAGTTGTGGTCATTGATGTTCTCTGTCAGAACTGAGCTATGAAAACTGTGTTTATATACATTCTGTTTATCTCTTGCTATAAACATGCAGCCCAGTTTTAATATGCTTTATTTGCTCAGTCTGTTTTTATTTTTGTGTAGTTTCAGCAGTGTATATAAAACATCTTGTAGCAGCTGATGCTACTGAACAGACGATGCTGGAGTATAGGGTTGTCTGTTCATGGACATCAAATACAGGCTGCTTTTGTCTTGGAAATACACAACTTTTGTTGTCAAAAACATGCAACTTGTGTCTTGGGGCATGCAAAAATAGCCCCTAGCTGATAGCTTTTAGCTGCTGTGAATAACAAAGGTGAAATTTTTCAGTGTGATACTGCTCTGTTTTATGCATTTGTTGTGCACAGAATGTTTTAGTATATGTGTTACTGGTCTTTATTGTTCGTTGACTGTTTTGATTGTGTTTTTGTCTTTGTTATGGTCTGTATGGACATAGGCCAGTGCCAACAACTGTCCAGCAGCTCTGTGTCTAGTCTTGTCACTGTTTTAACCCTTTGACTCCCGCTCTACCCACCAACTGCAAAAACTTAACCCTTCGATTCCCTCATCCTATCCACCAACTTCCTGCAAGAAACTGGTGGATAGGGTGAGGGAATCAAAGGGTTAAGTTTTGCTTTGCTAGCATGGTTGGCAATCAGGATGCTGGTGGACAGGGGTGCAGTAGTCAAAGAGTTACAGTATTTTTATGTGGGCTGATGCCAAAAGTACCAGGCATGCAGGCACCTTCTAACAAACTGTGGTACCATGCAATATAACGCGAATGTGTATTTTGGTCATCCACATCAGAAGAGAACGGCACAGGCTCATTGTAGACATGTTCATTTCCAGATATGGTCTGACCATGTAGGCGACAAATGGAAGAAGATGAAGAAAAGGGAAGTTTTATATAGAAGCTGCACTATTAACAGTTGAATTGAACTGAAGCGTTTGTATTAGGCCCTGCTGCCATGTTTTTTTTTTCATTCTTCTGCATGTGTGCACAATCGGTAGGTTTCATAACTGCATGAAACAGAACGCAAAGTAGTCAATAGTTTTTATGTTTTGTCTGTTGGGGACACTTCCATTTTGCTCAAGAAAGGGTCACAGAGTGAAGTTGTTATCTGTCTGTTGTTGCTTTTTGTTTGTTTTGTTGCATTCACAGGTTGCAACTCCATTGAGCAGTTGAATAACACGTGGGTGTATATATGTATGGCTGGTTTAAAGTTTTTTTTAACCCTGTCATTAGGCAGTCATACTCCGTTTTTCAGTGGGTGTGCATGATGGGTGTTTTCCATATTTCAGTCGGCCACTGAAAGCTGACAGGATCTTTAACATGTGTATTTGGTGTTCTGTCTGCATATACACACATAAGGGTTTCAGGCACAAACAGGTCTGCGCTCATGTTGATCTGGGACACTAAGCTGACACCACCAGAGTGATGGTGACATTCAGATTGGCAACAAACAGGCCAGGTTTTAATGTTGTGGGCTGGAATTGAACTCGAGATAACAGATATTGAGTCTGCGGCTCTGTCACAGTAGATGAACAAACTGTCAGTGGAGATGTTCAGGGAGGTTATCTTTATGCTGACTTTTTTTTGCGTCCCATTTTCTAACCACCTTAATGGCCACAGAAGCTGGAACAGTTTTTACAATGCAATGATGTGATGTCAGTGAGGATGATAATCTTGATGCTGTGGAGTTCCAGCTAGCATTAACTGTGTGACAGGGCTGTACTCTACGCTTACTATCATAATATATTCTGGCATCAATCAGGCCCAAGAGATACAGACACCTGTGGTGCTGGTCAGAAGATTTGAGCAACACCCTCAATGACGCATCTGTGAAGTGGATGAGACTCAACTGTGTGGTTCCAGTCTTCCCAATGAGCCCATAGCATGCCCAACTCTGGGTAGGAGCTGGTTAGAGCTGAAAAATCCCACGATGAATTTTGAAGGGACTGATGGGGATTTTAACCCACAACCTTCCAGTCGGTAGTCCGTTGTGCTAACCACTACACCACGGCGACTGGTTGGGTGCAGCGAGTCTTTGTAGATGTACACTGTATAAATGTGGGTGTAGACTGGATAGTATTACATGTACACGCTGTCTGTGGATAGGTTCAACACAGTGTTGTAATAGGTGTGGACGGATGGGCTTTCTGGATCTGACTGTTGTAACGCTGTCCACGGCCATGGAAGAGTGTCACTTTTGCAGGAACCTGAACAGATGCAACAGCATTTGTCCGTCCAACTGAACCGCCTTTCAAACAGCTTCTCACTAGTTTCTCCAGCAGGTCCTTTCCATGAATTCTGCAGTGGCTTGGTGCAAGGGTTATGTTTTTGCAGTTGATGGATAGGGTGCAGGATTCGAAGAGTTGAACTATAAGCAGAAAGGAAGCTTTAGTGAATGTAGTATCATGAGATCTGTGTGTTTTTGGTCATTACATGCAGTTCGAAAAAGATACTGTTGTTGTTTCCCCATCTCTAAATGTTTTTCACATATATATTGAATGGCTTGCCTTTATTTGATATGAGTACAGCCACTTTGATGGTCAGATGTTTTTCAAAATTCGTTTTTTTTGTTTTTTTGTTATGTGTAAAACGTATGATGTTCTAATGCAACGTTGGGAAGTATGAGCTGTATTACTGTGATTCATTGAAATGGACTGGGAGAGATGGGATAGGTCTGCATGAGATATCTTCTTCTTTGGACTTTGTGTAAAATGTATCATTCTGTGATTTTAAAAGGAGTGGAATAATTATGCACCAGAGTTTGGCCTGTTGAGACATATCAAGATAACTGTTGAGCGAGGCACACTTGTGTCGATATCAGTTTTAAAATGCCGTCTTTAACCCTTTCACTCCCTCTCTTTAATTCACTCTTAACCCTTTCACTCTTTCACCCTGCCCACCAGTTTTCTGCAGGAGACTGGTGGATAGCATGAAGGAGTGAAAGGGTTAAAATGAAATTTCTCTGGATTCGTTTCTTGTTGCCAAATGTTAACCTTGACCTGTCTGTCCCTGTCCTTGATCTTTCTCCTTTCTTACCTGTGAGCATATAACCATTCTTCAGGTGATTATATGCTGTCAGGTGTGGACATGATCAAGTGCTCTTACTTTACTGATATCCAGCAATGTCTCTGTGTGATGGAAAAGTGCTCTTAAACAAAAATATTGTTGGAATGAGGACATTTTGTGAGGTGAAAGACGACAGTGGCTTACAAGTAGTTTTAGTCTTGAGGTAGTTTTTGATTCACCGATGTTTTTTGTTGTTGTTGTTTCAGGTTGGTTTTTAATTCCTGATACAAATTGTGCTACAAATGAAGTAGCACTTACATTTTTGTATAATTATGTAAGGCTCATTTTTGTGGCACTCAAAATTCAGATCATGCATTGTTAGTAGGTTTTTTTTACGTATGGGGAAAACAAAACCTTCACATGCACAGCACGAAGTGCCAATTATGCATGTCAGGATAGATTATGCTTTTTAGTTTATACATAACATATCATAGGCATGATCAGTTTTTTTTGAGAATAAAGCATGCTTACACCTGACACATAGCTTGTTGATGAGCTTCTGCGAGGGTGAAAACAAAAGTAATTGATGATGAGAATGATACTGATAAAGATGATGATGATGATAATGATAATAATGATAATGCTGATGATGATAGTGATGGTAAGAATGAGATTGATGATGATGATGAAAGAAGAAAAAGAAGAAGAATGATAATAAGAATAATGATAATGACAATGATAACAATAATGATTCATTTGTATAGCACAAACAGTCCCATGTGGAAAACATACTTGTTACATTTTACACACTAAGAATTAAGTATTACATTTTATATGATGATAACAGTAGGACTAATCTGAAAAGAAAGTATTCACTTGAATATAATGATGCACACTGTTGTTGTGAAATCAAAATCAAAATGACTGCCAGGCTTCAAGCAAACAGGAACCAGAAATAGATGAAGATAGAATCAGAAGATATATTTGTTATACAAAACAAGACGGGCACAAATTTTAGACCAACTGGCTCCCTTGTGGGGATGCCAGGGGCTCTTTCAGTATAAATAGTATCCCCACCTTCTGGAAATTCTGTGCAACAAAATGTCCTCTTTTGTGTCTCTCTCTTTGTTTCTTTCTTATTCCTTTGCTTTCTGTCATTTCTTCCTATCAATTTCTGCCTTGCTGGTCTGTTCACCTGTATGTGTTTGATAAAGTCTTACATACATTCTCTTGGGATTGATAATTGGGTACATGCATTAAGTACATTTTTGACTCTAGGGAAATGGGGAATATGTGGAAGCAATTTTAGGTAATTTTTGCCCGTTTTTGTATATGCTTTAGTGTCCTTAGTTATGTTTACGTTTGTATTCAGGCATGCTTTTGAAATTCCTTGTGCGATAAATTGGATGGAGTGGTCAGTGCCAGAGACATCTCCTTAGATTATGTACGCGAATGCATTGATATGTGTACTTAATTTTGTTTTCCCTTTTTTTTCCGTGTTGAAGTATTGTGTATGTTTTGAAGTGGTTATAACCCTGATATGGCTCTGCGCATTCAGCTGGGCTTTAAACAAAAATAGCAATTATAGTAACAGACCAATTGGTCTTTGTCAAGAGTACATGGAGGACAACAGAGTATAAACACACAAAACTTAGGGGGGGGGGGGGGGGGGCAAAATACCAGCAGCAAGGGTTTCCTGGTGTTTTGTTGAGCAGTATCTTCCCTTTTCTCCCTCTCAGTGAAAAACCAGGGAAGTCTGCCTGTAATATTTTCTCCCTTAACCCTTTAACTCTATCACCCTGTCCGCCAACTGCGAAAACTTAACCCTCTGACTCCCTGACCCTATCCACCAGCTTCCTGCAGGAAGCTGGTAGATAGGATGAGGGAGCCAAAGGGTTAAGTTTTTGCTTTGCTAGCATGGTTTACAATGCAGGATGTTGGTGGTCAGGGTGCAGGAGTCAATGGGTTAAGTTTTATTTACTTCATCTTTGTTGTCTTTTGTGTCTACTTGACTAAGGCCGGCTGGCTGAAAATTTGGGCCTGTCTTGTTTTAAGTATTAAATATGCATTCTTGCTGTTTTTCTGTGTTTCTGGTTTTTCTTGTTGTCAGTTTTCTGTAGGTTAAAAAACGCATTTTTACACTGGTTATCTTGTTATTTGAATGGCAATGTCTAAAGACTTGTTACCTGTTTGAGAAGTTTTGGGAGGTGATGTTCTGGTCAGTGGTGAGGTATTGTTGCTGTGGGTCCCATCCAGCACCTTCGGGTGTTTCTTGTTAATTTTGAAGTTATCCCATCATATTCTTTGATAATGTTTTCTTTCGATGTCTCTTTGTGTCTGTCTCTCTTTCTTTCTGTTTGCCTCACAGTCGCACAGCCGTGAAATAAATATTTGGAAAGAGCTAATGGTAAATCCACTTATCTGTATTAACTTTGTAAGTTTTTGTAAGTTTTTATCTGTCAGTATATCTCAGGCAAATTGATGCAGTTCATTTTGGCAAATTATGTATGTGTTTTGTTGGAAATTTTATCATAGTGTTAATTCTGATAAATCGTATCTGCTTTGTGCAAATTGTGCTTTGAGCATTTTGTTTGATTTTGCTTTGTTTTGTTTATTTGGCAAACTACATACACTGTTTGTGCGAATTGTTTTAGAGATTTTATTTTGACAAACAATACCTCGTTTTATCAATTGTTATTTTTGGTTTTGTTTTGTGAACTACAATCAGTTGATGTCATAAAGGTGATTTTTTTTAATCATTTTTAAAAAAATTCATTTTATACATATGTATGTATACAAACATAGAGACATACAAATGCAAACTCCATTATTTCAATCCATGAAAACAAGCATAACAAGTCTCTTACATACATTAGAGACAATCACTCCACAGAATTTTCCCTGATCACCCTCAGTGATATCAAACTGTACAATGACTACTACAAGTTGATAACTCACATTACATAAATATGAAGCCTGTCATATTTTCCAACTAGAGTACGTCTTGATCCCCGTCTGATCTCACACCAAGGTACACGCATTTATGCATACACCTATTTTCCTTTTCTCTCTTTTTGTTTTTAAACATTTCAAGTTTTCATTAAGTGTTTATTAAAAAAGCCAATTTACCAAGCTCCAATGTATTTTTCGATTTCATGTCTTGTTTTAAGAAATTTTTGAAATGGTGAAAAGATGGGTACACTTTTGTTAAGTTTCATAAAGGTGATCTTGATTAGCAGTACCAACTGACAATTGTTACAGCTTTTTGGCCAGAGAATTCTGTTTGCTGTAGGCAAAGAGAAGATAACATGACTATAAAATCTGCTTTTGTTCTAATTTTGTCCTTCCCAGGATGTCTCTGTGTTTGTCTCTGACTTTCTTGTTAAATATCTCTCACATTTTTATAGTGCTTAACTATGTAATATAAAAGCTGTTTCTTTGATGTAATATTTGGTATTTGCCTTATTGAAATATCCATGTTGATTTCTGTATAATTTATGTGTTGTGTACACCCTCTTTGGGTGAGAGCTGGATGAGGAAAAGCATGTACTTTGCTTGTTTCATACCCTTCTAAATAACATTTGTTCTTGTTCTTCTTCTTGTTCTTGTTCACATATCTCGCATTGGATCTTCTTGTTCTTGTTCACATATCTCGCATTGGATCTTCTTGTTCTTGTTCACATATCTTGCATTCAGTCTTCTTGTTCCTGCTCTCATTTTACGCATTCTATCTTATTCTTGTTGTTCTCATATCTTGCATTCAGTCTTCTTGTTCTCCTATCTCACACTCAATCTTCTTGTTTTCAGAGCCTGGAATTCGTCGCGGAAACGAGGATTTCTGCGGAAATCAAAATCGAAAATTGCGCCAAAAAATATTTTTCGCATTAAAAAAAAATCGACGACCATACTTAAAAAAAAAGAAAAGAAAAAAACTTGTGCCCAATGTTTATTAAATACTCTTTTGACTGATATTCATTGTGATTTTCAGTGTATTAGATGCCTTTAAATTTGTCTCCAGAATGCCTCAGAATGCACAGATTTTAGTCTTGATTTTAAAAATTTTCCGGGGAGCATGCCCCCGGACCCCCCTAGAAGTTTCCTCTTTTTTTTTTCTTAGCAATTCCAGGCTCTGTGTTTTTGTTCTCATATCTTGCGTTCGGTCTTCTTGTTCTTGCTCTCATTTCATGCATTCAGTCTTCTTCTTGTTCTTATATCTCGCATTCAGCCTTCTTGTTCTTGTTATCCTATCTCAACTCAGTCTTCTTGTTCTTGCTGTCATATCTCACATTCAGTCTTTTTGTTCTTGTTCTTCTTGTTCTTGTCCGCATATCTAACGTTCAATCTTCTTGTTCTTGCTCTCATTTCACGCATTCAATCTTCTTGTTCTTGTTCTCATATCTCGCATTCAGTCTCGGTGTTCAGTATCAGCTTCGCAACATAAAAGATTGGCCTGGTGACATCTCCATCTGAATGTTCCAATCCTTATGATGGTATCAGCTTACTGTTTCCTAACTTTCCCATTTCTAGACCTTGCCAGTGAATACGATTTTGCGTGGGTTTAAGGAGTCTGCCAGATTATCGCTGGTAGGTTTAGATGGAATGTGTATGAAATTGAGTGTGATGAATCCATCTTGGAACAAAATTATCATTTTCCTCCTTTTTTCTCTCTTTCGCTGGTTCTTTAATTGTTATGTGTGTTGATGTGTGCTTCTATTGGATCAGCTTAGAATACAAAACATGTCTGTATCGTTGTTGGCTAATAGAAACCTTAGCTCACTGTATTTGATTAACAAGGTTTTCATTGGCAGCAGGTCAGTGATATGCTCAAATCAGTTTATGAAGCTTAGTATATCAAAAGATGCACCTTTTTTCAATGGAATGAATATATTAATTCGTTTTATTTTACAATGACTTATTGTAATTGTAATCTAATTTCTTTTAATAGTTCATTTTTGTTTGCCTTTTCTTTTTTTCTTTACTGTAAACATTTAAAGGATTGTTTGCTATTTACAGACTGCTGCTGAAGTTTGTGATACTGCAATAACAAGCACATAATTTCTGTAAGTTTTCGTTTTGATTAAGCATGTTGAACTGTGTCAGTTGGCCATTGTTTGCTGATTGTCATAAGTTTGTAGATTTCAATTCTTGGAGTCTTGGATATTTTAAAAAGTATTTTAGAAACCCTTTTGAAATACAAGAATAGAGTGTGCAAACCTTTTGCTGTCAGTTTTTGGGAGTATACTTCTGCTGACTTTTACATCAACTGATGTTTATGTTGTTGTTTTTTAAGTATAGGCTGTTTTGTTTGGCTCAGAATCTAATGTCAGTTCAGTCTGACCCGTAACATAAAAACTGGGTTTGTTCGCTGTCCATCTTAGTGCTCCAGTCATTCTGGTGGTGTCAATGTTTCATAGATCCCCGTTCCCTCCTCTTTTCAAAACTTTGCCAGCTCACAGGGTTTTGCACTGTCTCAATTAGTTTGCCAAAAAATGCTGACAGATTTGGGCGGAGCACATATGGAATTGTCAGTGCACCGAATACCTCTTGAACAAACTCCAAACTGTTGATAGTTCAGAACCACAATGCTTTTGTCATACTTGTTCTGACGGTGTCAGAATTTCAATTTCTTAAAAAAAAAGATGTGGGATGGAGAAAATTAACTTTTCTTCATTAAGAAAATATTGACTGGTGCAAGAATGTGTACATGAGACTTTACGTGATCGAAATGGTCCAGCAGAGATTTCTCTGCTGTTTATGGAATGATTTCCATGAAATATAAATAAGAATTCTGGTCCATTAGGGAGCCGTGACTGCATAAATTTGAATAAACACGGCGTAAGTTTTGGGTCACTGTCGCTCCAAAGCTGAAGATTTATTGCAGGGATTCATAACCACAGAAATTTGAATAAACATGACACAGTTTTGGGTTCACCGTTGCCTTAAAGCAAAAAACATATCCTTCTTTTTAATTTTTTTTAGCTGTTTATGGACAGATCTAAATGACATAGATAGGAAATATTTTACCCAAAGGGAGTCTGTAGTACATGTTTTTCAGCAAGGCGCTGTTTTCATTCACTTTGACCCAGAAAACGTTTCCAAAGATCCGTGAAGCATTTCCCCTCTGTTAATGGGTGAATTTCCCCTCCCCCCCCCCCCCCCCCCTTTTTTTTTTTTTTTTTTTTTCTTTTGCAGCATTTGGAGTCGGAGTGTGTTCAAGAGTGATTCGTCACACTCGGGACAAGTCCGTATGCGCTCTGCCCAGATCTGCCAGGAATTATCCGGCAGACTCCCTGAGCCTGCGCAGGGCCCAATGCCCTGGTAAGGTCTTAAACTATGAAGGTTTAAGTGGGGGGGAAGGACCCAGGAGACACTAAGCTGACACCACCAGAATGATGGCAACATTAAAATGGGCAGCGAACAGCCAGTTTTTAATGTTGCGGGCTGGGATTGAACTCAAGATATCAGATCTTGAGTCCACAGCTTCTGTCAAAAGCGCCAACATACACAGATATACAGTTTTAGCACTAAAAGGGTGAAGGGTGCCTGATTGATTAGCTTTGGTAGCTCGCAGTTTTAGGTCTGTGAGTGCCAGCCAAACAAAAATTGATCTCTAAATGTTTCTCTGTTGTGTATGGACAAATCTGTTTGCAAAATGAACCACACTACAACTAAACCAGAATCTTCACTGGATACATATATATATTGCAGAATGCGTAAGCCCCAGTTTTGAGGGTCATGATTATCAAAAGAAAAATGATTTTATTACGAAACGGTTATATATCAGTGTGTCATACCATCATTATAAAGTCTTTTTTTTTCTTTGTCTTTTTTGATACATAGTTGTGTAAAAAACGATTTAACCCTTTGACTGCCACACAATGTCCATCAGCATCCTACGTTGTCAACCATGCTAGCGAAACAAAAACTGAACCCTCTGACTTCCTCGCCTTATTCACTCAACTTCCTGCAGGGAGCTGGTGGATAGGGTGAGGGAGTCAAAGGGTTAAGTTTTTGAAGTTGGTGGATAGGGTGCGGGAGCGAAAGGGTTAAACACGTTTGCACATGACATAGCGGAGTGTGCTCATGAACATTTTTCATTGCTGTTCAATCCCTATTTTTCATTTAACTCTTTCTCACCTTCGCTCTATCCATCAGCTACCCATAGAATAGGGTAAGGGAACAAAAAGGTTGATTTGATTGCCATCTCCACTCCGTATTTCTCGTTTAACCCTTACGCCCCCTCACCTTCGCTCTGTCCACAGATTTCTCAGGGAGAAGACGAAGGGATGAAAGGGTTATTTTAATTTTCATTTCCACTCCGTATTTCTCATTTAACCCTTTCACTTCCTTGCCTTCGCCCAATCCACAGCTGTCTACTGGATAGGTGAGGGAGTGAAAAGGTTAAGTAATTCTCATTTCCATTCCGATACTGAATCACAGTTTAACTCTTTGACTCATGCTCCCTGTCCACCTACATCCTGCGTTGTCAACCATGCTACTGAAGCAAAAACTTAACCCTTTGACTCCCTCACCCTATCCACTAGCTTCCCGCAGAAAGCTGGTGGATAGGGTGAGGGAGTCAAAAGGGTTAAGTTTTTGCAATTGGTGGATAGAATGCAGGAGTCAAAGGGTTAAATAAATCTCTTATTATGTGTGAATATTTATACGCATTTATTTAAAAATCAAACGTTTACATCTGATTATTACTGCAAATATTCAGTGGTGCGTTTTTAATTCTAGAAAACGTTTTTGTAAAAAGAAAAGAAAAAAAAAAAGAATATATTGGTGTATGAGCATATATCAAGCTATTAATTTCAGCTTTGCACAAGACGCCTGTAAAGTTCGTGTGTTTATAATATTGTCTTCTGGACAGCTGTGTATCTTAGCGTACGTAGGATGGTGTATTTCTGAGTGTAGTCTCTTTTTATTCATCTTGTGGATTGGCCTGGTCAGTTCTGTATACATAGGAGTGAAAAGGGTGTGGGTTACGTTTTTTGAAGTATGGCACTTGCGAGACAAAGTGTATTGTCTCATATATACTTAATGGGATTTGATATATGGTCAGACATGACTACTGTGTTGAAGTTTTTGGGTCGGTTTTTTTTTTTCTTGTTTATAAACCCCCTGCCCCGCCCTTTTCTCTCTGTGTCTGTGTCTTTTTCTCTTTATTTCTGTCCGTCTGTCTGACTGTCTGTCTGTCTGTCTGTCTCTCTGTTTCTCTGCCTCTCTCTCTCTTTCTGTCTCTGTTTCTCTCTCCCTCTCTATCTCTCTATTTTTCTCCCTTTCTCTCTCTCTCGGTCTTTATCTCTCTTTCTGTCTCTCTTTCTCTCTCTCTCTCTCTCTTCCCTTTATCTCTCTGTCTCTATCTCTCACTGTCTCTGTCTTTCTCTGTGTGTGTGTGTCTTTATCTCTCTCTTTGTCTTTATCTCTCTCTCTCTTTCTCTGTCGCACCCCTCCCTCCCCTGCTGTTGTTGCACTTAAAAAAAAAGACTGTTGTGTATTCAGTATACATATGTTATTAACCATCGGTGATTACATATAAGACATTGTGATCCACAAATAAAATATAATACAGTGTATGGTTTTTGGCGTTTTCAGTATCAGCCTGACTTTCTTCTGCTTGTAAGAATGTCAGTGTTTCTGTTTTTGCTTTCTGTAATGCATGTCTGCGTGTTAGTCATTCGTGTGTGTGTGTGTTGTGTGTGTGTGTGTGTGTGTGGTGTGTGTGTGTGTGTGTGTGTGTGTGTGTGTGTGTGTGTGTGTGTGTGTGTGTCCCACGTGGGGATGCCGGGGGTCCTTTCAGTACAAATAGCATCCCCACCTTCTGGAAATTTTGTGCTAGAAATCTCTTTCCTGTCACTCTCTTTGTTTCTGCCTTGTTCCTTTGCTTTCTGTCATTTCTTCCTTCCTGTGTCCATTCACCTGTATGTATATGTATATTCGATAAAGTCTTGCATACATTCTCTTAGGATTGATAATTCAGGGCTTAAAACGTTCCGCGTCTGAGCGAATTCCGCGATTTCGGTTTGTCAAAACAAAAACAAAAAAAAAAAAAAAAAAATGAAAGGAGCAAGGCATCCGTGGTCGGCTTGCAAGCGTTCATAGCAACGGCGCGCAAGTTATGGCCCCTGATTTTTCTTCGAAGAAGTTTCCGGTCGGACTAGTTTCAGTGTTTTTTTCCTCCTGTTTTAAGCCCTGATAATTGGGTACATATGTTAAGTGCATTTTTGGCTCTGGGGAAATGAGATATGCGAATCAATTTTAAGTAGTTTAGGCCTGTTTTACATATGTTTTAGTGTCCTTAGTTACATTTCAGTTTGTGTTCAGGTTTTTTTTTTTTAATCCCCTGTGCGATGAATTTTGACAGAGTGGTCAATGCCAGGGGCATCTTATTAGATTATGTGTGCAAATGCATTTGTGTGAGTACTTTCTTTTCCTTTTTTTTTTCCTGTTGAAGTATTGTGTATGTTTTGAAACAGTTATAGCCCTGATATGGCTCTACGTAGTCGGCTGGGCTTTAAGACAAAAATGACAAAGTACTGATGAGAATGATTCTGTTTGCCTCTTTTCCCATTGTGTGTTTTTTTCTTTGTGTAGTCTGTGTCTGCATGTCCGTCATTCTGTTTGTGTCTTTTTCCATTGTGTGTTTCTCTTTGTGTAACGTATGTCTGTGTGTTGATCATTGTTTCTCTTTTCCCCGTTATGTGTTTTTCTTTGTGTAATGTTTGTCTGTGTGTCGGTGGTTCTGATTCCGTTTGTGTTTCTTCTTCCATTGTGTATTTGCTTTGGGTTTTTTTTTGAAGGTAAGATTCACACATACACAGTCATTTACAGTAACCAAGATTATTCGAGGAAGGCTGATAAAATACCAATATAAGATATAGACTAGGTAAAACGTAGTTAGGTAGGGCCTCAGGACCTGGCCAGCTCAAGGGTTTATGTGCAGGCTTAAGGCTTGTGTTATGATCACCATACACATGGCACCTGTGATGTTAGTGCATATGGAATTCGTTCTGAACGCGGAGGCGTCATCTTGAGAAACTGAAACTGAAACTTTGTGCATGCATGCCTGTGTGATGGTCATTTTTTTGTGTCTCTTTTGCCTGTCGTGTGTTTTTCTTTGTGTAATGTATGTTTGTGTGGTGGTCATTCTGTTGTCTCGCTTTTGCCATCGTGTTTGTGTATGTATGTCTGTGCGGAGGTAAGTTTGTCTGTTTCACGTTCCTCGTGTGTTTGTGTACTTATGTCTGTGTTGTTGGTTAGTTCTTCTTGTGCGTGTGTGTGCGAGGGAGAGGGGGGGGGGGGGGCAGAAAGATCAAAGGTTGGACCAACCTCAGAATGCCCGAACAGCGAAAATTGATTCTAGATGTTGTCAGAAGTTTTTGAGAAAGTGCAGTTCATAGACCTTCCTTCACAAATGCTGAGTTTAGTGTTGTTTTTTGTTTGTTTGTTTGTTTGTTCTGTGTGACCTTGACCCTAGGTGCCATGGCTTTTCCAAATAAGTATTCGTGGCTTCTTGATGGTTTAGCATCTTTGCCCACAATTTGGCAAAGATTTACCCTGCTAGAAACAACTGTGAAAATCTTGGTAAACAGTTTGGTCAAACACATACACACACAGACACGACACGTGCTCGCGCGCGCGCGCACACAACACACAACACACACACAACACATAACCACATACGCACATGCACAGACACACGCACATGCACAGACACACACAAGACACACAAACACACACGCACATACACACACAGACACACGCATAGACACACAACAGACACGCACACAAACACACGCACACACACACTCGCACACACACAAATACACAGAGACAACACACACCGGACAGACACACACAAAAGCACAGAACAGACAACACACACACACATACACACACACACACCAGACAACACACACAAACACAGACAACACAACACACACACATCACACAACACAGACACACACACACACACACACACACACACACACACACACACACACACACACACCATAGGCAAAACACACATCCGTCACGGGTAATAATTATGAAACATCCTCCCATTTTTTCTTTTTTTTTTTTTTTTTGTCTTTCTTTCTTTCTTTCTTTCTCTCTCTCTCTTTCTCTTTCCTTTTTCTTTCTTTCCTTCTTTTTTCAACAAAGAGGGTTTTATGATTCGTCTCTTTGCATGCATATGTATGTACGTGATGTCTCTGCCTCACAGTTTCTGTCTTTTTATGCTGCTGAGTGCTGAGTAAGCAGTTGTGGCAGTGTTACACAAGAGTAAAGGACACACAACTGTAAACATGTATATGCTTATATACACTCCACAACCTCCCCCTTACACCCACGTGTAAAACTTTCTTGTTCTCTCTCTCTCTCTCTCGCTCGCTCTCTCTCTCTCTCACACGAACATATACACACAAACACATGCACACACACACGCGCACACACTTTGGTACTCAAGGATAGTACCGTTAGGTCCCATTGGACCATCTTACAGCCGGTCCTCTCAACTCCACACATGTAATAGAAGCATATCAAAAGATGAACCATAACACATACATGTACAATGTAAAAGAAGTTATAATACTGGTCAAGCGCTTTACAAAAGCACGAGAAACAAAGGCAGAAACATGTAAAGCAAATACATGTCAGCCATTACTATTAATAAGAACAATGACGTAACAATTGTAGTAGTAGTGGCAGCAGTAATATTCAAATTCATAGTCATAATCATATTTATATTCATATATTCATATTCACTTCTTTTGTCACAATGGATTTGCAATGAGAAATTCTGGCTGCTCTCCCTCTTTGAGAGTACGTCGCCGCAGTGCAGCGCCACCCAGTTTTTATTATTGACCAAGACTTCAGAAAGGCAAGAAGGCTAATTGGCCTTCAAGGGAAGGGACCTAGGAAATCAACCTATCTCTCCAATGCTTTATACCAAGGAAGCCTAGCAAATGACCTGCTCTTCACGATTTTCAACTGCCGTGGGATCTTTAGCATGCGCAGGCCAGTAGATCACCACGGGTCTGACTCCTTTTTCGTCTCCTTCCGAAAAACTACTCTTCAGTAAGTGAAAAAAAGAGTCCTACAATGATTTTTAAAAGGACTGATGGGGATTGGAACCCACAACCATCCACTTGGTAGTCTGTTGCGCTTACCACTACACCACGGCGATTGGTGAATTTGGGACAGTTTTTTCCCTTAAGACTTTGAGGTGGCTTTGAGATGTAAATATTTCTAACACCAAAAGTTTATTTTCATGACAGCCCCCTCGATTGAACAATGGATTGATGTGATGAGCTATTCTGTTTTCCTGTGTTATTTATTTATTTATTTTTTATTTATTTATTTATTTATTTTTTATTTATTTATTATTTATTTGTTTATTTATTTATTTGTTTATTTATTTGTTTATTTGTTTATTCATTTATCTATTTATTTATCTATTTATTATTGTTCTTGTTCTTGTTGTTGATATTGTTAGTGTTTTTCTTTCTTGTTCTTGATCTTGTTCTTCTTGTTCCTTTTGTTCTTCTTGTTGTTCTTGCTATCTCTGTCTGTCTGTCTGTCTGCCTGTCTGATGTCTGTCTGTCTGTCTGTCTGTCTCTCTCTTCGTTTGTCAAATAAACAAGGGAGCTTGTCTTCATGAAAGTTGCTGTGAGAGTCCGTTGCGCAACAAGATTCTTGACACAGACACAGAGTTGAAGTCAGTGGTTTGAAAGAGAAGGTTATGGAGAAGGAGGGGGGAAAAAAAAAGGGGGGGGGGGTGAGAAAGAAAAAAGGGAACGAAAAGGAAAGGAAAAGAAAGAAGAAAGAGCGTCTTTCATCCCACAGACATGAGAGGCAAGGTTTATGGTGTCAAGCGGGACCTGTGTCACCTTAGGTTTCTGCAACTTGTTACACTCACAGCCACATTTTCCTTCATACTCACACTCTTTCTTATATTTCATATACGTAATTTAATGTCCCCCCCACCATAGCACTCCCCCCCCCCGCCCACCAGTCCGCCCCTCCCCCCCCCCCCCAGCCATTCCAACCCCGATTTTTTTCTACTTCCATGCTCAACTGGTCTTTCTTACCTTTCTTTTCTGTGTTTTAATGTCCTGCTCTCCTGTCTTCTCGACCATTTTTGTTTGTTTTATGTGTGAAGGGAGATTGTTTTATAGTACCCCAGGAAGGGTGTAATGCGTGTGTGTGTGTGTGTGTGTGTGTGTGTGTGTGTGTGTGTGTGTGTGTGTGTGTGTGTGTGTGTGTGTGTGTGCGTGTGTGTGTGTGTGCGGGCGCTCGTGCGTTCGTGTGTAGTATGTGTATATGTATGTATGTATGCATGTATACATACTTATATATAATTATACTTATAATAATTATACATGTATAATTATTTACATACACACACACACACACACACACACACACACACACACACACACACACACACCACACACACACATATATATATATATATATATATATATTTTTTTTTTATATATAGATATATATATCTGTGTGTGTGTGTGGTGTGTGTGTTGTGTGTGTGTGTGTGTGTGTGTGTGTGTGTTGGTGTGTTATATATATAGATATATATATATATCTGTGTGTGTGTGTGTATCGATCCATCTATCTATCTATCTATCTATCTATCTATCTATCTATCTATCTATCTATTTATCTATCTATCTATCTATATATCTATCTATCTATCTATCTATCTATCTATCTTTCTTTCTTTTCTTTCTTTTAATCTATTTTTCTACGTACGTCGTATGTGTGCATGTACGTTTGTTTGTATGTATGTATGTATGTATGTGTGTATGTATGTATGTATGTATGTATGTATGTATGTATGTATGTATGTATGTAATCCTTGGGTGACCTTTCTTCTTTGAGTGGTGCAGTCTTCTGGGTAGAAGCTTGATCTTGCTGCGTACCAGGGTGTGGTCTGTGTCACAATCAGCGCTGTGGAAACTCCTCGTGTTGAGGACATTGTTAAGGTCCGACCTCCTTGTTAAGACGAGGTCGAGCTGATGCCAGTGGTGGGATCTGGGGTGGCGCCATGACACCTTGTGCTTCTCCTTATTGTTGAAGAAGGTGTTGGTGATGGCCAGCTTGTTGTAAGAGCAAAGTTCCAGGAGTCTTTGACCGTTTTCATTTTGCTTCCCAACACCATGATGTCCAATGCTGGTTGGCCAGGCTCAAAATCAGCACCTACGCGTGCGTTCAGGTCTCCCAATATGAAGAGACCTTCCTTGCTGGGAACTCCTCTGACAACAGCATCCAGGGCCTCATAGAACTGGTCCTTGACGTCGGGTGAGGAGCTTAATGTTGGGGCATAGGCACAGATGAAGTTGACTGTGCCTGAACTGGTCGTCATTTTCAGAGTGAGCAGTCTCTCCGTACCTCCTGTGGGGAGCTCTACGGTTGCTAGGTTGTATGTATGTGTCGCACGTCCGATCCGACCAAGGCCAGGGAGTTTGTAGAAACCCTGAATGTAGCGCTCAAGAGTGGCTCAGAGATCCAAAACGCTGAGGAAAAGTGGAATCACGTGAGGGACACAATCTATCAGTCTGCCCTGAGTATATTTGGGAAAAAAGAACGAAAGAATCCCGACTGGTTTGAGGTAAACTGGCAGGAAATGGAACCAGTGGTGGAAGCGAAACGCAAGGCTTTACTTGCGTATAAAAACAACAATACCCAAACTACTCGTGACGCTTACAGAGCTGCCCGCAGCAAGGCCAACAAACTGCTCGGCGATGCGCCAACGACTATTGGCTATAGTTGAGGCAAGTATTCAGCAGCCTGCAGATTCAGGCAACACTGGCAGCATGTACGCTGGCATCAAACAAGCGACTGGTCCAGCAGCCTCCAAGTCAGCTCCCCTTAAGTCCAAATCAGGAGAAAGCATCACAGACTAAAGCAAAGCTGATGGAGAGATGGGTAGAGCACTACCTGGAGCTGTACTCCACGCAGAACTCTGTCACCGATGCTACCCTGAATTGAGGACCTGCCTGTCATGGAGGAGTTGGATGCTGAGCCAAGCCTTGAAGAACTAAGCAAGGCGATTGACGGTTTGGCGACGGGAAAAGCCCCTGGTGAAGACGGAATACCTCCAGAGGTCATCAAGTGCGGAAGCCTGCTCTTCTCAACGAGTTGCATGAACTTTTGTGCTTATGCTGGAAGGAAGGCTTCATTCCGAGAGACATGAGAGACGCCAGGATAGTGACTCTATATAAGAGACAAGGGCGACCGCAGCGATGTAATAATTATCGCGAATCTCTCTCCTCAGCATTGTTGGGAAAGCATTCACCAGAGTCGTCTTAACCCGTCTTCAGAGGCTGGCAGCTCGATCTACCATGAGTCCCAGTGGGCTTTAGGGCCGGAAGATCGACCATCGACATGATCTTCTCTGTCCGGCAACTACAGGAAAAGTGCCGCGAGCAGCACATGCCCCTTTGCCTCGCCTTCATTGATCTCACGAAAGCGTTCGACCTGGTCAGTTCGGAGTGGTCTTTTCAAGCTTTTGAAGAAAATCGGCTGCCCCCAAGACTATCACTGTCGTCGAGTCTTTTCACGAGGATATGCATAGCACTGTGTGCTATAATGGTGCCACTTCAGAGCTTTCAGAATCAGCAGCGGAGTGAAACAGGGATGTGTTTTGGCCCGCCAACTCTGTTCGGGATCTTCTTCTCGATGTTGCTGACCTATGCCTTCTGCAGATCTGAAGAAGGGGTATATCTTCATACAAGGAACCGATGGAAAGCTCTTCAACATTGCCAGGCTTCGTTCCAAAACCAAGGTGGAAAAGAAGACCATCAGAGAAGCTCTCTTCGCAGATGATGCTGCGCTGGCTTCCCACAGTGAACAAGATCTCCAGAGGCTCGTTGATCGCTTCGCCCACGCTTGAAGAAAACTGAGATCTTAGGCCAAGGCTGTGAAGAACCACTATCTCTACACATTGAAGACTACGACCTCAATACTGTCCACCAAGTTCAGTACTTGGGGTCCACCATAAGTGACAACCTCTCTCTGGATGCTGAAATCGGCGCCAGAATTGCGAAGGCCTCAACTGTTATGGCTAAACTGAACAAGCGGATCTGGTCCAACAGCAGTCTCACTGCGAACACCAAAATGCAGATGTACAGAGCATGTGTGTTGAGCACACTACTCTACTCAAGTGAAGCCTGGACCACATACGCCAGCCAAGAAAAGAGGCTCAACATTTTCCATCTCCGCTACTTGCGACGCATCCTCGGCATCCAATGGCAAGACAAGGTGCTCCTCCGTCGTGCGGGCCTACAGACCGTCTTTGCCCTTCTAAGCCAACGCCGACTAGCTCGCTTGGCCATGTGCGTCGAATGGAGGATGGACGCATACCTAAAGACGTTCTCTACGGCGAACTGGCAAACCGGAAGCGAACTCCAGGATGCCCACAGCTACGCTTTGTAGACGCATGCAAAAGGGACCTTAGAAGCTCAGGGATTGACCCAGGCTCTTGGGAGACTCTGGCGGAAGACAGGGCAGCGTGGCGGACAGCCGTTCAGCAAGGCGTTGTGAATGCGGAGAGGAGGAGAGCAGAAAGCGCAGATGAAAAAGGGCTTTTCGCAAGCAACGTTCCAGAAACCAGACAAAGCGACTCATTTGTATGTGGCAGAGTGACAGAGATTGCCACTCAAGAATCGGCCTGCACAGCCACAGCAGAAAGTGTACGTCATGACCACAACGCCTCCTGGGGCAGACTATCATCTCCTGAGATGTAAAGAGGCCGACGACGATGTATGTGTATTTTTATCTATATATATATATATAATATATATATATATATATATATATATATATATATATATATATATATATATATATTTTATATAAAAAAATAACACACAATGTATATATATACACATTGTGTGTATGTATGTATGTATGTATTGTATGTATGTATGTATGTATGTATATATGTATGTATTATGTATGTCTGTATGTGTGTATGTATGTATGTATGTATTGTATGTATCATAAACATGTATTTATCATATGTATGTATTATTATTATCTATATGATTATGTATCTATCATGTATTACTATCTATCTATCTATCATCTATCATCTATCAATCATCTATCTATCTATATATCTATCTATCCTCATCTATCTATCTATCTATCTATCTATCTATCTATCTGTCTCTGTATCTATCTATCTATCTATTTATCTATTCTATCTACTTCTGTCTATCGTTTTCTGTCTATCTATATCATGTCTGTCTATATCTATCTATCACTATCTATGTGTATCTGTCTGTGTAGTCTGTGTGTGCTGTTGTGTGTTTGTGATTGTGTTGTGTGTGTGTATGGTGTGTGTGTGTGTGCGTCGCGTTTGCGTGGAGGTCAGCAAAATCTCTCCAAATGTTGGTCAACAATGTAGTGTAAAAACCAGGGCTTGAATTAGCACCAAATGTTGCCCACAGATGTAACCCATCAGAAGAAAAAAAAAAAATAGTGCGAACTGGCTGCTCAAATATCCAACTCACACGGCAGGTGTCTGTATCTCCCAGGCCTGGTTAACACCGCGACATATTATGAAAGGAAAGAATAGAGTACAGACCTGTCACGCAAAAACCTCAATCCACAATGAAACTCCATCGCATCCTCAACATCAGCCCCATAACCATGTGTCTTTTTTTGTGGCATTGCGAAAAACCGTCTTCGGACTCGGCAGCCGTTCAGCCCCTACAGTCGTGGCGATTTCAGTTTTATGGGTGTTGGACAGGGAAAGGGAGAGGTGTGGAGGCACTAGCGCAAAGGGGCTGTGAAAAACTGGGACAGCAAGAGAAAACGAAATTTATTCAACTTTTATAGTGAATAGGGAATTTTATTCAAGTTTTATGATGACAAGGGATATGCACCGTCTACAATTGAAGCGTCTAGTGTAGGAGCTGCTGCTGTAGTGTGGGGTGTGTGTGTGTGTGTGTGTGTGTGTGTGTGTGTGTGTGTATGTGTGTGTGTGTGTGTGTGTGTGTGTGTGTGTGTGTGTGTGTGTGTGTGTGTGTGTGTGTGTGTGTGTGTGTGTGTGTGTGTGTGTGTGTGTGTGTTTGTGTGCGTGGTGTGTGTGTTTGTGTGCGCGTCATCTTCATCTTGAAAAGTACATACAGTGACTTGAAGAGTGCACAACCTCGATGTTCTGTAATTTCTGTAATATTTTTTTTCCATATATGTATAAAGAGGAGATGTTCTGGAATAATTTGACCCTTCTGTAGTTAACTCTTTGACTCTTGCACCATGTCCACCAACATCCTGCATTGTCACTATGCTAGCAAAGCAAAAACTGAATCCTTTGATTCCCTCACCTATCCATCGGTTCCTGTATGAAGCTGGTGGATAGGGTGAGGGTGTCAAAGGGTTCAAAGGGTTAAGTTTTTGCAGTTGGTGCATTGGGTGTGGGAGTAAAAAGGGGTTAAATACATATACATTTTAGCATTATCTGACAGACGATAATTATAATCTAAGCAACAACCCTGAAAAAGTCAAAGCCGCTTTAGGTTTTTGTACAATCAGGCAAACCAAACTTGTAGATCGATCATAAAACCCTTTCGATGCCAGACAAAATCATAATAATTATTATCTTATAATTACATCTTGGCAACGAAACCACTCAACAAGGGAAAGAACTGCAGTTTCTTAGTAACAGCTTTTGTCCAATGTTACCTCCCTTGTCAACTTTTTTTCTCTTCATTTTTTTCTTTTCTTTTCGATTCTCTCTCTGTTTCTTTCCTTCCTTCCTTCTTTCTTCTTTTTTTCTTTCTTTGTTTCTTTCTTTTTTCTTTCTTTCTTTCACGAATAGTGATATTTATTGTCACTGAGGTCACAACGCAGGGCAATAGACAACACATAAGGAAATGTAACAGAACGTTAACAATTGTAGCTCACCCCACATTCAACCTTTCTACTTCCCTCACCCTATCCACCAGCTTTCTGTATTGACTCCCTCACACTATCCACCAGCTTTCTGCATTGACTCCCTCACACTATCCACCAGCTTTCTGCATTGACTCCCTCACACTATCCACCAGCTTTCTGCATTGACTCCCTCACCCTATCCACCAGCTTTCTGCTTTGACTCCCTCACACTATCCACCAGCTTTCTGCATTGACTCCCTCACACTATCCACCAGCTTTCTGCATTAAATCCCTCACACTATCCACCAGCTTTCTGCATTAAATCCCTCACACTATCCACCAGCTTTCTGCATTAAATCCCTCACACTATCCACCAGCTTTCTGCATTAAATCCCTCACACTATCCACCAGCTTTCTGCATTAAATCCCTCACACTATCCACCAGCTTTCTGCATGAAATCCCTCATTCTATGCACCAGCTTTCTGCATTGACTCCCTCACACTATCCACCAGCTTTCTGCATTAAATCCCTCACACTATCCACCAGCTTTCTGCATTGACTCCCTCACACTATCCACCAGCTTTCTGCATTGACTCCCCACACTATCCACCACTCCTGCATTGACTCCCTTATTCTATACACCAGCTTTCTGCATTGACTCTCATTCTATCAGCATTTTCTGCATTGACTCCCTCTACCTATCCACCAGCTTTCTGCATTGACTCCTCACACTATCCACCAGCTTTCTGCATTGACTCCCTTATTTATCACAGCTTTCTGCATTGACTCCCTCACCCTATCCACCAGCTTTCTGCATTGACTCCCTCACACTATCCACCGGCTTTCTGCATTGACTTCCTATTCTATGCACCACTTTTCTGCATTGACTCCCTCACCCTATCCACCAGCTTTCTGTATTGACTCCCTCACACTATCCACCAGCTTTCTGCATGACTCCCTCACACTATCCACCAGCTTCCTGAATTGACTCCCTCACCCTATCCACCAGCTTTCTGCATTAATCCCTCACACTATCCACCAGCTTTCTGCATTGACTCCCTCACACATATCCACCAGCTTTCTGCATGAAATCCCTCATTCTATGCACCAGCTTTCTGCATTAAATCCCTCACACTATTCACCAGCTTTCTGCATTAAATCCCTCACACTATCCACCAGCTTTCTGCATTAAATCCCTCACACTATCCACCAGCTTTCTGCATGAAATCCCTCACCCCTATGCACCAGCTTTCTGCATTGACTCCCTCACTATCCACCAGCTTTCTGCATTGACTCCCTCACACTATCCACCAGCTTTCTGCATGAAATCCCTCACCCTATGCACCAGCTTTCTGCATTGACTCCCTCACTATCCACCAGCTTTCTGCATTGACTCCCTCACACTATCCACCAGCTTTCTGCATTAAATCCCTCACACTATCCACCAGCTTTCTGCATTGACTCCCTCACACTATCCATCCAGCTTTCTGCATTGACTCCCTCACACTATCCACCAGCTTTCTGCATGAAATCCCTCATTCCTATGCACCAGCTTTCTGCATTAAATCCCTCACACTATTCACCAGCTTTCTGCATTAAATCCCTCACACTATCCACCAGCTTTCTGCATGAAATCCCTCACCCTATGCACCAGCTTTCTGCATTGACCCCTCACTATCCACCAGCTTTCTGCATTGACTCCCTCACACTATCCACCAGCTTTCTGCAATGACTCCCTCACCCTATCTCACCAGCTTTCTGCATTGACTCCCTCACACTATCCACCAGCTTTCTGCATTGACTCCCTCACCCTATCCACCGCTTTCTGCATTGAATCCCTCACCCTATCCACCAGCTTTCTGCATTAGACTCCCTCACACCTATCCACCAGCTTTCTGCATTGAACTCCCTCACACCTATCCACCAGCTTTCTGCATTGAACTCCCTCACCCTATCTACCAGCTTTCTGCATTGATTCCCTCACACTATCCACCAGCTTCCTGCAATGACTCCCTCACCTATCCACCAGCTTCTGCATCAACTCCCTCACCTATCCACCAGCTCTCCACACTCAGTCCCTCACCTATCCACCAGTTTTCTGCATACTCCCTCACCCTATCCACCAGCTTCCTTTATTGACTCCCTCACCCTATCCACCAGCTCTCTACACTCACCCTATCCATCAGCTTTCTGCACTCTCTCCCTCACCCTTCCACCAGCTTCCTATTTTGACTCCCATCACCCTGTCCACCAGCTTTCTACACTGACTCCCTCACCCTAAACACCAGGAAATGTTTAGATAAGGTGCTTGCAAGCTAGCATTGTTCTTACATCTGTGTTCAAATTCGCATCCTCAAATTTTTCAGGAATGCATTCCGTGTTTTTACTGTTGCAACACTTCTAGGTAAAAATAGACATACGCTTCATTTAAACAGTTTTGAGTACTGTCACTCACAACTGAGTCACAAAGACCCATTCACTGTCTAAAATTGCCAAGAATGATATTCATCGCCTTTCCTCCATAACCTTCACTTTTTTACGAATCATTTTTTTAATGATAGATAACTTGCAGGGTGGTTGAGGACAGAGAGGGTAGAAGATGTACTTGTAGCGAGAAGGGATAGATTCGTATGGGGGGGCCATGATCGTCAGCGCCATGTGGCAGGGCACATGATAATGATGATGACGAGGCGGCAGGGAAGTTTTTAGTCCCGTTTTTATTATCCATTGTTTGGTGTCTGTGATCTGTCTGTGACCGTGCGTTCGCGCTTGACAAAGGCTAGTTGGCCGAAAATTTGCGCTTGTTTTGTTTTGTCTCGTTGGATACGCGCTTACATTGGTTTTCTTGTTCTTCTGGTTTGAGGTAACGTATGATAATCTGTATCAGTGTCTGCATAATATAACATTAATGTTTTTGTGAATGCCTGTGCTGTTTTTATTTTTTCAGGAGCACAAAGGTTTGCAGT
>CM060307.1:99903212-99923212 GCA_030674185.1 Monoplex corrugatus | reverse complement strand
TGTTGAATACGCGTTCTGATTCCATTTTCTTGTTTTTCTGGTTCCCTCCCAGGACACGTTCAGTTCTGGGTAAGAGCCGATAGTTGGCCAAAAAGCCTCACAGTATTTTACTTATGTGTCTTGAACTCAAGGTTTGCCAGTAAGTAGTTAGTTGAGCCAACCACTTTGCCATGGCGACATGAACCTGAGACTTTTTACTGTTTATATGTGAGATAATAGTGATACTACTAATGATGATGATGATAATAATGATAATGATGATGATAATGATAACAACAATAATAATGATGATAATAACGATACAACAACAACAACAACAACAACAACAACTACACTACTATCACTACTACTACTACTACTACTACTACTACTACTAGATGATGATGATGATGATGAGATGATGATGATGACGGGGATGATGATGATGATGATGATGATGATGATGACGACGACGACGACACCGATGACGATGATGATAACAACAACAACAACAACAACAACAACAACAACAACAACAACAACAACAACAACACTAATAATAGTAACAACAACAATAACAACAACAACAACAACAATAGTAATAATAATGATAAGAAGAAGAAGAACAATAATAATAATTATAGTAATTATAGTACTACTACCACTACTACTACCATTACTACTACCACTACTACTACTACTACTACCACCACCACTACTACTACTACTACAAATAACAGTATTTATACGGCTCCAAATCTCGACAATTCAAATCAAAGCGCACTCACGCACCAGGCATACGCATACAACTGACAAAGACCAACTTACAACATTTAACATTAAAAAACCCCACACACAACAAACTATTAGACCATCCACAGATGCAATACGAACATTTCTATGCATTTTTCCACATTCCTGAATATTCCGCTCCAAAGACTTTTTCACTTTTTCCTTCTCTTGGACAGTCGTTTAGGGTCATCAGTACGTAAGGAGTGGTGGTGAGACAATGTGTGCCCAGTGTTCGTTTTTTTCCACTGTCCTTTTTCAGGATTTTATGTGCTGATATTTCACGTCTCCTACAATATTTGGACAGGTGTTGCTACAGAAGGTAGACAGACAGTCGACTGCTTTTTCTGTCTTTGGCTGTCTGATGGCCTTTGTATACCAGAGATATATAGAAAGAGATCGGTGGTTTGAAAGTTCCACGCAAGACTCAAGTTCTCGTTTCCGTGTCTGATGTGAAATCAGGTTGGGGTCTTCTCTCCTCTCTCTCTCTCTCTCTTCTCTCTCTCTCTCTCTCTCTCTCTCTCTCTCTCTCTCTCTCTCTCTTTTCTCTTCTCTCTCTTCTTCTTCTTCTTCTTCTTCTTCTTCTTCTTCTTCTTCTTCTTCTTCTTCTTCTTCTTCTTCTTCTTCTTCTTCTTCTTCTTCTTCGTCTTCTTCTTTGTCTTCTTCTTCTTCTTCTTCTCTCTCTCTCTCTCTCCGTATCTGTGTACATAATTTACTACGCCACCTTAATGGCCACAAACGCTGGAGAATTAGGCAAATAACCCTATGATGATAGTGACGGTGAGAATTACTACCACGATGCTATGGAGTTCCATCTAGGACTTGAGACTACGGAACAGGGCTGCACTCTATGCTTATTATTACAATATACCCTGACCTTTACCAGGCCCGAATGATACAGACACCTGCCGTGCTGGTCTGAAGATTTGAACAACATCCTAAATGACGCATCCATGAAGTGGTTGAGATTCGACTGTGTGGTCTCAGTCTTCCCAATGAGCCCATAGCACGCTCAACTCTGGGCCAAAAAATCCCACAAAAATTTTGACAGGATTGGTAGGGATTCGACCCCCCCAAAAAACAACAACAACAACAACAACAAAAACTTTTAGTTGGTATAGGTTGCGAGTCTTTGATGTCATTTCTCCGACGGACGGATGAGTAGGCCTTCTGGTCATTTAATGCCTGGTAAGGGTCTTCATGTGGGGGCACATGTTCTTCTGAAGGAGCTGCATGCAAGTTCAATCCTAGCTTCATCATCATCATGTTCCCTGCCACATGGCGTTGGTGATCATGGCCCTTCATATGTATCTATTCCTTGTTGCCGCAAGCACATCCTCCACCCTCTCTGTCACCAGCCACCCTGCAAGTCCGTCCAATATTTTCTCCCTGGGTCTACCTGGCGCTCTCTTTCCCTCCACCTTTCCTGTTGTGACCAGGTGCTCTAATTCCCCTTTCTGCCTATGTGATACCTGTCTTTTCCTAATCTTCCTTATCAATGATCTTCTTGTGTCTGCCTCCATCAAGACTGTCTCGTTTGTTTTCTTTGTCATCCGTGAAACTCTCAACATTCTTCTTGGAAACCACATCTCGGCTGCCTCAATCTTGTTCTGGCTTTGCTTGTTGACTGTCCACGCCTCACAACAGTACAACATTATCGGTTCTATATAACATACAAGAACTCTCTTCCTGATGTTAATTGATAGGCATTTGTTGGTAAGAATGCTTTTCATCTTCTTGAATGCTGTTTTGGCTTGGCTATTTCTGATGTGCATCTGCCGTCTGGTGAGATGATCGTTCCCAGACATTCAAACTTATCAACCTGTCTCAAGATTGTGCCATTTGCTGTTATTTTGTACGAGGGGATTTCGTGGGTTTTTTTTTATTTTTTTTTACTGATTACCATGACTTCAGTCTTCTTGCTATTTAACCTGCAACATTTAAAAAATTGGCCTGATCGCTGCCAGTCTTAATGTTTCCATCGTTCTGGTGTGTCAGCTGAATGTTTCACACATCTCTTTTACCCTCCATCCCTTTCACCCCCCCTCCCAATTTCGAGATCTTGCCAGCACTCAGTTTTGTGCAGGATTAGGGAGTCTGCTAGATGATTGCTGGCAGCATATTTGGGTGGAGCTCATATGAGACTGTCCCAGTGCGATGAATCCCTTTTCAACAAATTCCGGACTCTAAAATGTAACGAGGAGTCTTGCAGTCTTGTGTTTTGCTTCCGCGCGTCCCTCTTCTGTTGAACAGTAGCTGTTCTGAGCTGTTTAATTAACCCTTTGACTCCTGCACCCTATCCACCACTAATCCTGCTTTGTCACTCACCAAGCTAGCAAAGCAAAAACTTAACCCGTTGATTCCCTCACCCTGTCCACCTGCTTCCTGCTTAACCCTTTGATTCCCTCACTCTGTCCACCAGCTTCCTGCAGGGTGAGGGAATCAAAGGGTTAAGTTTTTGCGGTTGATGGGTAGGGTGTTATATAGAACCGATAATGTTATACGGTTGTGAGGCGTGGACAGTCAAGAAGGAAATCCAGAACAAGATTGAGGCAGCCGAGATGTGGTTTCTGAGAAGAATGTTGAGAGTTCCGTGGACAGCAAAGAAAACAAACGAGACAATCTTGATGGAGGCAGACACAAGAAGATCATTGATAAGGAAGATTACGAGAAGACAGGCAACATTTATAGGACATTTTATGAGGAAAGGGGAATTGGAGCACCTGGTCACAACAGGAAAGGTGGAGGGAAAGAGAGCACCAGGTAGACCCAGGGAAAAATATTGGACGGACTTGCAGAGTGGCTGCAGACAGAATGGGTGGAAGATGTGCTTGCAGCAACAAGGGATAGAAACAGATGGAAGGCCATGATCGCCAACGCCATGAGGCAAGGCACTTGATGATAATGATGGGTAGAGTGCTGGGGTCAAAGGGTAAAATGTGACTGTGCCCTGCGTGTACTGCTGTCGCCAGCTTATTGTGTTGCCACCACCACCACCACCACCACCACCACCACCACCACCATCATCATCATCATCACACCACCACCACCCCACCACCACCACCACCACCACCACCACTAACACCACCACCAAGTTGGTGATGTTGATGCCATAGCCAAGTAAGACACAGTAATCACCAGCAGACTGGTGTAGTTGCGGATCTTTCGAAGCATGTCTCTAGCCTTTCACTTTAACGTCTTTTTTTTAATTTTTAAATTTTTTTTATTGTCCTTGTCGCTATTACTGTTGTCAGTGCCCTTGAAATATAGCATATTTGTTCTTGTTCATGCGACCTTCTCTGCGAGCAAGGACATTTTGGGTTAAAATCTTGAGATATTTGGTATGCATCAGTGAAAAGACATTTCACAGTGCTAAAGGCTTTATGATGTATTGTGTTTATTGAAAGGGCTAAAACCTGATAATTGTGTCATGTTTTATGTTTATTGACGGAGCTGAAAACTTATAATGATATTGCCTTTAGTAACAGACGTAAAAGCGTAAAATTGTACTGTGTTTATTGACAGAAATCGGAGCTTATCACTGTATTGTGTTATTCACAGAGCTAAAAGTTTATAATTGTATCGTGTTTATTGATAGAGCTAGAAACATGATAGTATCATGTTCATTGAGCTCCTTATAATTGTATTGTATTGTATTGTATTATATTGTATTATATTGACAGAGCTATGAATTATAACTGTATTGTGTTTATTGTAGTTCTCTTTCTTTTTTGTGTTCTTTTTCCTTTTGCTTACAATGGATATAGCATGTGAAAATTCAGGCGGCTTTACCCTGGGTTAACGCATCGCCGCAGTGCAGCGCCACCCAACTTTTTATATGAGTGTAATTCTATTTATCTATGAAAGTGGATTTCCTCCCCAAATGTTGTCAGGGACAACTCTTTTGACACCGTGGAATCTTTAACGTGCGCATGTCGGGTGCTTCCCACTTGACTCTCGGTTTTTCGTCTTATCTGAAAGACTATAGCATGCAGATCACATTTTTCTGGCAATTCTGTGTCAGAAATTTCTTTTTTTTTCTCTGTCACTTTTCTCTGTTTCTTCCATGTTCCTTCGCTTTTTGTTGTCTCTTACCATCATTTTTTGCCTTGCCGTATCCACTCACCTGTATGTGTTCTATAAAGTCTTAAATGGGTTTTGGCAGGATCGATAACTGGGTAGATGTACGAAATGCAGTTTTGGCTTTAATTAATGTGTCATGCGCAATGCAAAAGCAATTTTAGGTAATTTAGGTAAATTTTTATGTATGTTTTAGTGTATTTAGTTACGTCTATATATTTGTATTCAGATTTATTTTTTAACGCCCCTCGCCCCCCCCCCCCCCACCTCTAGTGATAAATTGGGCGGTATGGTTATCACCAGGGGCATATCCTTGGATTATGTATACGAATGAAGTGTTATATCTATTTCAATTTGTAGTTGTTTTTTCGAGTTCAACGAGCTGTTGCATATGTTTTGAGATGGTTATACCCCTATATATGGCTTTACGCAGTCGGCAGGGCTTTAAATAACAATAAAAGTAACAATAACAATAATAGTAACCATAGCAGTAGGCCTCCTTCGGTCATGACTGACCATGGACAAAGTACATCCGTTCTAATGTCTAGATGGGCTGTCTGCTTGGTCCAAGCAGCGTCGCCTGTGACTGTACAGACCAATGCGAGAGAGGCAGTCTCTGTCGCAGCGGTCGCATGTGTATGCTGATGCTGGTCTGTTGGCTGTCATCCCTTTTCTGCGAACTCGCTTTTCTGCTGCAGCAGCTGACAGTTTGTCCTCACCAATCCGCAGCTGTTTCTTGAGAGTAGTTCTCCAGCTGTTGCGGTCGTCTGCGAGGTCCTCCCAGGACTCAGTGTTGATCTCAAGCGCCTTCATGTCACGCTTGCAAACGTCTTTGTATCTCAGCTGTGGGCGGCCAATGTTTCTCTGCCCTGTGGCAAGCTCACCATAAAGGATGTCTTTTGGGATGCGACCATCTTCCATGCGGCGAACGTGGCCCAACCAGCGCAGCCGACGCTGTCTCAGCATGGTATGCATGGTTGGGAGGCAGCGCAGGTTAGGACTTCGGTGTTGGTCACCTTGTCTTGCCAGGAAATGCCAAGTATGCGCCGTAGGCTTCTCAGGTGGAAGGTATTGAGCCTTTTCTCCTGATGAGCATGCGTGGTCCATGCCTCGCTGCCATACAGCAAGGTGCTGAGGACACAGGCGTTGTATACAGCCATCTTTGTCTTTGTGGTCAGCTTGGGATTTGTCCACACCCTTTGTGTGAGGCGGGCTAGTGTTGTGGCTGCCTTCCCGATCCTCTTGTCGACCTCTGTGTCAAGGGAGAGGTTATCGGTGATGGTGGACCCAAGATATGTGAATTGATGGATGGCTTCAAGCTCGTAGTCATCAATGGTGATGGCTGGTGGAGATGGCGTGTCTTGGCCCAGGACGTTTGTCTTCTTAGATGATGGTCAACCAAATCTTGCAACTGGGAGAAGCGGTCCATTAGTGACTGCAAGTCCGCTGGTATGGTCACAAATGCGGCATCGTCGGCAAATAGCATGTCTCTGATGAGGGCTTCACGGACCTTTGTCCTTGCTCTGAGGCGGGCGAGGTTAAGGGCCTGCCATCTGATCTGGTCCGCAGGTGGATCCCTTCTTGCGCTGTGCTGAACGCATGCCTCAGGAGGAGAGCAAAGAAGATTCCAAAGAGGGTTGGGGCCAGGACGCAGCCTTGTTTCACACCGCTGCGTACGTCGAAGGGCTTGGAGAGGTTTCCGTTGAACTGCACCATCCCTTTCATGTTTGAGTGGAAGGACTCAATTAAGCTGTGCAGATTGGGGGGGCAGCCGATTTTTCGGAGAGCCCTGAAAAGGCCATCTCTGCTGACTAGGTCAAAGGCCTTGGTGAGGTCAATGAATGCCACATACAGGGGCATCCGCTGCTCTCTGCACTTCTCCTGGATTTGGCGAAGGGAGAAGACCATGTCTACCGTGGATCTCTCTGCTCGAAAACCACACTGTGATTCCGGGTAGACGCGTTCAGCCAGTTTCTGCAGGCGGATTAGGAGGACCCGAGCGTAGACTTTGCCAACAATGCTGAGGAGCGAGATACCTCTGTAGTTGTTGCAGTCGCTCCTTTCGCCCTTGTTTTTGTACATGGTGACGATCTTGACGTCCCTCATGTCCTGTGGTACAGCTCCCTCATTCCAACACTGACAGAGAACTGCGTGCAAAGGGTGCAGAAGAGAAGTCTTGCAGTGCTTGATGAGGTCTGGGGGAATTCCGTCGTTGCAGTCTTGCCGTGCAGCTTCCCTATGCTGAGTTCGTCCCAGTTGGCTCTGCGTCAAGTTCTTCCATTACCGGCATGCACTTGATGGCATCGAGGGCTGAGGGGGACACCATGTTCTGTGTGGAGTAGAGGTCGGAGTAGTGTTCCGCCCATCTTTCCATTGTTGGCTAGGAATTGCTGATTACTTTCCCAGTGGAGGATTTGAGGGGGGCGATCTTGCTCTGTGTTGGTCCCAGTGCCTTCTTGATGCCATCATACATTCCTCGGATGTTGCCTCTTTCAGCAGCACTCTGTATCTCTTCGCTGAGCTCTGTCCAGTACTCGTTTGCGCAGCGCCTGGCGTTAAGCTGAACCTTACTTCTGGCAGCCCTGAGGATTTGCAGGTTCTTCTCACTGGGTGACCGCTTATACTTGGTGAGTGCGGCACGCTTGGCCTCAACAGTGGGAGTCATCTCTGATGATTTGGCGTCAAACCAGTCGTGGGACTTCACAGTTTTCTTCCCAAAGGTGGCCATAGCAATGCGGTGCATGGTGTCTCGTAGCGTTTCCCATTTCTCTGTGGCAGAGTCTCTGGGCTGCAATGCATCGTATTCTCTCTGAAAGGCCTCTGCGAACTGTTCTACAAGATCTGGCTGAGACATCTTGCTGACGTCAATGCGAGGGTTCCCTTGTTTCTTTGAGCAGTGGAACTTCTTTGGTTGTAGCCTGATCTTGCAACATACCAGAGAGTGGTCTGTGTCGCAGTCTGCGCTGTGATAAGAGCGAGTGTGGAGAACGTTTTTGATAGCGGCACGTCTTACTAGGATCAAATCCAGTTGGTGCCAATGTTTTGAGGGGGATGCCTCCAGGAGACTTTGTGCTGAGGCTTCGTCTTGAAGAAGGAGTTGGCGATGCACAGTTCATGGCAGGCGCAAAACTCAAGCAGTCGCTGTCCATTCTCATTCATTTTCCCCACTCCAAAGGAACCGAGGCAGAAGGGCCATGAGTCATTGTCTGCACCCACTCTGGCGTTGAAGTCGCCCAGGAAAACAAGTTGTTCTGTCCTGGGGATGTTCCTTATGGTTGATGCAAGATTTTCGTAGAACTCATCCTTGGTGTCTGGAGAGGCGGACAGAGTTGGGGCATAAACGCTGATGAGAGTGACATAGCCTTCGGTGGTGTTGAGGCGGAGAATCAAGAGTCGTTCTGAACCGCCGCTGCCTGGTTCAATCATTCTTCAGCAGGCTGTTCCTTACTGCAAAGCCTACTCCGTGCTCTCTTGGGGCATCAGAACTCTTTCCTTGCCAGAAGAAGGTGTAGTCCCTTTCCTTTAGTGTTCCTGAGTCAGCCAGCCGTGTTTCCTGCAGAGTGGCAATGTCCACATTGAGCCTCTTTAGTTCGCTGTTTATGACGGCGGTTTTTCTGGCGTCGCTGATGTCTTGCAGATCTTGGGAGAGCCCAGGCATCATTGTTCGGACATTCCAACAGCCCAGTTTCACTGCTGATCCTTTTCCTGATCCGTTTCTTTAATTTGAATTTTTCTTTTTGTTTGGTGCGGTAATTAACGACCTGCTTGTCAGATTTTCTCCTAATCTTCATGCACCCAATGAAAAGGCAGGTCGTGGCGGGACAGCACCTAACTGGCTGGGGGCTGCCCAGCTTAGGTGGGCGGTAGCTGTCCAGTAAGACACGAAGGTCTCTCCCACCGTCAAAAGCAACCCCTGGCGTCAGCTCTACGCCAGTTGAGCAATGACTTATCACCGGTATCTGTTGCTTCCCGTGTTGTGCCGACACTAGTTTTAGTAGCGAGGCTGGAGTGTCCTCTCCAGGTCGTAGGTGCAGAGTGTTTGTGGATGAATGGACGGATGTAAGCCTGGGCAGTGTAATATGGAAGACAGGCTGTTGCCCATGCAACTTGTCCCCCCTCTCCACCTCGCTGACAGGTCCAAAGGAACAGCAGGGCTGTTACGTTTTGGTGCCAACGCGGCCGCAGGAGCTGCCGGAAAGTGACAAAGTTTGCCATCCAACCGCATTAGGGACCCCACACCGGATTTACTGTCAGGGTTTACTCCGTTAGCTAGATGGCCGCGGGTAGCTCTCCAGAACTGGCGCCCTTTGTGGATCTAATTTATTTCCACCAGGGTTTCTAGCCACCCTCCTCACCATCCTCCTGAGAGGACTGGTGGGGTTGCTGGTTTAGTCGCCAGCAATTCGACCCTGTGACAGGTAGTACTGGGTTCCAGGTTACCAGTAGCGGATACATCTATCCGACCATAACAATAACAATAACAATATAATAGTTACGTGACTGACTAAAGTCCTTGTTACTCTAGCCAGAACACTCATAATTTCCCCATTAGCTGTAGATTTACATAGCGTTTATTCGTCAAGATATGATTTGTAGTCATTTTGCTTGTGCCAGCGGTATGAAAAATGTCCTAATATTGTGACTTGTTGCGACAGTAATTACTTCAGGGTCGTTTAGTGTCGGACAATTTCAGACTTACCTTGCATGTTAATACGCAGGAAGTTATAGTATAGCTACTGTCTGTATGCTGGGAAAATGTTGTGGTCACTCTTTTGACGTGGGGAATGAAAGAGAGAGAGAGAGAAAGAGAGAGAGAAGAGAGAGAGAGAGAGAGAGAGAAAGAGAGAGAGAGAGAAGAGAGAGAGAGAGAGACAGACAGACAGACAGACGGACGGAGAGAGAGAGATAGAGAGAGACAGACAGACAGACGGACGGAGAGAGAGAGAGATAGAGAGATAGAGATAGAGAGACAGACAGACAGACAGACAGAGGGAGAGGGAGAGAGAGAGAGAGGGAGGGAGAGAGAGAAAGACAATTTAAGACTTACCTTGCGTGTTAATATACAGGAAGTTAGTACAGCTACTGTCTGTATGCTAGGGAAATACAGTGGTAGCTTTTTGACGTGGGGGATGCGAGAGAGAGAGAGAGAGAGAGAGAGAGAGAGAGAGACAGAGACAGAGAGAGACACAGACAGACAGAGACAGAGAGACAGACAGAGACAGAGACAGAGAGAGACAGAGACAGAGAGACAGAGAGACAGACAGACAGAGACAGAGAGATAGAGAAAGAGTGAGTTTGAGAGAGAGAGACAGAGAGACAGACAGAGACAGAGACAGAGAGACAGACAGACTGAGACAGAGAGATAGAGAAAGAGTGAGTTTGAGAGAGAGAGAGAGAGAGAGGAGAGAGAGAGAGAGAGGAGAGAATGAGACAGAGAGAAAGAGACAGAGAGAAAGAGACAAAGAGACAGAGAGAGAGAGACAGAGACAGAGGCACAGAGAGACAGAGAGACAGATAAAGAGATGTGTGTGTGTGTGTGTGTGTGATGAGAGAGAGAGAGAGGAGAGAATGAGACAGAGAGAAAGAGACAAAGAGACAGAGAGAGAGAGAGACAGAGACAGAGGCACAGAGAGACAGAGAGACAGATAAGAGATGTGAGAGAGAGAGAGAAAGAGAGACTCAGACTCAGACTCAGACTCAGACAGTCTAATGTACATCGGCCTTGGGCCACAATACAACAATGGGGTGGGTGGGGATGGCAATGGCATTTTGTTCATTTCCAGCGTATTTTACAATTCGATGTAATCCACAGTCTGGAGTAATCCCAAATGCAATTCATCCGTGATACATAACAAATCATTTACAATTCCTGTCTGACTATATCAACATCATAATAATTTCCTATCAATATGATTTTCGTCAATAGGTAGTTGATCAACATGTATGTAAATCCATTGCTCAACCTATGACTATTCATATATTATTTTCGTCACTGGATAATCTGTCAACATATCAATCAGTATACCAGTCATTAAACATAACCAATCATACAATCAGTCAATGAACCAATCTATCCATTAATCAATCTATGTATGAATCATTTATCTATATGACTGTTCCTCAAGTCTATGTAGTCTATTTATCAATCAACAGTTTATTGAATAGACTGTCAAACTTGCCAACCTATCAATCAATCAATCAATCAATCAATCATACTGACTGATCAGTTAATCAAAATATCATCAAATTGACAATCCCTCATTCAATCAACCGATCAATTAATTCTACAGTAAGTACACCAATCCACTTAATCAACAAATCTCCAATCAACGGTTTATCAAAAGGATAATAATTTGACCAATTATTGAGCGAGACAGAGAGAGAGAGAGAGAGAGAGAGAGAGAGAGAGAGAGACAGAGACAGACAGACAGACAGAGAGATAGAGAGAGACACAGAGTGACACAGAGAGAGACACAGAGACACAGAGACAGAGAGAGAGAGAGGATCAGAAAGAAAGAGAGAGAGAGAGAGTGAGATGGAGAGGGGGAGAGACAGAAAGAGAAAGAAGCAGAGAGAGCGAGTTAGAGAGAAAGACAGAGAAAGAGAGAAAAAATGAGTGTGAGAGAGAGAGAGAAAGAGACAGAGACAGAGACAGAGAGAAGAAAATAGAAGAGAAGAGAAGAGAAGAGAAGAGAAAAGAAGAGAAGAGAAGAAAATAGAAGAGAAGAGAAGAGAAGAGAAAAGAAGAGAAGAGAAGAGAAGAAAAAGTCAGGTTATTAAAATAGCTTGGCAGTCTCGCTTATCTCGTCCATGCCAGGAAACGGAAGTGGAGATGATGTGGGTGGGAGTTAGAGGTTTTGGTGTGTGTGTGTGTGTGTGTGTGTGTGTTGTGTGTGTGTGTGTGTGTGTGTGTGTGTTGTGTGTGTGTGTGTGTGTGTGTGTGTGTGGGGGGGGTGGTGGGGGTGGGTGGGTAAGCGAGAAAGTGATTTAGCTGTCGTCAACCATTGTTACCCGGTAAAGACCACCCGCAACTACTCTTTACCACTTGACAACCTGATTGGGTATGGGAGGCTTAATGGGGTGAACCTACCCCCCCCCCCCCCCCACTTTTTTTTTTAAACGAACACACTGAATTACTCTCTGTGACTTCGACCTGATTTTTGTCCTTGATGCCAATGGCCACAAAATGGGGTGTGCGGTTGTGATTTAACCCTTTGACCCCCGCACCCTGTCCCCAGCATCTTACATTGTCAACCATGTTAGCAAAGCAAAAACTTAACCCTTTGACTCCCTTACCTTATCCACCAGCTTCCTGCGGGAAGCTGGTGGATAGGGTGAGGGAGTCAAAGGGTTAATTTTTTGCAGTTGATGGATAGGGTGCGGGAGTCAAAGGGTTAAAGAAGACAAAAAAAGTGTGTTTCCATGTTTATCTGGGCTGTTTCTTTTTCTCCAATGCTGGTTTATTTGTTTGTTTGTTTGTATATGTGTGCTTGAGTATGTCAGTGTGTTTATACACTAAACTATACACGTATTTTGATGGTTTTACGAGTGTGTGTGTGTATGTGAGTGTGTTTTGTTGAGTTTTGTGTATTGTGCGTTTGTGTGAGTGTGAGTATATGTGTGTACGTATGCTTGTAACTTCATATAGACGCTTTTTCGTGTGTGTGTGTGTGTGTGTGTGTGTGTGTGTGTGTGTGTGTGTGTGTGTGTGTGTGTGTGTGTGTGTGTGTGTGTGTGTGTGTGTGTGTGTGTGTGTGTGTTTGTGTGTGTGTTGTGTGTGTGTGTGTATGTGTGTGTGTGTGTATGTGTGTGCGTGCGTGAATCTGTAATGTTTAAAACAAACTGGGAATGGACGAAAATACATCTGATCCTCCCAATAAAACTTACCTCTCAATGCTTGACTCTGCCAGTGATACCCACTCACGCACACACACTGTCTCTCTGTATCTATCTCTGTCTCTGTCTGTCTGTATGTCTGTCTGTCTGTCTGTCTATCTATCTATCTATCCATCTGTTTATCTATCTATCTATCTATCTACATGTATCTATCTATGCGTATGTACATGTATATGTATATATATATATATATATATATATATATATATATATATATATATATATTACATATATACATATATTATATATATATAACCCGTACACTGAACGAGCAGAAAACAAACGAGACAGTTTTGAAAGTAGCAAACACAAAAAAGAAAGCAAAACACACACACACACACACACACACACACACACACACACACACACACACACACACACACACACACACACACACACACACAGAGCAATAATGAAGTAATCTTAATAGACAAGTCAAGACAAGCAGCATATATACAACATTTTAGTGGGGCAAGAAAAATTTGAGCACCTAGTCACAACAGGAAAGCTAAAGGGAAAATGAGCACCAGGGAGAAAATATTGGACAGTTCTGCAAATTGTATGTGGATAGAAAGGGTAGGAGATGTATTTGCAGCAACAAAAGATGGATTGGTGTGGATGGCCATGATCGCCAACGCCATGCTCCATAGCACATGATGATGACGATGACGATATTGACTGAATGATTGATCTCCAATACTCTTCACAAATTGGGTCCATCCATCAGTCACACTCTCTCCTACCCCCTCCTTCCCTATTTCTGCAGACTGGTAGAGTTGGCGCAGACGACAATCGGAAGACAAAACTATGGCTTGCCTATCATGAATGTGTCGAAAGAATGGAATACACTAATTGCCTGTCTAGTATTTTAATTCGTTCTTTTTTCTACATTTTTTTCTTCTCTCACTTTGTTTTGATTCATTTCATTCTTACTCATATTCATTCCTTTTTGTCACAACGGATTTACCATACAGATTACTCTTTCCGTTGTGAGTGCCTCGCCGCAGTGCAGCGCCACCCATTTTTTTTTCATTAAAACTTCACAAGTCCTGACCTCACTCAACCCCCTCTGCAGCCTGTCTCCGCTCGGAGTGGAATCACATTGTAATATATAATTGTATATAATATGCTCTCTATAATTTTCCATTGCTTTTCTTCTTTTTCCCCATTCATAGCCATGTGTGTGTGTGTGTGTGTGTGTGTGTGTGTGTGTGTGTGTGTGTGTGTGTGTGTGTGTGTGTGTGTGTGTGTGTGTGTGTGTGTGTATGTGTGTGCGTGCGTGTGTGTGCGTGCGAGCGTGTGTGTCTGTTCAGCGCTTAGATTTGATTTTTATCAAGATTTTGCGCTATATAAATATTGTAATTATTATTATTATCATTATTATTATTAATTATTATTATTATTAATTATTATTAATTATTACAAGAGGGCTAATTGACCTTCAAAGGGAGGGACCCGGAAAATTAACCCATCTTTCCAATTTTTTTTATACCCGGGCAGTCGGGCAAATGCCCGGCTTTTAATGATTTCAATTGCCGTGGGCTGTTTAGTGTGGGAGGACCAGATGGCACATAGACCCAACTCGTTTTTCGTCCCTTTCCAAAGGACTAGACGTTCAGTTCTATTTTCAGGACAAACTGAGGCGAAAAGTCAAGGCCTCAACGGAAAAGAAACCCTGGAACCTCCAGTTTAGTTCTTGGCAGGTAAACGTCTGAATCATTCTGCCACTCTTCTCCTCTAACCAAAATAATTCAGACAAATACAGAACAAAATAGAGACGATTAATTGCAATTACATTGTAAGAAACTACTCAAATCCATTGATATACGCAAATGCTCAAATTCCAAGTTTACATACATCCACGTGAAGAAGAAATAATAACAAAAACTATGACATACGTATATACAGTCATGGGTAGAGTGTTAAGTAATCACATTCGCTATCATATTCCATTACGTACATTGACAATCTGCGTATAATTTAATACGAATGTGTCAAACAGTGTGTTCTTGAATGTTGTACGGTTGTGAGGCGTGGACAGTCAACACGCAAAGTCAGTTTCCATTTCTTACCCACAGGACGAGGCGGCAGGGAAGTTTTTAGTCCCGTTTTTATTATCCATTGTTTGGTGTCTGTGATCTGTCTGTGACCGTGCGTTCGCGCTTGACAAAGGCTAATTGGCCGAAAATTTGCGCTTGTTTTGTTTTGTCTTGTTGGATACGCGCTTACATTGGTTTTCTTGTTCTTCTGGTTTGTGTTTGCTTGGGCGCGGGCAGTCAAACTTGTTTTGGATCACGCAAAGTCAGAACAAAATTGAGGCAACTGAAATGTGGTTTCTAAGAAGAATGTTGAGAGTTCTATGGACAGCAAAGAAAACAAACTAGACAGTCTTGATGGAGGCAGGCTCAAGAAGATCATTAATAAAGAAAATTAGGAAAAGTCAAGCAATATGTTGTGAGAAAAGAGAAATTAGAGTACCAGGTCACAACAGGAAAGCTGGAGGGAAAGAGAGCACCAGGTAGACCCAGAGAGAACATATTGGATGGACTTGCAGGATGGCTGAGGACAAAGAGGGTGGGGGATGCACTTGCAGCGACAAGGGACAGATTCGTATGGAGGGCCATGATTGCCAACGCCATGCCGACAGGGCACATGATGATGATCAAACAGTGCCAAGGTCGGTTCGTATTAATGTTACCAAGGGCAGTCATTCCGTTTTAAGTGTGTGCAAGTTCAATGTCAATTTTTGCATTGTATTCTTCTATGCGAGATTCTGTGACAAGATATCATTTTCAATCATTTTTTTTTCTGCCTCTCTCTCGTCTTTCCTTACATCTGTGTGTCGTGAAAATGGAGAAATCGATTTCGTGTCCAGTATTTTCAGTCATAAAGCGGCGACGTATGACAAAATGAGGTGTTATTGCAGGATACTAAACATCAGACACACTGATCACATCACCAATGAATATGTGCGCCAAACCATCAAGTAGCACACTGGACCATATGAAGATCTGCTGACTTCAGTTAAGAAAAGAAAACTACGTTGGTATGGCCATGTAACTAGATCGAATGGCTTGCAAAATTAATCTTCCAGAAAACTGTGGAAGGAGGGAGACGGAGGGGGAGATAAATAAATAGAAAAAATGGAATGACAACGATGTGAAATGGACAGAGAAAGCATTTGTAGAGATCGAGGCTTTGCCACACAACCAGCACGGCTGGAAGAATCTGATGGGCAGTTAAAAGCAGCACAATGTTTAAGGGAGGAGGAGAAGAAAAAGAAGAAGAAAAAGTAAAGAAGAAAAAGAAGAAAAAAGCTGATGTTGACCATTATAACACTGAAGGAGGAGGAGAAGAGAAGAAGAAGAAGAAGAACTGCGAAGAAGAAGAAGAAGAAGAAGAAGAAGAAGAAGAAAAAGAGAAGAAGAAGAAGAAGAAGAAGAAGAAGAAGAAGAAGAAGAAGAAGAAGAAGAAGAAGAAGAAGAAGAAGAAGAAGAAGAAGAAGAAGAAGAGAAGAAGAAGAAGAAGAAGTGAAGAAGAAGAAGAAGAAGAAAAAAAGAGAAGAAAGAAGAAAAGAAGAAAAAAAATCGAAGAATGCAAGAATGCGAAGAAGAGAAGAGAAGAGAATGAAGAAGAAGAAAGAAGAGAAAAGAATGCGAAGAATGGAAGAATCGAGAGAAGAGAAGAAGAAGAAAAGAAGGAAGAAGAGAAGAAGAAAAAATGAAGAAGAAGAAGATAGAAGAAGAAGAAGAATGAAAAGAAAAAGAAAGAAATATGACAAAAAGAGAAAGAAGAAGAGAAAACAACAACAACAACAACAACAACAACAACAGAACAAGAAGATGAGGTTTTTCAATCTGTGCCTCTGCCTGTCTTCTCCTCTCTCTGTGTCTGTCTGTCTGTCTGTCTCTCTTTCCTGTCTGTTTTTCTGCCTGCTTGCCTGCCTGTTTCTATGTCTCTCTCTGTGTCTGTCTCTGTCTCTCTGTCTCTCTCTATCGCTCTCTCCATCTCTCTGCTCTGTCTCTGCCTGCCTGCCTGCTTGTCTATCTGTCTGTCTTTATGTCTGTCTCTCTTTCTCTCTCTCTCTTTTTCTGTCTGTCTGTCTCTGTCTCTCTCTATATCTATCTCTGTATCTCTGTATGTCTCTGCTGCCTGCCCGTCTGTCTATTTCTCTCTCTCAGTCTCTGTCTCTCTCTGTCTGTATCTCTCTTTCTCTCTCTGTGTTTCTCTCTGTGTGTCTCTCTTTACCCCTCTCCTGTCGATTGAACTGTCTCGTGTCTCCTGTACCCAAGAGGTTTTGCGTGTACCTTGCTCCAGTAACAGTATCATTCATCACACTGACAGCTTCAGCTTCTGTTTCTCTCCTTCTGTCTCCGTTTTGCCTTCCGGATTATCAGCCTGTTGTTTGTGTCTACCCCATAATTACTGGGACACTGTAAGAGGCTGTGTCATTGAATACAATGTATCGTTTTTTTTTCTTTTCTTCCCGTCTTTTTCTTTTTTTTCTTCAGATTTCTTTTCTTCTTTGTGGTGTGGTGTGGTGTGTGTGTGTGTGTTGTGTGTATTGTGTGTGTGTGTATGTGTGTGTGTGTGTGTGTGTGTGTGTGTTTGCTGTTTGTATGTGAGTGAGTGTGTGTGTGTGTGTGTATGTGTGTGTGTGTGGTGTGTTGTGTGTGTGTGTAGTGTGTGTGTGTATGTGATGTGTGTGTGTGTGTGTGTGTGTGTGTGTGTGTGTGTGTGTGTGTGTGTGTTGTGTGTGTGTGTGTGTGTCTGCACGTATGTTTTTTTTTTAACTTCATTTGTTATATTACACTATAGTTATATTGTTTTCGAGTGTGTGTGTGTGTGTGTGTGTGTGTGTGTGTGTGTGTGTGTGTGTGTGGTGTGTGTGTGTGTGTGCGTGCGTGTGTTGTGCGGTGTCGTGTGTGTGTGGGGTGTGTTTTGTGTGTGTGTGTGTGTGTGTGTGCGTGTGTGTGTGTGTGTGTGTGCTGTGTGTTGTGTGTTGTGTGTGTGTCTGCGTGCGTGGTGGTGTGTGTGTTGTGGTGTGTGTGTGTGTGTGTGTGTGTGTGTGTGTGTGTGTGTGATATCCTGAAGGGGCATTGAATGTCAATACAGTCTAGATCTTTTTTTCCTTTTTACCTGACATTGGTTATTTGGGTTCGGATATAGACTGTCTGCAGTACACAAATGGACTCATCATTATTATTGTCATTATTATTATTTGTTATTAGCGTAATTGTCGTTGTTGCTTGTCATTATAATTGTCGAGCGTTATTATATTATTATCATTATTATTGATATCATTGTTGTTTTTGTTACTATTGTTATTATTATTCTTAACATCACTATCCTCATCAACATCCTCCTCCTCCTCACCATCATCATTACTGCTATAATTATTATTATTATTATCATTGTCATTACTATTATGACTATTATTGTTGTTGTTGTTGTTATATCTTCTTCATTCATCATCATCATCATCATCATCATCATCATCATCATCATCATCATCATCATCATCATCATCATTAGTATTGTTGTTGTGTGTTTGTTATTAATATTATTGTTGTTGTTGGCTGTTATCATTATTAGTAGTGTGTGTTGATATGATTGTTGGTTTCATTGTTATTATTGTTATCATTATCATTATTATTCTTAGCATCATCATTATCATCAATGTCGTCATCATCATCATCGTTGTCATTATTGTTATTATTTTATCATAATATCATTATCTTTATTGATCTAATGATCGTTATCATCATCATTATTCTTATCACCATTATCAGTATTTTTATCATCATCATCATCATCATCATCATCATCATCACCACCACCACCACCACCACCAACACCAACACCACCACCATCATCACCATCATCATTATCATCATCATCATTACCACCACCACCACCACCAGCACCAGCACCACCACCACCACCACCACCACCACCATCATCATCATCATCATCATCATCATCATCATCATCATCATCATCATCATCATCGTACCAATGTTAAAATCACTCGTTTATGAAAGGGGAGGTTTAAGCGCAAATCGAGTGTGGTTGGAATTTGGAGATCTTTTGTTTGTTAGTTTGTTTGTTTGTTTTCTTTTTGATTTTTGATTTTTAGACCAGTTGTTAAAGTGTCAGGCTGATAAATCGGGGGTAGTGGTTTCAACCCTTCAGCTGGCCATGCACTGTATTTCTTTTGGGATGAATGGGTGGATGGGTGGGTTGCCTGTTAGCTCACTTGTCAGAGCGTCAAACCTGATGGCCTAAAATTGCCGCCTGTTCTGTGTTGCATTATCAAACAGACGTTCTTATTCATTCTGTTTTCGGGTGTTTCTCCTTCCTGTCTGCTTGCAGGCTGGCAGCCTATTGTATTTAGATTCCAAAAGCGTCAGTGTCCCACTGATGACCACGTGTTGCAAGGCCAATGTCCTACAGGTCAGGTATCTGCTATAACGATGATTGTAGCTTTAGCAGTATCCTGTTTGTGACAGTGTTCGCTACGATTGGAAGTCCGACTGCCTATGGTGAGAGAGTGATTTTTGTTTCTATGCGACAGCTTTTTTAGTTACTTTTTCTTGTTCTTGATCTTGTTCTTCTTTTTGTTGTTCTCCTTGTTCTTGTTCTTCTTTTTGTTTCTGTTTTTCTGTTGTTTTTGTTGTTGTTGATGTTGTTGTTGTTCTTCTTCTTCTTCTCTTCCTTGTTGTTGTTCTTCTTCTCTGTCTTCTTCTTCTTCTTCTTTTCTTTTTCTTCTTGTTTTTCTTGTTGTTGTTCTTCTCCTCTGTCTTCTTCTTCTCCACATCCATCTTCTTCTTTTTCTTCTTCTTCTTCTTTTTGTTTTCTTCTTCAACTTCTTCAACTTCTTCTTCTTCTTCTTGTTTTTCTTCTTTTTCTTCTTCTTAGTAGTAGTAGTAGTAGTGGTGGTGGTGGTGGTGGTAGTAGTAGTTGTAGTAGTAGTAATAGTAGTAGTAGTAGTAGTAGTAGTAGTAACAGCAGCAGCAGCAACAGTAGTAATAGCAGCAGCAGCATAGTAGTAGAGTAGTAGTAGTAGCAGCAGCAGCAGTAGTAGTAGAAGTACTAGTAATAGTAAGAAGTAAGCAGTAGAAGTAGTAACAGCATTTCAATTAGACTTCAGTTGCAGACAGTTCGTGTAGTATCCTGATTTTCCTCTTCTGGGGCTGTGAACGAGTACCCTCATTTACTCTCAACTTGAAAATGTATACCACGCAAGTCATTTT
>CM060307.1:99883212-99893212 GCA_030674185.1 Monoplex corrugatus | reverse complement strand
CAGGAAGTACTAGAGAAAGGACTAAATTTCGCCGTAGCCCCTAACAAGCTTCCAGTGGTAGACCTCATCACTAGCATTGAAACAGCTTGCAGGTATATTGGCCCTAATTCAGAAGAAGCCACACACTTAAGATCAGACTGTGTCAGAATCATGAAACAGGCCAAACTACCGAAATCCAACTTAACACCGGACCAAAGACGGGCTCTGGCGGATTTAAAGAACGAACACGCCACGATGATCCTACCAGCTGACAAAGGTCGTGCCACAGTCATCATGCCTAGACCCATGTACTATGAGAAGGCAAGCAAACTTCTGGAAGATACTACAACGTATGAACGCCTCAAGAAAGATCCTACTTCCAAGTTTTCCAACAAACTGAAAGACACACTGAAACGCCTGAAAGAGACGGACCGCCTGTCATTAGAACAGTACAGGAAATTATACCCAACTGTGTCCGACGTCCCCAAGTTCTATGGTCTACCCAAAGTCCACAAGAAAGAAGTCCCCCTCCGTCCCATAGTCGCATCCAGAGGTTCCATCATGTATGAGACGGCTAGATTTGTGGCGGACATCCTATCACCTCTCGTAGGACACACAGATCATCACATCCACAACAGTGCTGACCTAGTGGAAAAACTGAGTAACTACACCCTCGCTCATGATGAACTCCTTGTGTCATATGATGTCTCTGCCCTATTTACCAGCGTACCAGTGAAAGAAAGCATAGAGATCATACGCCGAAGGTTACAAAACGACCAAACCCTCCACCAACGTACATCTCTCACAGTGGACGACGTATGTGAACTCTTGTCCTGCTGCCTCACCACCACCTACTTCACCTTCCAAGGTGAATTCTACCAACAAAAAGAAGGAGCAGCCATGGGCTCCCCAGTAAGCCCAATAGTAGTCAACCTGTTCATGGAGGATTTTGAAGAGAAAGCATTGGCTTCTTTCCACTCCCCACCACGATACTGGGGGCGCTACGTAGACGACACCATGACTATCCTCCCCCAGCAACTGGTCGAACAGTTCACAGAACATCTGAACAACCAACACCCAGCCATCAAATTCACGAGGGAAGTGGAACAGAACAACTCCATAGCCATGCTGGACACCCTCATCACCAGAACTGATGGCATTCTATCCTTCTCGGTCTACCGTAAACCAACTCATACGGACCAATATTTACAGTTCGACAGCCACCAGCCCCTTGAACACAAACTGGGAGTGATTCGAACCCTTACCCACAGAGCTAACACCATATGCAGTACCCAAGAGGCAAAAGACAAGGAGACTAACCACCTGAAAAAAGTGCTCACCATCTCGGGCTACAAAAAGTGGGCCTGGAACAGCCCGGGAGGCAGGAAATCCAACACCGCATCCCAACAGCCAGTGAAACAACACCAGCGCAAGGGACACATCACCATCCCATACGTAGGAGGTGTGAGTGACGCTCTGTCCAGAAAGATCAGGAAACTGGGGGTGGCTGTACATTCCAAACCTTCCAACACCATACGCAGCCAGCTGGTCACCCCCAAGGACAAAACCAGCAAACTCGACAAAGCTGGCATTATATACAGAATAGACTGCCAGGACTGTAACCAACATTATGTCGGTGAAACTGAACGCCCCCTTCAGAAGAGACTAACAGAACACAAGAGGGACTCTTCTCCAGTAGGAGCTCACCTACACGCCGAAAAACATCAATTCAGTGCGGACAATGTCAACATCCTGGACAGAGAAAATAAGTGGTTCCAGCGAGGAGTCAAGGAGGCCATCTACATCGCAGCCACCAACCCCCCGCTCAACAGGGACCGGGCCGTTACACCCTGCCCCCGGTGTACCATTCTCTGATTCGATCTCGTGAACTGGGTTCATCCCATGTTCGCGAGATCTGAGTAGAGATTCACGCAGACAGCATTAGAGCGCTGACGAAGATGGCGAGAACGCCATCGAAAGCTACGGAACTGTGAGTAGCGATTTTTACACTGTTGGGAGACCTTGTTCTTCAAAATTGGTAGCATTATACACTTCTAACATATTCTACAAATATACCATTATTTTCATATTATTAGCTACTCTTAAATTATCGGCAAACAAAGCAAAATAAAGCAAATGAAAACAGCTCTTTACAAAACAGAGTCTATAATAAAGCGGCTTCTTTTGGAGTTAACGTGATATAGCCCACATCAGTCAAAAGAGATTAAATTAATCCCAGTATGATATTGTCTAGCACTATTGTCGGGCTTGTAAGTGTTTATGTCTTATTTTTTGTGCTTCCGCAATGTATAGTGCCACTGATTTGATTATGACTTCGTCATCAGATGACAAAATAGATACAACATCTTGTCTTTTGGCCATGTCGGATTCAAAAACTTTGCATTTTTCACGTATTGTGTCAAAAATTTGGCATTGGAATAAAAAGTGTTTTTCATTATCGACATTGTTTCCACATAAGGGGCAAGGATATACTGTGGACGTCCCAGGTTGAAACCAATTTTTATTTGCATTGAAACCAAGTGTTCTTAATCTAAATCTTGCGTAATTAGTTCTTTGCCATTTATCCGTAACAACACTGAGATATTTTTCGGTTTGAAAAACATCTTTAAATGAGAAGAACCAACTATATTTTTCTTTGTTTTCCATATCTGAGTGCCAATTTTGTTTAAACGAACAAATAAGCCTGTCTTTAAATTCATTAATAAACTGACACTCATTTCCTACTCCCTGGGACAACCACACGATTCCAAACCCAAGTTCTGATAAAGCCTTTTTTACTTGATAGGCCCAGTTCTGTTTTCCTATTTCCATTTGAGTAACCATCATTTCATATGCCTGTTTACATAACCGAGATTGTGGAAGCCTTAACAATTTCAACCAGTATTTAATACTCTTCACAAAGGTTCTAATGTATAAAGGATATCTTCCAGTTTCTCCATATAAAACAGTATTAGAAGAGTGAATTGGTACAGCCAAAAAACGTTTTATAGCATATGTATGCACTTTTTCCATATGTGGATTTACAGTAAGACCCCATACTTCAGCTGCATATGTAAGTAAAGGTTCTATCTGTGTATCAAACATTTTCCAATATAAATTACAATCAATAGAATTGAGCTTCCGTAAGGATTTTAGAATTTCAATAACACCTTTTTTCCCTTTATTACAAGATTCTTCCCATGCATAATTTAAACTTAATTTTGTCGAAAATATTATTCCTAAGTATTTATAAGAATTAACAACTTTAACCTCGTTAATTCCATAGAACCATTTTTCGTGTTTTGATAAATGTCCACCCTTCCTGAAAATCATAATATTAGTTTTATCCATGTTAACTGTTAAAGCTAGTCGATCCGATTCTTCCTTTAAGCAATTTAACTGGTTTTGTAAGCCTTTGACTGTACCAGAGAGAAGAACAACATCGTCTGCAAACAGCAATAGGAATATCTCAATAACCCCAGGGATAATTTGAATGCCATGCCTGCCTTTTCTTGACAGTTCCACTGCTAATTCATTAATGAAAAATGAAAACAATTGAGGACTCAATTGACACCCCTGTTTCACTCCTTTAGGGCATTCAAAATAATCTGAATATACACACTTCTCACGCACGCATGCAAACACTGAATTATAAACTCCTCTTAGGGCCATATATAATTTTCCATTCACACCACTTTTACGTAATATATTCCAAAGATTATTACGATTCACAGAATCGAATGCCTTCCTAAAATCCACAAATGCAACATAAAGTTTCTTATTTAAAAGTAAATGCTTCTGCACAAGGGAGTAAAGTGTGAAAATATGATCAATTGTACTGTATTTTGCTCTAAATCCAGCTTGTTCTTCAACTATTTTCTCTTCTTTTTCTGCCCACTTTGTTAATCTCTTATTCAAAATATATGTATAAACTTTACTCACTATACTTGTTAGAGCGACTCCTCTATAATTATCTGGATTATTCACATCTCCTTTTTTATGAATTGGGATTATTATGGACTTTGCCCATTCTGACGGAAAAATGCCATTATCAAAAAGCTTGTTACATAAATGGACAAGGAAATCAATTACATTAGCATTTGCATGTTTTAACATTTCGCTGATTATTTGATCTGGTCCTGCGCTCTTTCCTGCTTTCAAATGCCTGATACTCGCAGTCACTTCTTCTTTAGTTATAGGCTCATTGAAAAGGGGCTCAAAATTATTTTCTTCCTCTACTATATTACTCTCTTGTGCAGTATTTCCCCCGATATCATTGAAAACACTGCAGAAATGATTGTACCATTGTTCAATAGAGATTTCATTGTACACAAAGGCCTTTCTATTAACAGATCTTATTATTGACCAGAATGTCCTGGAGTCATTGATGGAATCTTTGAGTGTTCTTATTTTCTTATCTTCGTATTCCCTTTCTTTCGTTTTCCTTAGTTTAACATACTCTTTTCGTGATATGACATATGCTTCTCTTTTTTTCTTTTTTTTCTTTTTCTGTTTTGCATCTCTGGAATCTTTTCAGTAGCCTCTTAACTTCTTGTTTCTTTCTTTCACATTCCTTATCAAACCAATCATTCTGTTTCTTTTGTCCTTGTCTCACTGTTCGTACCATACACGCAGCTGCCCCGCATAAAGCCTTAGTAAACTGCTCCGAACTGTCATTCACATTATAATCTAACAAACCGAAAGCTGTCTGTAGACAATTGTTGAACTCAGAACCATCAAGCTCTTGTACAAATAAACTTGCTAATTCTTCAGATCATACAATTTTTTCTTCCCCTTGTTGTCTTGCACTTTCTACATCTGTATGATTATTTCCCCTTTTCCATATTACCTCAACAGGTAGATGCCATGAATCAACACAGTTACCTACCCGTAAATCAAAGCATGAGACCAGATTATATGTAACAAGAAAATAGTCAATCACACTACACCCGTTTGGAGACACAAAAGTGTATTCACCCTCTGTATCTCCATCACAAAAACCATTCAAAATAACCATATCCAACATGAAACATAAGTTCAACAATGTTTTGCCAAAACTATTCACAGTTTCATCTTTAGAACAACGTACATCACATTCATTATACATCCTGTCATACTCAATGTCTTCCAAATAAGTAGTCATGTCTTCAGGCGCAAACTGTTCGTGACCTGTTCTAGCATTCAGATCTCCCATAATTATAAAATGTGTTTTTTTTTTTCAAACTGTTGTAGCATTAATTCTTCCAGCATCAAGATCCCATCTTTAATTAATGTTTCGTTATATCTAGGGCTTCCTTCTGGCGCAACATAGCATGCAATCAAAATCAGATCTTTGTCTAAATCAAATACATTTTTGTTTACTCTGATGGCAATGGTGTTATCATAATCTAACATTATTTCTTTCACACAATTTTCTAAAGTTTTTTTCACCAACAATAAAACTCCACCCGAATTCCTGCCATGGTGTGACAATTTCTTAGCTGGAGCGTAAAACTTCAAATAATCAGTGAACAAACAGCTGAAATCAAACGAAGTATCAAGAAAACATTCAGTAAGACAAACAAAATCAAATTTTGTTACATAATTTATGAAGGAAACGTTCTTCAATTTACTGTACAAATTTTCAACGTTGTAATTCAAAAAGGACCACTGGTTTGGATGGCCATGCCTGTCCTATGGCTTTCTGGAAGTACCGGAACGCAAGCTCCTGTTGCCAAGGTTACCGCCTGCTCCTCTGCCGCGGGCCGTGCTTGTTGACGTCCGTCGCGGTTGGCTGCCCATGCTCACCCTCTCACCCGTCTGTCGGTCTGCCGCAGGACTGCCGCGTGATGCACGTGCGTCCGTGTCTGTAAGACGCCCGGTGTCATGCCCCTGGGAACTCCTGTTGGCGGCACGCTGAAGCTCGGCCCTGGTTTGCACGTGAGATGACAGGCGGGGAAGAGGAGGAGGAAGGGGAACCACCACTCGCGACTCTGCCCCCGTTAGAGGTGACAACTCCTCTCGTCATCTCCCTATCTTGAGGGGGGTCCCCACCAGCGACTTCATCCCGCCGATTGGTGAAGGTGGGCGTGTTTCTCACGTCGGAAGAGGAGGTGTGTTTAGGTTGTAAGTCTGAACTGCACACCAATCTACATAGATCGCTGTCTGGTGGTCTTGGTCCAATCACCAATTGTCCCTTTTGGAAGTATGCTCTTTTGCCTTCACTACGTGCTCTTGCAACGATTTGTGCCTGTGTTCTTGTTAGGTCGTTTGCGACCCTGATACCTTTCACATCTAGTTTTCGTCGTATGTCTCTGTTTGTAATAATCAGCATTTTGTCTCTCCACCTGGTGAATTTGACGATCATTTGTTTGGGTTGCCCTTGTCTTGTCTGTCCAGTTCGATGTGCTCGTACGATGTCATCAGTAGTCCAGACTTTAGGGTCGTCAATACTATTGAGAACGTCAATAACTGCGGTAGCACATGAGTCAAACGTTTCCCTAGATTCTTGCTGAGAAATCCCGAAAAAACGTAAATTATCTCTTCGTGAAAAGTCTTCTAACCTGTCTGTGTCTGACTTTAATTGGGCAACATCGTGTCTCATATCTCTGATTGTCTCTGTGAGTTGTTGTATTTCCTCTTTCTCATCATTAGATTCCTGGAACAGTTGTTGTATGTCGCCACTCATATCTGTCACTGTCTCCGTCAGGTTTCTGTGATCTTTCTCCAGTCTGTTACACCTGTTGTTGATTTCCTCACATCGTTCTTTCACTTGACGTAGCTCGTCTTTGATCTCTCCAAGATCATTCCTTATCAATTTGGTTTGCTCAGAGAACTGTTGCTGCATCACTTGCATGAGTCTGTCAACCATGTTATCATTTCCGTCCTCTGTGTGTGTGGTACTGTCAGTGATAGGGCCGGGATTTGTTTCTATGTCACCGCAGAGGAGCAGCCTTCTCACGCAAAACACGATGTGCTGCACGCACACGGCCGAGAAAAGCAATGGCACGTGCATGGCTACCTGACATACACCGTCGGTGACACATATCTCCTCTTCTGCCCCCAGTCTTGTTCCTTTTATTTTTTCTTGTTCAGCTTGTCTTGCCATTTTAAATGACAACATTTCATGTGCATTACAAAAGAAACTGTCAATGAATGTCACAAATGCAATAAATACCACAAAGGCGACAAGAATATCCAAAGATGACCAGACTGTGTTATTGTCACTGGCCTTGCTCACCTGTACGCACCTCAAACTTTTTCGAGCACACCTTCTTGACCCAGATTTGAAATGTCCACAGAAAATGCCGATAGCAGCTCTCCACACTTCAATGCCCACCATTTTCCTGCACTGTCTCTCACATGGGACTATCACTGAAGCACTGCACAGGATAGCTGTTTGATACAGCTCATCAAAACACTGTCATGGAGAAAAGTATACACAGCAACTCAAAACAGCTGCTATTCGCCGCCATTACCCAGCATGAGAGAGAGAGAGAGAGAGAGAGAGAGAGAGACAGACAGACAGACAGACAGACAGATAGAGACAGAAAGACAGAGACAGAGAAAAATAGAGAAAGAGAGAGAAAGAGAGAGAGGAGGTAGACTGACAGAGCCGGAGACAGAGACAGAGAAAGAGAAAGAAAGAAGAAAGAAAGATATAGTGTGAGAGAGAGACAGACAGACAGAGAAAAACAGACAGAGAAAGAGAGACAGAGACAGAGAAAAATAGAGAAATAGAGAGAGAGAGAGAAGAAATAGAGGGAGACAGAGAAAGAGAGAGAGGGGGGTAGACTGACAAACACAGACAGAGACAGAGAGATAGAGACAGAGAAAGAGAAAGAAAGAAATAAATAGTGAGAGAGAGAGACTGGAAGAAAGAGAGAGAGAGAGAGAGAGACTGGAAGAAAGAGAGAGAGAGAGACTGGAAGAAAGAGAGAGAGACTGGAAGAGAGAGAGAAAGAGAGAGAGAGAAATAGAGAGAGGGAGAGACAGAGAGAAAGAGAGAGAGAGAGGGAGAGACAGAGAGAAAGACAGAGAAAGACAAAGAACGAAAGAAAGAAAGAAAAATAAGTGAGAGAGAAGAGAGAGAAAGGGACGGAGAGGGAGGGAGCCATTCGTTTGCGTTTTATTTCTAAACAGTGTGTTCAGGAAACACGGAAACGGAAAATGAACTGTTGGATCACAGACAACGATAAAGAAGTCGTGATTGTCATCTTCTTCCTCAAATGACTTGCAAATTGAGACAGGTAAGCAAGTGTACCAATTACAAAATATACACCTGTGGTGTGATTGAAAAACGAACTTCATGTCATCAATGGACGTAACAGATTCAAGCCACATTACTGAAAGAAGAAGAAAGGAGAAGCGAATGCGAAGGAATTGCGGAGAAAGAATGCGAATGCGAAGAAGAAGAATTGCGGAAGAAGAATGCGAAGAAGAAGAAGAGAAATTGCGAGAAGAATGCGAAGAAGGAAGAATTGCGAAGAAGAAGAAGAATTGCGAAGAAGAAGAAGAAGAAGAATTGCGAAGAAGAATTGCGAAGAAGAATTGCGAAGAAGAAGAAAAAGAAGAATTGCGAAGAAGAAGAAGAAGAATTGCGAAGAAGAAGAAGAGAAGAATGCGAAGAAGAAGAATTGCGAAGAGAAGAAAGAAGCGAAGAAGATAAGAAGAAGAAGAAGAAGAAGAATTGCAGAAGAAGAAGAAGGAAAGAAGAAGAAGTATGCGGAAGAAAGAAGAATGCGAAGAAAGAAGAATTGCGAAGAAGAAGGAAGAAGAGAATTGCGAAGAGAAGAAGAAGAGGAAGAAGAAATTGCGAAAGAAGAAGAAGAATTGCGAAGAAGAAGAAGAATTGCGAAAGAATTGCGAAGAAGAAGAAGAAGAAGAATTGCGAAGAAGAATATGCGAAGAAGAAAGAATTGCGAAGAAGAGAAGAATTGCGAAGAAGAAGAATGAAGCAAAAAGGAGAAAAGAAGAAGAATGGAAGAAGAAGGAAGAAGTTCGAAGAAGAAGAAGAGAATGCGAAGAAGAAGAAGAAGAAGAAATGCGAAGAAGAAAAAAGAAGAAAGAAGAGAGATGCGAAGAAAGAAGAATGCAAGAAGAAGAAGAAGAAGAAGAAGAAGAATTGCGAAGAAAGAAGAATTGCGAAGAGAGAAGAAGAAGAAGAAGAATATGAAGAAGAATTGCGAAGAATTGCGAAGAAAAGAATTGCGAAGAAGAAAGAAGAAGAAGAATTGCGAAGAAGAAGAAGAATTGCGAAGAAGAATTGCGAAAAGAAGAAGAAGAATTGCGAAGAAGAAGAAGAAGAGAATGCGAAGAAGAATGAAGAAGAATTGCGAGAGAGAAAAGGAAGAAGAAGAAGAAGAAGAAGAATGAAGAAGAAGAAGAAGAAATTGCGAAGAAGAATTGCGAAGAAGAAGAATTGCGAAGAAGAAAGGAAAGAAGAAGAATGCGAAGAAGAAAGAAGAAGAAGATGCGAAGAAGAAGAAAGAAATTGCGAGAAGAGAAGAAGAAAGAATTGCGAAAGAAGAGAAGAAGAAGAATTGCGAAGAAGAAGAAGAAGAGAAGAATTGCGGAAGAAGAAGAAGAAGAAGAAGAAGAAGAATTGAAGAAGAGAGAAGAATTGCGAAGAAGAATTGCGAAGAAGAAGAAGAATTGGAAGAAGAAGAATTGCGAAGAAGAAGAAGAAGAGAGAAGAAGAAGAAGGAAGAAGAAGAAGAAGAAGAATTGCGAAGAAGAAGAAGAAGAAGAAGAAGAAGAAGAAGAAGAAGAGAAGAAGAAGAGAGAAGAAGAAGAAGAAGAAGAAGAAGAAGAAGAAGAAGAAGAAGAAGAAGAAGAGAAGAAGAAGAAGAGAAGAAGAAGAAGAAGAAGAAGAAGAAGAAGAAGAAGAAGAAGAAGGAAGAAGAAGAAGAAGAAGAAGAAGAAGAAGAACGAGAACAAGAACAAAAAGAACAAGAAGAACAAGAACAAGAACAAGAAGAAGGAGAAGAGAGCGAGAGAGAGAGAGAGAGAGAGAGAGAGAGAGAGAGAGAGAGAAGAGACA
>CM060307.1:99870712-99873212 GCA_030674185.1 Monoplex corrugatus | reverse complement strand
ACACATACACATACACACATACACACTCATGCATGCATACACAACACACTCTCTCACTCCCTCTCACAACACACACACACCACACACACACACAAACGCACGCACACACACACACACACACACGTACATACACACACACGTACACACACACACACTCACACACACACATACACACAAACACACACACACACACAGACACATACACACAGACACATACATGCATGCATACACACACACACACACGCACACACACACACACACACACACACACACACACACACACACACACACACACACACACACACACACAAGCCAATCGTGAATATGATCAGAACTTAAGCACTTCTAATCCATGGATGATACAAATTAAAAAAGAAAAAAATAATAATGATAAACCCTAAACAATTATCACCGTCATAAAATCACCAACACTGCCAACATCATCGCCATCACGATCACAATTACTACAACAGGCACCATCACCACTAACACCACCACCACTGGAATCACCATCGCCATCACTATCACAATTACTACAACAGGCACCATCACCACTAACACCATCATCACCACTGGAATCACCATCGCCATCACTATCACAATTACTACAACAGGCACCATCACCACTAACACCATCATCACCACTGGAATCACCATCGCCATCACTATCACAATTACTACAACAGGCACCATCACCACTAACACCATCATCACCACTGGAATCACCATCTCCATCACTATCACAATTACTACAACAGGCACCATCACCACTAACACCATCATCACCACTGGAATCACCATCGCCATCACTATCACAATTACTACAACAGGCACCATCACCACTAACACCATCACCACCACTGGAATCACCATCGCCATCACTATCACAATTACTACAACAGGCACCATCACCACTAACACCATCATCACCACTGGAATCACCATCGCCATCACGATCACAGTTACTACAACCGGCACCATCACCACTTATACCATCACCACTGGAATCACCATCGCCATCACTACCACCACAACCACCATTTCTCTCACTACCATCACCACCACAACTACCACCACCACAAGCGCCACTATTATCACCATCACCACTACCACTACCACCACCACCAGTACTACCACCACTATCACCACTACCAGCACTACTATTATCACCATCACCACTACCACTACCACCACCAGTACTACCACCACTATCACCACTACCAGCATTACTATTATCACCATCACCACTACCACTACCACCACCATCACTACCACTATTATCACCATCACCACTACCACTACCACCATCAGTACTACCACCACTCTCACCACTACCAGCACTACTATTATCACCATCACCACTACCACTACCACCACCAGTACTACCACCACTATCACCACTACCAACACTACTATTACCACCACCACCATTACCACCACCGTTACCACCATCACCATTTCCGCCACCACCACAGTTACCACCACCACTACCATCACCACCACCATCACCACCACCACTATCACCACCACCACCACCACCACTATCACCACCACCACTATCACCACCACCACTATCACCACCACCACACCACCACCACCATCACCACCACCACCACTATCACCACCACCACCACCACTATCACCACCACCACCACCACCACCACCACCACCACCACCACTATCACCATCACCACCACTATCACCACCACCACTATCACCACCACCACCATCACCACCACCAGTATCACCACCACCACCATCACCACCACCACCACTATCACCACCACCACCATCACCACCATCACTATCACCACCACCACTATCACCACCACCACTATCACCACCACCACCATCACCACCACCACTATCACCACCACCACCACCACCATCACTATCACCACCACCACTATCACCACCACCACTATCACCACCACCACCATCATCACCACCACTATCACCACCACCACTATCACCACCACCACCATCACCACTACCATTAACACCACCACCATTACCACCACCACCACCACTACCTACTTCTACCATGACCACCTCCACCATTACCACCACCATCACCACCACTATCATCACTATCACTACCATCATTACCACCACCGCCACCACCACCACCACCTACTACTACCGCAACGACCAGCACCATCACCACCACCACCACCGCTATCACCACCATTACTACTATCACTACAACCACCGTCGTCACCATCACCATCATTACAACCACAACTACCATCATTAGCACCACCACCATCATCACCTCCTCCATCTCCACCACCCACCACCACCACCTCCACCACCACCATCATCATCATCATCATCATTATCATCACCACCACCACCATCAAAATCACCATACCGCCACCATTAACACCAACATTATTACTACCACCACCAGCACCACAACCACCACAACTATCATCATCACCACCATCATCACCACCACTACCACCACCACCACCACCACCTCCACCACCATCATTGC
>CM060307.1:99867224-99870612 GCA_030674185.1 Monoplex corrugatus | reverse complement strand
AGACAGACAGACAAACAGACAAAGAGACAGTAACAGAGACACAGAAACAGACGGGGGGGGGGGGAATGAGACACACACACACACACACACACACAGAGCGAGAGCGAGAGAAGGGAGAGAGAGTTAGAGAGAGAGAGAGAGACAGAGACAGAGACAGAGACAGAGAAAACAGACAGAGAGAGAGAGGCAGAGACAGAGACAGGCAGACAGAGAGACATATGCACAGAGGGAAGAGAGAGAGAGAGAGAGAGAGAGAGAGAGAGAGAGAGAGTGAGAGAGAGAGAGAAAGAGAGAGAAATACAGACAGGAATAGAAAGACAGAAAGACAGAGAGACGCAGAGACAGACAGGGAAAGACAGAGACAGACAGACAGACAGAGAAGAGAGAGACAGATAGACAGACAGACAGACAGAGAAGAGAGAGACAGATAGACAGACAGACAGACAGAAACAGACAGACAGACAGACAGACAGAAGAGAGAGAGAGAGAGAGAGGAGAGAGAGAGAGAGAGAGAGAGAGAGAGATGCACAGAGGGAAAGGTGGAAATGGATGTGGTACATTTAGAATAATTTACTAAACATGACTGTCCCATTTATTCGGTACATTTCCATTTATCATACAATTCAGTCGTCGTGGTGTGGTGGTTAACGCAACGGTCTAACGACCTGGAAGGTTATGGGTTTGAATCCCCACCAGAGCTGTCAAAATCACTGTGGAATTTTTTCGGTTTCAACAGGTCCTGCCAGGGTTGAGTGTATCATAGGCTCACTGGGAAGACTGGGATCACACATTCGAGTTCCATCTACTTCACAGATTCGTATCTGAAGGTGTTGCTCAAATCTACTGACTAAGACCTGCAGGTGTCTGTATGTTTCGGACCTGGTTGTCGCTCGGATATATCATGAAAGCAAGCGTAGAGTGCAGATTTGTCACGCAGCCTTAATCCGGAATGAAATTCCACCGTGTCATGTCATCATCTCCTTTCTCGTCGTCGTCGTCGTCGTCGTCAACATCATCGTCGTCGTCGTCATCATTATCGTCATCATCGTCGTCGTCGTCGTCATCATCATCATCATCATCACATTGGGGAAAGAAATATTTCTAAATCTGTGATAGGAATGACAGTCAACCATACTCCCCAAAACAAAACAAAACGAAACGAAACAAAATATAAAATCGTAATAAAACAAAACAAAGCAAAAAACCAGAAACGAAAACAAAATAAAGAAAACAAAACAAAAAACAAGACAAAGCAAAAACAGAACAAACCAAATCAAAATGAAACAGAGCATGATAAAATAGAGCACAACAAAACGTAGCAAAACACCACACACACACACACACACACACACACACACACACACACACACACACACACACACACACACACACACACACAACTACATCATACATACACACACACACACACACATAAAAACACACACACACAACACACACACACATACACAAACACACACACATAACACACATGCACACATACACACACACACGCACACACACACACACACACACACACACACACACACACACACACACACACACACACACACACACACACACACACACACACACACAACCCAAAGCAAAGCGAAACAAAGTTACGCATACCAAATCAAACCAAACCCAACAAAACAGAATAGAACAGAACAAAACAAAGCAATACACAGCAAAGTAAAACAAAACAAAGCAAAGCAAAACAAAACAGAGCAAATGGAATCAAAACAAAGCAAAGCAAAGCAAAACAAAATAAAACAGCAAAACAAAACAAGCCAATACAACAAGCCCCTAAAACGCCAACATCTATTGAACGAATGCAGAAAGACAAGTAGACAAGTTGATCAAGTTGTTAAAAAAATCGGATTTATGATTTCATCTCATGAGTACACAAAAACAAAAGTGAAACGAAAGGTATTCTGTTTAGCTCAAAGTCCCTTCTGGAAGGGGAAACATAACACCACTGAATATGTAAAACAGAACAGCAACACATAAGCAGCACTACATTATATCATCATATAAAAAACATAATGATGACGACAATGGGGATGATAATCATGATGCTATGGAGAACCATTCTGGACTGTAAACTGCGTGACAGTGCTGTACTCTACTCTTACTTCATAACATGTCGACCACGCCCAAGGAAAACAGACACCTGCGGTGTTGGTCAGAACATTTAAACCTCTTCTCCATCACATGGTACCAGTGGTATCAGTGTATACGGAATTCATTCCGAGCGCAGAGACGTTATCCCGAGAAACAGAAACTGAAAATCAGAACTTTTAAGCAACATCCTCAAAGACGCATCCGTGTGGAGTTGATGAGACTCGACTCTGTGGTCCCAGTGTTCCCAAATGAGCCCTTATTGAAAAGGAGATCGTTAATACGGTTTGATCATCCTCTGTGTGTGTGTGGTCCTCAAGTTCTCAATGAGCCCTTATTGAAAGAGAGATTGTTCATATGGTTTGATCATCCTGTGTATGTGGTCCCAATGTTCCTAATGAGCCCTGATTGAAAGGGAGATTTAAATTTTTTTTTTTGGGGGGGGGGGGAGGGATCATCGCACTCAGGGTGGTCACCTTTGCCCTCACCTTTTTCTTTTTCTTGTCTATTTTTTTTCCCATTTTCTGCTCCATCTTAATGTCCACAGAAACTGGCATTTTTGTTTTTACAATGCTATGATGATGATGTCGATGAGGATGATAATCACGATGCTATGGAGTTCCATCTAGGATTGAGACTGCTTGACAGGGCTGTACTCTACGCTTATTATCATAATATATCCTGGTGTCAACCAGGCCCCTAGAGATACAGACACCTGCGGTGCTGGAAAGAAGATTAGAGCAACACCCTCAATGATGCATCCGTGAAGTGGATGAGATTCGACTGTGTGATCCCAGTCTTCCCAATGAGCCCAGAGCACGCCCAACTCTAAGTAGGAGCCGGTTAGAGCCGAAAAATCCCACAATGATTTTTGAAGGGACTGATGGGGATTCGAACCGACAACCTTCTTGTTAGAAGTCCGTTGCGTTAACCACTACAGCACGGCGAGGAAAGGGAGATTGTAAATATGGTTTGATCATCCTTGTGTGTGTGGTCCCAATGATCGCAAATGAGCCCTCATTGAAAGAGATTGTTAATATAGTTTGTTCATTTTGTGTGTGGTCCCAGTGTTCCCAAATGAGCCCTCATTGAAAGAGAGATTGTTCATATGGTTTGATCATCCTGCGTATGTGATCTCAATGCTCCCAACGAGCCCTTATTGAAAGAGAGATCGTTGATATGGTTTGATCCTCCTGTGTGTACCGTTCCAGTCTTCCCAACTGAGTCCTCATTGAAAGAGAGATCGTTCATATGGTTTGACCATCCT